>CM029022.1:20571799-21171799 GCA_016801055.1 Panax notoginseng
TAAAATATTAATTAATTAAGTAAATGGTGGAAGATGAGAAGAGAGAGACGTCAGAGGACAGAGAGAAAGATGAGAGAGGAGAGAGAAAGAAAGGGAGGAGATGAATAGGAGGAGAGAGAAAGAGAGAAGGCGGAGGAGGGAGGAGAGAGAAAAGGAGAAGGAGCAGAGGAGAGAGATCGAGAAAGAATAAATTTGGGCTCGTGTGATATAAAATATGAGCTTTTAGATTAAATTAGAATGAATATAAGATGTCGCTGCGCTTTGTCAAATTAAAAAATTCAAATTAGGTTTTGTTTTATTATATAAAAATGTAGTGGGTCCCAATTCCCAAACCAAACGGACCAAATACTCATCTACACATGACGTACACCGAGAATAAAACTTAATCTGACGGCTGAAATAAATATTTTACTACTACCAAATACAAAAGTCAGCTCCTTCGACAAATCAGTAATCTCAGTTCTTAAGACTTAAGAGAGAAAGATATATAGAGAGAGAGAGGCAAATTGTGGAGAGAGAAAATGGGAGAAGTGAGGACAGTAGGTGTGGCGGTGGACTTCTCGCCTTGCAGCAAGAAAGCATTATCCTGGGCGTTGGATAACGTTATCCGGAAGGGGGATCACCTTATCCTACTTAACATCCAGCCCGAAGGCTATTACGAAGAAGGCGAGATGCAGCTCTGGGAAGCTACCGGTTCTCGTATGCTCAACTTTTCTTTTCATGTTATCTTATCCCATCTTGTTTATACTTATTTGTTTGATCGAATTTTATCTGTTGACAAAATGGACCTGTGATTTTGTTTATGCCACTGCCCATTGCCTGTCTAAGAGAATTTTTTTTATCCCGAAATTGGCCATGAATCAACACAGTCATCACTGTGATTGCAAGGGTGAAGTGGTCAACATCGAAGTCTGTCTGGGATTGAATGATTGATGCACAATCCATTTCTATTTTACTTTTTTTTTTTATTTCATAGAGTAAATTAAGGATACAGATCGTTGTAATTAATAGTGTTTCTTGGGATATGCTAGATCAAAAGGTAAAAATACTTTATACTACTCCCTCCGTTTCTTAAAATAGTTAGTATAGGTAGTTTTAGGGTTATGCACATGCATTGAATAGTATTAACTATAATATCAATTGTCTATATTACCCTTGTATTGGAACAAGAGATTGTTATTTATTGGACAGAAAATAGTGAGAGGACCAAAGTTATATTTAATATTTGGGGTAATATTGGAAATTATGCAATTAATGTTTACTTGAAATTCTAAATCGACTTATATTAAGGAACAAAAATATTTTTCTAAAACGACCTATTTTAAGCAACGGAAGGAGTATATCATATGACCCAAGGGCGAGGCGAGGACGTAAATAAATCAAGTCAAGTCGAGATAAAATAAGGTTTGATTGTGGCTGATTTAACTACTGAGTCGAGCACGATCTCAAATCGAGTCCGAACAGTTTGAACTTTTTGAATGAATATCATTCGAGTATTAATAGAAAATTACAATTACAATTACAATTTGAGGAGGTTCGAGTAATTTATCGAATTTTAAAATTTGATCATATTTGAATCATTTATATTTTGAGTCAAGTTCGAATCGAACTTTTAATTGAGCTAGTACAAATCAAGCCCTAATCATTTGCTCATTTTACCTTCTTAGGTAAGTGTATTGGTGTGCTAATGTCACTTGCAATAATGTAATATGGATTTATTGGGAGTAATTAATGTACTCCATATAAGATATTCACTTCTTATTTTGTTTGCCATTAAGACAAGCCAAGTGTAATGAGACTGTATATAAAGCTTTTTATCATCTTATAGGTATCAAAACTTATTAACCGTTATTGATTTGCTAAGCTTGCTTGCCGTAAATGGGCTTTTGTTATTAATTTATCTCATTGATTTATTTTTTGGTTAGCTTTGATCCCTTCAAGTGAGTTTTCTGACTCCAATGTTATGAAGAGATATGGGGTGAAGCCTGATGCGGAGACATTGGATATGGTCACTTGTGCAGCTGCACAGAAAGAGGTAGCTTAATTATTAGTGTATAGTTCTTTAAAATTGTGAACTTTTTTCCAGAACATAACATTGAACTTGTGCATGAGAGCAGTTTGTGGCACTAATGAAGATCTACTGGGGAGATGCTAGGGAGAAGTTATGTGAAGCAGTGGATAATGTTCCACTGAGCTGTCTTGTTGTTGGAAACAGAGGGCTTGGCAAGCTCAAGAGGTTTGATTCTTCTAAAAAAAATCCTTATGGTTGTAATTAAATTTCACTTTAGTAGGATACATACATGCATATATATATATATATATATATATATAGATATATAGATATATATATATATATATAGAGAGAGAGAGAGATTTGTTCTTTAGCACGCGAGTTGAATTCTTCACCTTCCTCCCTTCACTGTACATACGATACTCCTACTCAGCTGGTTCTGTTCAGGCTGATGTCGAGGCAGTGCAGTATGTTTAGAGATGCTTGGTTTAGGCCCAAGGAATAGATGTTTCCATGAAAGTAGTTTTTCCGGTTCACAGGTTTTAGTTTACTGCCTCCTTGTTTCAACTCTGCTGCCTTCTTGAATAAGTTATTACTTTCTTTGAGTTTATATATTCTTACTAACAGCTTGAGTCAATTAAATTTCTTTTGAACTTAAGATTTATTTTTGTGCTAAGTTTTGGTATTGTCAATGTATCTCTAAGAGATCAGATAAATTTCTTCAAAAAAGAGATCAGATACATGGCATGTAGTGCTGGTTTGGTGCATATTATGTTGCTTATAGTTTAAAAAACTGGGTGCTGTAGTGTTTGTTTCTGCTTATATGAATAAGCTATTACAAAATTACAACTAAAAACATGTGTAATCCACAAGTTTCTCAGCACCGATTTCCAGAATATAGAGTGTGCAGTTATTTAATGAATTTTTAAGAATACCCTCATACAAATTTATCAGAACTTGTGGTTTCCCTATATAATCTAATTGTGATAATCTTCGGTGACACCAAACCGGCCACTAATATTTTGTGTGGCCAATTGTTACTTCTGAACTTAAATGGAAATATATGGTTTTAAAAGATCCTATTTCTGTCATTGTTTCATATGGTTGCTTTTGATTCTGATCTTCAGACCGTAATGACTATTCCAGTTTATTGATCAAGGGTTTTACTCGACTTGCAGGGCTATCATGGGTAGTGTTAGCAACCATGTGGTGAATAATGCCCATTGTCCCGTTACTGTTGTCAAAGACCATCACGAGTAATACTAGTGTAGTGAATGGCTGATTGAGTTATCCTTGGCCACACTCCTGATCTCATAGAGATAATAAATGTAATCCTGGCTTTTGCAACTTCATACTGAAGTTGGCTTGGAATCCATGTATAAGTTAATGGATCTTGTTTGTTAATAGTGTATGTTGTGTGCAAACTCATTGTCTTACTGGTTCTTGTAATCTTGGGTTGATGAGAGGGAATAAACATGTGCCGGTTCTTATGGTGGTGGTTGGAAGCGCTAACATGCTGCTGAAGTTTATAATTGTATTTTAATTTCTACCTGTAATAACATGTTTAATAGTTAATTTAGTTTTTATTTAAAATTCTTGTTACTTGGAAGGTTTATCAAAATTCTTTTTCCTGCAATTACACTTGTTTGAATTCGTTATTCGATCACATTATGTTTAGAAAATTAGTGGGGTCTTATGACTCAGAGGAGTACATACAAAAGCTAAAGATGTACATGTGAACCGCGTCTCTGTGACCCTTCATCTTCTTGCTTATTTATCTTTGGGACTCCATGTGTAAGCTAGAGATGAAAGAATTTGGTGTGATTGCCCCTTCCCCTTATAATGCCTAGCCTAGATAACAACTAAAGAATCAAAAGCAAAATAGTGCAATGTGTTTATAAATCAAACTACAGCGGGGTTTGCAGAGCTTTCATTTGGAATAACAATAGAAAGCTCCCTTTTATTCCAATAAAACTCCCCTTCATATCTAAATTTTGTAGATCAGTACATGCAGTATAAAATTTAAAGGGACAACAAGCCAACCCTACGAAATTTCAGACTTCAATGGATCAACGAAGCTATGGCGAGGCAATTGCTAGCCATCTTAGTCACCTTGTCAGAATAATTAGCCAACGGACTAGTCTGTCCTTCAAATGCATCATCACAATCCCCAATGTCGGTTATAACAGCACTAAGCATCGTATTCGTGGTGCCAAGGTCACCACTACCGGCATCCATGGCGTTCTGGAAATTGTACAGAGCATCATCATAACTATCTTTGCAGTCTTTGTACATGGAGGCCAATTTAGGCGGAATTCCGGGCTTGGTAGCCATTTTTTTAGCAACTGATAGAGCCGTTTTGGCGAAATCCAATCCGGCCTTGATTGCAATATTAAGCACCAAATGAACGTCTCCGGAACCTTTCACTTGGGATGAGATGGTGGACAGGCAAAGATCAGGGTAATCAGTTGAGTCACAAATTTTTTTGATCGCGGGATTCAGATTGCCTGTATTTTGAGTTGCACTTGGGAAAATACGGGGTCGCCGGAAAAATGGTCGTCGCGGAGTTGGGGTTGATTGTACCGGCAGTTCTTTTGAGGGTGAAGGGGACGGTGGTTGTGATTTAGGGGGCGGAGTATCGGGGGTAGGGGATGGTGTTGTGGCGTTGCGGGGCACACATTTTGCGTGTGCCGAGATGAAGAAGATGAGGGAAAAGAAAGAGAGGAAAAGAAATGTTTGGTGGAGATGGGAGTCCATTGTTAAATGAAGAAAGGGAAAGGGAAATGAAAATGGGGAAAGGTGAAAAAAAAGAGATTTGTTTGGAGGGAAATGGGAATGGCGGTTAGTTTAGTTGGTTATTCATGCAAACCGGCGGCTACAAATGTAAAGACCCCTCCCTCATCCTGATACAACTAGTATAGCTAGTTTGGTGGTTATTGTCTTGGGCTTATTTCACGGATTTTGGTTATGGTCATAATTCATAATCCTTTTCACACCTTTAAAATCATTGACTTGGCTTTAAGTTGTAGCACACAGCCTGCATTTTTTTTTCTTTCCTTTAATTTACGTTTTCTTTTTTCGCTTCAATTTATTATATAATATAAATAGGAGACCCGTTTTCACAAATGAAAATGATATTCTTAAGGTCACAAACTTCACATGAAAAGCAAGTGAGCTCCAAAATCATTTGAGAGAGGACTGTGGAAAAATAATCATTTGAGAGAGGACTTTATATATATATATATATATATATATATATATATATATATATATATATATATACACGGAAAGGGTCAAGAGCATTCTCCTTAAAGAGCATTCCTCCTTAAATAGTACTCTTTTATTAAAACTACGTCGTTTTAGAGGGGACGCGGTGACATTTTTGTAAATAAATGGAAAAAATGTCACCGCGTCCTCTTCAAAACGATGTAGTTTTAATAAAGGAGTGCTATTTAAGGAGGAATGTTCTTTAAGTAGAATGCTCTTAATCCTTACCGTGTATATATATATATATACGGTAAGGTTCAAGAGCATCCAGCTTAACGAGCAATCAGGCCTTAAATAACATCCACTTATCAAAATGACGTAGTTTTGGAGGGACGCGGTGGCATTTTTATAAATACGCGGTGACATTGTATTTACAAAAATGTCATCGCGTCCCTCACGTATTTACAAAAATGTCATCGCGTCCCTCCAAAACTACGTCGTTTTGAGGTGGATGCTCTGGTTGCTCTTTAAGGTGGATGCTCTTGATCCTTACCATATATATATATATATATATATATATATATATATATATATATATATATATACTCTCTTCGTCTCTTAATATAAGTTATTTTAGATAACTATTTTTTCCTTTAATATAAGTTGTTTGAGAAGTTCAAATAAGCATTAATTGCTTTGTTTTCAATATTATCACAATTATTAATATAACTTTGATTTTTCTCAATACAATAATAATATAGATAATTGATATTATATTTAATGTCAAATAATTATTTTTTTAATATTTTTCGTATAACTTTAAAACGATTTATATTAAAGAGAAGAGAGAGGAAGTATTTCATATGGACCGGTGCATCACCTATGGTGGTTGAGTCATACACCTTTTTTAATCCGGTGCATCATGATTTGAAAGTGTTCCGGTAGTAATTATTATCTCCGTTTTTAAAATATTATCGTTTAAAATTTTTGTACATGAATTAAAAAAGTCATTTAATACTATTATTTAACAATTAAAATTTATTTGAAATTTTATCACTACCCATTTATGTAAGACCCCAACTTTTATAAATAAAGATGAATTTTCTATAAATATCATTTTTGAATATTATGAAGTTAATTTGATATAATGTTATAGTTGTGGGTAATATTTATAAATTTTGCAAAGTAAGCAAGTTGTTATAAAATATTCGTTTGGTCGGGGAATATTCTTTTTGTCGGGGAATATTCGTACGACGGCACAATCATTGGTGGACCCCACAACGGAATTATGGTCGGATTGAGAAAACGACAGAATTATCTTTCTATAAAAATAACAGCTGAGGTGTTACCGTTAAAATCGTTAAAACTGTTGAACTACTTGGTAGTAAAAGTACAGTAATACGCGTGGTTGCATAGTAGCACACGGTATTGATTATTGATGCTTACGTGAGAAGTCACTCAGCTATACTCAATTATTGCTACAGTAATTGCTGCATCATATCTCTTAAATTATTGTCATAGTATCATCTGTATAATATGTTATATTATTGAGACGTTGTGGTAAGTTTGGTTATTTTATGGGGGGCCATATGTCATCATCTAAGAGTCTCTTCGTCAATAGTAATTACCGTCGTCAATAGTAATTACCGTCGTCAATAGTATTTACCTTGGTCAATAGTATTTACCTTGGTCAATAGTAATTACCTTCGTCAATAGTATTTACCTTGGTCAATAGTATTTACCTTGGTCAATAGTAATTACATTCGTCAATAGTATTTACCTTGGTCAATAGTAATTACTTTCGTCAATAGTAGTTGTCCCTTCAATATTACCAAGAGTCATTTGACCCTTCGTTAAGACCAAGAGTCATTTGACCCTTCGTTAAGACCAAGAGCCACCCTCAGTTTTTCTATAAATAGAGGCCTAGGGTGTAAGACCCCAATTTTTATAAATAAAGATGAATTTTCTATAAATATCATTTTTGAATATTATGGAGTTAATTTGATATAATGTTATAGTTGTGGGTAATATTTATAAATTTTGCAAAGTAAGCAAGTTGTTATAAAATATTCGTTTGGTCGGAGAATATTCTTTTTGTCGAGGAATATTCGTACGACGACACAATCATTGGTGGACCCCACAACGGAATTATTGTCGGATTGAGAAAACGACAAAAATATTTTATTAAAAATAACGGCTGAAGTGTTACCGTTAAAACCGTTAAAACTGTTGAACTACTCGGTAGTAAAAGTACAGTAATACGCGTGGTTGCATAGTAGCACACGGTATTGATTATTGATGCTTACGTGAGAAGTCACTCAGCTATACTCAATTATTGCTATAGTAATTGCTGCATCATATCTCTTAAATTATTGTCATAGTATCGTCTGTATAATATGTTATATTATTAAATCAATAATTGAGACGTTGTGGTAAGTTTGGTTATTTTATGGGGGGCCATATGTCATCATCTAAGAGTCTCTTCGTCAATAGTAATTACCTTCGTCAATAGTATTTACCTTGGTCAATAGTATTTACCTTGGTCAATAGTAATTACCTTCGTCAATAGTATTTACCTTGGTCAATAGTAATTACTTTCGTCAATAGTAGTTGTCCCTTCAATATTACCAAGAGTCATTTGACCCTTCGTTAAGACCAAGAGTCATTTGACCCTTCGTTAAGACCAAGAGCCACCCTCAGTTTTTCTATAAATAGAGGCCTAGGGCTTCATTATTTTTCACGAATTCATTCAAGCTATAGAGAGAGAAAGTATAGAGAGAATAAGAGAGAGAGAATAAAAGTATTCTGCTACATCACTTTTTCAATATCCAGTTCTTTTAAGGTAGGGAATATTATTTCTTTTATATTCATGAAGAGAACTTCTGTTATTCCATTTGTTATTATTCTGTTGGAATAACCAGTATACGCGGTCTACCCTATACTTGGTGACATTCTTCTATTATTCTGTTGGAACATCCTGTCTGTGTGTTTTACACCGGACCTGGTTCCGTTTTATTATTATTCTGTTGGAATATCCTGTCTGTGTGTTTTACACCGGACCTGGTTCCGTTTATTATTCTGTTGGAACATCCTGTCTGTGTGTTTTACACCGGACCTGGTTCCGTTTTTATTATTATTCTGTTGGAACATCCTGCCTGTGTGTTTTACGCCGGACCTGGTTCCATTATTTATTATTCTGTCGGAATATCCTGTCTGTGCGTTTACGCCGGACCTGGTTCCATTATTTATTATTCTATTGGAATAACCTGTCTGTGCGGTCTATCGCATGCATGGTGATTTCTTTTGTTATTCCATTCTTTATTGTACTCAGTTGGTTAAGTTTTGACTTCTATACTCCATGAAATTTGTGGAATATCCTTGATAGTTGCGTTTCATCCAGTATCTTTTCAAGAAAATATTCTTCTAAGCATTCTTGAATTTTACTCCACAATGCAGTATCATGTTGACAATTTGGACGTTGTTAATTCCTGGATAAATTAATTCTTGAACTTGTTTTATTGAATTCTTATATCATTGTCATCATCCTCATGTTTATAAAATGTTGAAAGTCATCTGTGGCATGTAGTGCATAGATGGACTTGGTATGATTATGACCAGGGATTATTCGGTATAATCATGACCGTAATGTTACAAATGATGTGGTAAAAGTCCTCATTGGCCCGTAGTGCATTGATGGACAGTTGTTGGCATGATCATGACCATTAATGAATATACGAATATCCTTGGCCGTAGTGCAGGGGTGATTCGATGATGTGGATTATTTTATTAAGCTGAGTCTCAGCGATCGCAGTGTTGAAAAACCTTTTAAATCATAAAAGATAGTAGAGTTTATTTTCTACTTGACTCTTTTAATGGATTGCTTGTTCCGCTACAGTTAAACTTGATGTCTATTATATTTTATCAGTTTAACATTGTTGAAGGCTAATGATAATTTATTCTGCATTATCTTAGTCATAATATTTCTTACTGGGCTAGTTGAGCTCACCCTTTCTTTCACTGTTCTCTTCAGGAAATGAGAACGTAGCTGGGACAAGTCGGGGTACGGAGTGATGGTCCGAATGATAGTATTAGTTAGTAGTCCTCACTATTCTATGTAATGGTGTGTTAATAAATGTAATGAGGACTCCTTTTGAGTATGAATACTCTCTAGAAGATAATATTTGTATTCAAACTCACAGTTTATGTTTTGTCGTATTGTACACGACAGTTGTATTATTAAGTTGTATTTGTATTCTGTACTATGTATCTGACGACCCAAGATGGGTGATGTATACCTAATTTTGGGGGCGTCACAGTTGGTATCAGAGCTTAGGGATATGATCCCTGGCTAAGATGTGAGAATAGAACTAGGAGGGGAGAGACGGGGAATTCCTTCGCTAGTATGACATACCTAAGTTTATTTGCATGGTATTTAATTGGTCGGTCATAATATAAGGATAATATATGACATATCAATTAATTTTTATTTTGTGGCAGTATCTGAAAATGGCATCTGAGAATGTTGAGAATAGCAATGGAGCACAGACGACTGTTGATTCACCACATATCAATAATCAGGATAATGTGCATCAGGAAGGTGTCAATCCTCATGCAAACAACAACACTGACCAAATGATGAATGATCAAATGTTCAGAGGCTTTATGCAATTCATGCAACAACAGGTGAAAGCGGCTCCTGTCCACAACGTAGGTGGAAATACTGGAAACTCTCAGGCGGTCACCGCTAAACAGTTTAAGGAGCTGGGACCACCGGAGTTTAAGGGAGAACCCAAACCACTTGTAGCTGAAACATGGATAAAGCAGATCACCAAGATATTTGATGTCTTGGGTTGCTCCGAGGAGCAAAAGGTTCCCTTTGCCGCCTTTATGTTGCGAGGAGAGGCAGATTACTGGTGGGAATCGATAAAGCGTACTCAACCTGCCGCACTGAAGATGTCTTGGGAGAAGTTCCAAGATCTGTTTAACGACAAATACTTTCCCGAGAGTATTCGTCACATGAAGGAGGTGGAGTTCATCAAATTGGAGCAGAATAATATGACCGTGTCGCAGTACGAGGCAAAATTTGCGGAGTTATCCCGGTTTGCGTCCCACCTGGTGGATAATGAAGAAAGAATGACGCGGATGTTTTTAAGAGGTTTGAAGCCGGAGATACGTCAACATCTTGTTTCTCATAAACTGTGTTTGTATTCAGATGTTGTAAATAGGGCTCAGTTGGTGGAGCGCGATAACGAGACAACGCAACCAAAAGAGAGCAGCCGGCAAAATGATAATACCAGTGAGAGCAGTCATCGAAGCGGTGACAACAAGCGTGGAGGGAATCAACAGGCCAGAAATGGTAACCACTTCGGTGGTAATCAGGGCCAAAACAATAAGAATGGACATTTCAAGAAGAGGAGATTCAACAATGATGGAAAGACGTCAGCACCAGCACCTGTCGTTAAGGAAGGAGAACGACCACCTATCATATGTTTCAAATGCGGAGGGGAGGGGCACATCAGTCCAAACTGCGCGATGCCGTCCAAAGCATGTTATAATTGTGGAAGAGAAGGTCATTTAGCCCGATTTTGTCGTTTACCGAAGACAAATTCAGCTAGGATGGAGGCACCAAAAGCCGTCCCAGAAAAGTCAAAACCGGTTGTGCAAGGGAGAGCGTTTGTTGTGACCTCCCAGAAGCAAGGAACCCGAATGAGGTCATCACGGGTAAGCTTATCATAAACTCTAACGAAGTCTATACTTTATTTGATACCGGTTCAACCCATTCTTTTATTTCTCCTACTTGCGCTCATCGATTAAATTTGATTCCGGAGAAATTAGACTTTGACTTAGCAGTTGAAACTCCATTGGGAGAAACCTTCATTACATCCACGGTTTATAAGTCTTGTTTGGTTCAAGTTGGTACCCACACATTACCTGTCGATCTTATTTCATTAAAAATACTTGCATTTGACGTGATTCTAGGGATTGATTGGTTAACTACTCATCATGCAAAAATTGATTGTTTTCGTAAGGTTGTTAGCTTTCATATTCCTAATCGACCTATTATGCGAATTCAAGCAACCAAACCATTAAAATCAATCGCTGTCATCTCAAGCCATAAAGCTATTCGTTTATTGAAAAACGGATGTCAAGCTTTCTTAGCTCATGTCACAGATCTAAACAAAAATACGTCAGCTTTGAATGATATTTCTGTTGTTAATAAATTTCCTGACGTATTTCCCGAAGAACTTCCTGGCCTACCCCCAGAGCGTGAAATTGAATTTTGTATCGACCTTGAACCCGGTACAAAACCCATTTCCAAAGCCCCATATCGAATGGCTCCTATTGAACTTCAGGAGTTAAAGACCCAACTGCAGGAATTGTTAGACATTGGTTTTATTCGTCCTAGTACTTCTCCTTGGGGTGCTCCTGTTCTGTTCGTGAAGAAGAAAGATGGGAGTATGCGACTTTGTATTGATTATCGGGAGTTGAATCATGTCACCATCAAAAATAGGTACCCATTGCCACGTATTGATGACCTGTTTGACCAGTTGCAAGGAGCACAATTCTTTTCAAAGATCGATCTTCGTTCTGGATATCATCAGCTGAAGGTTAGAACTGAGGATATTCCAAAGACGGCTTTTAGAACTCGGTACGGGCATTATGAATTCTTAGTTATGTCTTTTGGATTGACTAATGCTCCTGCTGCCTTCATGGATATGATGAACAGGGTATTTAAGGAATATTTGGATCACTTTGTGGTCGTCTTTATCGATGACATCCTTGTTTATTCCAAAAGCCGTGAAGATCATGAGCAACACTTGAGGCTGGTACTCCAAAAGCTTCGTGAATACAAACTTTATGCCAAGTTGAAGAAATGCGAGTTCTGGCTGGAAGAGGTAGCATTCCTTGGGCACGTAGTATCAAGTCGTGGAATATCGGTTGACCCGGCAAAGATTGAAGCTATTCAAAGCTGGGAGCAACCTAAATCAGTGACCGAGGTACGTAGCTTTCTTGGTTTAGCTGGTTATTATCGGAGATTCGTGGAAGGATTTTCTCGAATCGCTACTCCATTAACTCAGCTGACTCGGAAAGATACAAAGTTTGGTTGGAGCGAAGAATGTGAGCAGAGTTTTCAAGAACTCAAGAGGAGACTCATTTCAGCACCTGTTCTAACAATACCATCTGGCTCGGAGGGATTTGTCATCTACAGTGATGCTTCGAGCAAAGGGTTGGGATGCGTTCTCATGCAACATGGAAAAGTCATAGCCTATGCATCAAGACAACTCAAGGAATATGAGAGGAATTATCCTACTCATGATCTAGAGTTGGCAGCTGTTGTCTTTGCACTTAAAATTTGGAGGCATTACTTGTATGGGGAGAAAGTGGAGATCTTTACGGATCATAAAAGCCTCAAATATTTCTTCACTCAAAAGGAACTCAACATGCGACAACGACGTTGGCTTGAACTGTTGAAAGATTATGATCATACCATTCAATACCATCCTGGAAAAGCGAACGTGGTAGCTGACGCATTGAGTAGAAGATCATATGCGGGTACAAGTGCAATATTAACAACGCAAAGGCCCATTTTGTGTGACTTGCAAAGGATGGAGATAGAGTTAAAGACTCCAGGGACCCATGTGATGATGGCGAATATACGAGTAGAACCGACTTTAATCGATAAAGTTAAAGCTGCTCAAGCTACAGACCTGGAGCTGATGCGTATGAGGAAGAAAGTGCAAGAAGGTTCTATGCCGGAAGCAAGAATCGATGAAGAAGGAATACTTCGAGTCAACTCCAGACTTTGTGTTCCTAACAACCCTGATTTAAAGTATGAAATCATGATGGAGGCGCACAACACACCGTTTGCAATCCATCCTGGAAGTACCAAAATGTATCATGATCTTCGTCATACATTTTGGTGGAGCAATATGAAGAGAGAGATAGCGTTGTTTATCTCAAGGTGTCTAACTTGTCAACGAGTCAAAGCGGAGCATCAAGTACCAAAAGGTCCATTGCAACCACTTGAAATTCCAGAATGGAAGTGGGAGCACATTACCATGGATTTCGTTACCGGTCTTCCTAGGGTTTCTCAAGGTATTGATGCGATTTGGGTCATTGTTGATAGATTGACCAAGTCTGCTCATTTCTTACCGATACGAGAAACTTATACACTTGAACGTCTTGCTCGTATGTACATAAACGAGATTGTAAGACTGCATGGTATGCCAGTATCCATAGTTTCTGATCGAGACCCAAGATTCACTTCACGATTTTGGGTTAGTTTACAAAAAGCTATGGGCACGGAGTTACGATTTAGTTCAGCATATCATCCTCAGACGGACGGACAATCAGAGAGGACTATTCAAACTCTTGAAGATCTATTAAGACTCTGTGTCTTTGACTTCAAGGGAAGTTGGGACAAGTTCTTACCATTGGTGGAGTTTTCCTACAACAACAGTTATCAAGCAAGTATTGGCATGGCTCCATTCGAAGCATTGTATGGAAGAAAATGTCGTTCTCCAGTATGCTGGGATGAGGTGGGCGAAGCAACGTTGTTGGGACCGGAGTTGGTACGTATGACTACAGAAAAGATTCAAACGATCCGACAACGTATAAAAACCTCACAAGATCGACAAAAGAGTTATGCTGATCTTCATCGAAAGGACGTGGAATTTGATGTAGGAGATCATGTGTTCTTACGTGTTGCTCCATGGAAAGGAGTTACGAGATTTGGAAAGAGAGGAAAGCTAAATCCTCGATTCATCGGTCCATTTTTAATCCTCGATCGAGTAGGAACTGTGGCTTATAGACTCGCTTTACCGCCAAGTATGTCTCGTGTTCATAACGTTTTCCACATATCCATGTTACGCAAATATGTGGAAGACCCGAACCACATTATTGAGTTAGAACCGGACGAAATAGCGGAGGATTTGACGTATGAAGAAGTTCCTGTTCAAATCTTGGATAAGAAGGAACATATTCTACGCTCCAAGGTTATACCTCAAGTCAAAGTTTTGTGGAGAAACCACGATGTTGAGGAAATGACTTGGGAGTTAGAATCAGAAATGAAATCAAGGTATCCTTACCTCTTCGACATACCAGGTACGTACCCTAATTTCGAGGGCGAAATTTCATAAGAAGGGGAGGTTGTAAGACCCCAATTTTTATAAATAAAGATGAATTTTCTATAAATATCATTTTTGAATATTATGGAGTTAATTTGATATAATGTTATAGTTGTGGGTAATATTTATAAATTTTGCAAAGTAAGCAAGTTGTTATAAAATATTCGTTTGGTCGGAGAATATTCTTTTTGTCGAGGAATATTCGTACGACGGCACAATCATTGGTGGACCCCACAACGGAATTATTGTCGGATTGAGAAAACGACAAAAATATTTTATTAAAAATAACGGCTGAAGTGTTACCGTTAAAACCGTTAAAACTGTTGAACTACTCGGTAGTAAAAGTACAGTAATACGCGTGGTTGCATAGTAGCACACGGTATTGATTATTGATGCTTACGTGAGAAGTCACTCAGCTATACTCAATTATTGCTACAGTAATTGCTGCATCATATCTCTTAAATTATTGTCATAGTATCATCTGTATAATATGTTATATTATTAAATCAATAATTGAGACGTTGTGGTAAGTTTGGTTATTTTATGGGGGGCCATATGTCATCATCTAAGAGTCTCTTCGTCAATAGTAATTACCTTCGTCAATAGTATTTACCTTGGTCAATAGTATTTACCTTGGTCAATAGTAATTACCTTCGTCAATAGTATTTACCTTGGTCAATAGTAATTACTTTCGTCAATAGTAGTTGTCCCTTCAATATTACCAAGAGTCATTTGACCCTTCGTTAAGACCAAGAGTCATTTGACCCTTCGTTAAGACCAAGAGCCACCCTCAGTTTTTCTATAAATAGAGGCCTAGGGCTTCATTATTTTTCACGAATTCATTCAAGCTATAGAGAGAGAAAGTATAGAGAGAATAAGAGAGAGAGAATAAAAGTATTCTGCTACATCACTTTTTCAATATCCAGTTCTTTTAAGGTAGGGAATATTATTTCTTTTATATTCATGAAGAGAACTTCTGTTATTCCATTTGTTATTATTCTGTTGGAATAACCAGTATACGCGGTCTACCCTATACTTGGTGACATTCTTCTATTATTCTGTTGGAACATCCTGTCTGTGTGTTTTACACCGGACCTGGTTCCGTTTTATTATTATTCTGTTGGAACATCCTGTCTGTGTGTTTTACACCGGACCTGGTTCCGTTTATTATTCTGTTGGAACATCCTGTCTGTGTGTTTTACACCGGACCTGGTTCCATTTTTATTATTATTCTGTTGGAACATCCTGCCTGTGTGTTTTACGCCGGACCTGGTTCCATTATTTATTATTCTGTCGGAATATCCTGTCTGTGCGTTTACGCCGGACCTGGTTCCATTATTTATTATTCTATTGGAATAACCTGTCTGTGCGGTCTATCGCATGCATGGTGATTTCTTTTGTTATTCCATTCTTTATTGTACTCAGTTGGTTAAGTTTTGACTTCTATACTCCATGAAATTTGTGGAATATCCTTGATAGTTGCGTTTCATCCAGTATCTTTTCAAGAAAATATTCTTCTAAGCATTCTTGAATTTTACTCCACAATGCAGTATCATGTTGACAATTTGGACGTTGTTAATTCCTGGATAAATTAATTCTTGAACTTGTTTTATTGAATTCTTATATCATTGTCATCATCCTCATGTTTATAAAATGTTGAAAGTCATCTGTGGCATGTAGTGCATAGATGGACTTGGTATGATTATGACCAGGGATTATTCGGTATAATCATGACCGTAATGTTACAAATGATGTGGTAAAAGTCCTCATTGGCCCGTAGTGCATTGATGGACAGTTGTTGGCATGATCATGACCATTAATGAATATACGAATATCCTTGGCCGTAGTGCAGGGGTGATTCGATGATGTGGATTATTTTATTAAGCTGAGTCTCAGCGATCACAGTGTTGAAAAACCTTTTAAATCATAAAAGATAGTAGAGTTTATTTTCTACTTGACTCTTTTAATGGATTGCTTGTTCCGCTACAGTTAAACTTGATGTCTATTATATTTTATCAGTTTAACATTGTTGAAGGCTAATGATAATTTATTCTGCATTATCTTAGTCATAATATTTCTTACTGGGCTAGTTGAGCTCACCCTTTCTTTCACTGTTCTCTTCAGGAAATGAGAACGTAGCTGGGACAAGTCGGGGTACGGAGTGATGGTCCGAATGATAGTATTAGTTAGTAGTCCTCACTATTCTATGTAATGGTGTGTTAATAAATGTAATGAGGACTCCTTTTGAGTATGAATACTCTCTAGAAGATAATATTTGTATTCAAACTCACAGTTTATGTTTTGTCGTATTGTACACGACAGTTGTATTATTAAGTTGTATTTGTATTCTGTACTATGTATCTGACGACCCAAGATGGGTGATGTATACCTAATTTTGGGGGCGTCACATAGGGCTTCATTATTTTTCACGAATTCATTCAAGCTATAGAGAGAGAAAGTATAGAGAGAATTAGAAAGAGAGAGACTAAAAGTATTCTGCTACATCACTTTTCCAATATCCAGTTCTTTTAAGGTAGGGAATATTATTTCTTTTATATTCATGAAGAGAACTTCTGTTATTCCATTCGTTATTATTCTGTGGGAATAACCTGTATACGCGGATATACCCTATACCTGGTGACATTCTTCTATTATTCTGTTGGAACATCCTGTCTGTGTGTTTTACACTGGACCTGGTTCGGTTTATTATTCTGTTGGAACATCCTGTCTGTGTGTTTTACACCGGACCTGGTTCCGTTTTATTATTATTCTGTTGGAATATCCTGTCTGTGTGTTTTACACCGGACCTGGTTCCATTATTTATTATTCTGTCGGAATATCCTGTCTGTGCGTTTACGCCGGACCTGGTTCCATTATTTATTATTCTATTGGAATAACCTGTCTGTGCGGTCTATCGCATGCATGGTGATTTCTTTTGTTATTCCATTCTTTATTGTACTCAGTTGGTTAAGTTTTGACTTCTATACTCCATGAAATTTGTGAAATATTCTTGATAGTTGCGTTTCATCCAGTATCTTTTCAAGAAAATATTCTTCTAAGTATTCTTGAATTTTACTCCACAATGCAGTATCATGTTGACAATTTGGACGTTGTTAATTCCTGGATAAATTAATTCTTGAACTTGTTTTATTGAATTCTTATATCATTGTCATCATCCTCATGTTTATAAAATGTTAAAAGTCATCTGTGGCCTGTAGTGCATAGATGGACTTGGTATGATTATGACCAGGGATTATTCGGTATAATCATGACCGTAATGTTACAAATGATGTGGTAAAAGTCCTCATTGGCCCGTAGTGCATTGATGGACAGTTGTTGGCATGATCATGACCATTAATGAATATACGAATATCCTTGGCCGTAGTGCAGGGGTGATTCGATGATGTGGATTATTTTATTAAGCTGAGTCTCAGCGATTACAGTGTTAAAAAATATTTTAAATCATAAAAGATAGTAGAGTTTATTTTCTACTTGACTCTTTTAATGGATTGCTTATTCCGCTACAGTTAAACTTGATGTCTATTGTATTTTATCAGTTTAACATTGTTGAAGGCTAATGATAATTTATTTTGCATTATCTTAGTCATAATATTTCTTACTGGGCTAGTTGAGCTCACCCTTTCTTTCACTGTTCTCTTCAGGAAATGAGAACGTAGCTGGGGCAAGTCGGGGAACGGAGTGATGGTCTGAATGATAGTATTAGTTAGTAGTCCTCACTATTCTATGTAATGGTGTGTAAATAAATGTAATGAGGACTCCTTTTGAGTATGAATACTCTCTAGAAGATAATATTTGTATTCAAACTCACAGTTTATATTTTGTCGTATTGTACACGACAGTTGTATTATTAAGTTGTATTTGTATTCTGTAATACGTATCTGACGACCCAAGATGGGTGATGTATACCTAATTTTGGGGGCGTCACAGTTGGTATCAGAGCTTAGGGATATGATCCCTGGCTAAGATGTGAGAATAGAACTAGGAGGGGAGAGACGGGGAATTCCTTCGCTAGTATGACATACCTAAGTTTATTTGCATGGTATTTAATTGGTCGGTCATAATATAAGGATAATATATGACATATCAATTAATTTTTATTTTGTGGCAGTATCTGAAAATGGCATCTGAGAACGTTGAGAATAGCAATGGAGCACAGACGACTGTTGATTCACCACATATCAATAATCAGGATAATGTGCATCAGGAAGGTGTCAATCCTCATGCAAACAACAACACTGACCAAATGATGAATGATCAAATGTTCAGAGGCTTTATGCAATTCATGCAACAACAGGTGAAAGCGGCTCCTGTCCACAACGTAGGTGGAAATACTGGAAACTCGCAGGCGGTCACCGCTAAACAGTTTAAGGAGCTGGGACCACCGGAGTTTAAGGGAGAACCCAAACCACTTGTAGCTGAAACATGGATAAAGCAGATCACCAAGATATTTGATGTCTTGGGTTGCTCCGAGGAGCAAAAGGTTCCCTTTGCCTACTTTATGTTGCGAGGAGAGGCAGATTACTGGTGGGAATCGATAAAGCGTACTCAACCTGCCGCACTGAAGATGTCTTGGGAGAAGTTTCAAGATCTGTTTAACGACAAATACTTTCCCGAGAGTATTCGTCACATGAAGGAGGTGGAGTTCATCAAATTGGAGCAGAATAATATGACCGTGTCGCAGTACGAGGCGAAATTTGCGGAGTTATCCCGGTTTGCGTCCCACCTGGTGGATAATGAAGAAAGAATGACGCGGATGTTTTTAAGAGGTTTGAAGCCAGAGATACGTCAACATCTTGTTTCTCATAAACTATGTTTGTATTCAGATGTTGTAAATAGGGCTCAGTTGGTGGAGCGCGATAACGAGACAACGCAACCAAAAGAGAGCAGCCGGCAAAATGATAATACCAGTGAGAGCAGTCATCGAAGCGGTGACAACAAGCGTGGAGGGAATCAACAGGCCAGAAATGGTAACCACTTCGGTGGTAATCAGGGCCAAAACAATAAGAATGGACATTTCAAGAAGAGGAGATTCAACAATGATGGAAAGACGTCAGCACCAGCACCTGTCGTTAAGGAAGGAGAACGACCACCTATCATATGTTTCAAATGCGGAGGGAAGGGGCACATCAGTCCAAACTGCGTGATGCCGTCCAAAGCATGTTATAATTGTGGAAGAGAAGGTCATTTAGCCCGATTTTGTCGTTTACCGAAGACAAATTCAGCTAGGATGGAGGCACCAAAAGCCGTCCCAGAAAAGTCAAAACCGGTTGTGCAAGGGAGAGCGTTTGTTGTGAACTCCCAGAGAGCAAGGAACCCGAATGAGGTCATCACGGGTAAGCTTATTATAAACTCTAAAGAAGTTTATACTTTATTTGATACCGGTTCAACCCATTCTTTTATTTCTCCTACTTGCGCTCATCGATTAAATTTGATTCCGGAGAAATTAGACTTTGACTTATCTGTGGAAACTCCGCTGGGAGAAACCTTCATTACCTCCACTGGTTATAAGTCTTGTTTGGTTCAAGTTGGTACCCACACATTACCTATCGATCTGATTTCATTAAAAATACTTGCATTTGACGTGATTCTAGGGATTGATTGGTTAACTACTCATTATGCAAAAATTGATTGTTTTCGTAAGGTTGTTAGCTTTCATATTCTTAATCGACCTATTATGCGAATTCAAGCAACCAAACCATTAAAATCAATCGCTGTCATCTCAAGCCATAAAGCTATTCGTTTATTGAAAAACGGATGTCAAGCTTTCTTAGCTCATGTCACAGATCTAAACAAAAATACGTCAGCTTTGAATGATATTTCTGTTGTTAATAAATTTCCTGACGTATTTCCCGAAGAACTTCCTGGCCTACCCCCAGAGCGTGAAATTGAATTTTGTATCGATCTTGAACCCGGTACAAAACCCATTTCTAAAGCCCCATATCGAATGGCTCCTATTGAACTTCAGGAGTTAAAGATCCAACTGCAGGAATTGTTAGACATTGGCTTTATTCGTCCTAGTACTTCTCCTTGGGGAGCTCCTGTTCTATTCGTGAAGAAGAAAGATGGAAGTATGCGACTTTGTATTGATTATCGGGAGTTGAATCATGTCACCATCAAAAACAGGTACCCATTGCCACGTATTGATGACCTGTTTGACCAGTTGCAAGGAGCACAATTCTTTTCAAAGATCGAT
This sequence comes from Panax notoginseng, assembly GCA_016801055.1. Classification (NCBI taxonomy): domain Eukaryota; kingdom Viridiplantae; phylum Streptophyta; class Magnoliopsida; order Apiales; family Araliaceae; genus Panax; species Panax notoginseng. Next base: position 20,592,360 of record CM029022.1, read on the forward strand.
CTTCGTTCTGGATATCATCAGCTGAAGGTTAGAACTGAGGATATTCCAAAGACTGTAGGGATTCGGCACAGAAACGCACAGCGGAAATTAAAATTTTAAAGCAATTTCCGAAACCCTAAAACAGGATCCATGCGAAAAATCAATTAATTAAGAGGTTTAGAGATTATACCGATTATGAAAACGAGAGTCTGAAATTGACTGCGCCTCGAATCTCCAACGCAATACAAACCGACTGCGTCTCTATGGTATCCACACGAACGCTCCGCGAATCGTCTTACGATCTGCAGAAGAAGGAATCGCGGTACTAGCCACCAAGGATGAGGATTTTCGGAACTATTTTCTCTAGTCTCTCTCTAAGAGCGGCTAGGGTTTTGTTTTGACGTAAAAACCTAAAGTCTGATATACATCATATATATAGCAGTCAGGAGGAATTAATCAAAACCTAATATTATTAAAATCCGAATTTATATATATCTTAATTAAGTCTTACTTAATTAATATACCTATATATAAATTATCCTATTAATTTAAATTCGTAATTTAAAATTATATCAATCATATTGACATATTTAAATCTTTACAATTTAAATTAATTTCCTTTTAATTACGTTCTTTGTGTGTGACCCTATAGGTTATTATTACGTTGGCAATAACCTTAAAATCATATTATAAAGTTATAAACAGTGAGCGGCATCTAGTAATGCATCACTGCTACCCAAGTAATAATAAGATCGATGATTCGATGCAACCTTTTCGTGACCAATGTTTCAATGTAATTTAATCCTTTTAACCTTAATATCCTAGATTAAACTCGAGTCATGGAATGTGTCATACTCTTCATAATTTAATCTGAGTTTTCTTGATCAATGAGTAGACTATATGAAACAAATCACTATTTGAGCATGGCCATGCATTTCATAGTCCTACTCAATCAAGAGGCCTATGGATATCACCTATAAAATATAGGATGGTTAAATTCCATCTAGATCACTCATATTACTCACACGATTCATAATGAACCCAATAATCACCTTTATAGTCCACTCTATTAAAGGTGACATTTGATGATATCAAAGTACATAAATTCTCGTGTAGTAATATAGCGGTTTCAGGTCGGAGGACCATTACATCATTGTCACTATGAGAATTGCTAATGACACTTCGCATAATGCTCCATATAGAATTCTCATGGTGGGTCTGTCCAGTACATTGTTCTCTAACATGTACCTATGCATTGACTTAATATCTCATATATTTATGACCAATGAGATTTGGTCATCAGTCAATCCACATACTAGTCTCAATGCATCATTGTTGTCCCATCAACAATGATACTCGACTAGGGACATTTAAGAACAATGATACTAATTGTAATTATATAATCTCATGTTCAAGTCACATACTTGAAACTATATAATTTGTATCACTATTCTAAGGAATTTTATTATGTTAACAATTGTATTACGCAGTAATTAAAACCATAATAAAATCATTTATTTATTCAATCAACAATAATATCAAATGTTAAGCAATTACATCAAATAATTGGCCTCTAGGGCATAAACTCTAACAGTCTCCCACTTGCACTAGAGCCAATCACTCATGTATCTAATACCCATGGAACTAATGTGACCGTCGTGCTTCTGCTGCGACAAAGCCTTGGTCAGTGGATCTGCAACATTATCATCTGTTGGCACTCTTCCTATATGTACATCTCCTCTGTCAATGATTTCACGGATGAGATGGTACCGCCTAAGTATATGCTTGGATCGTTGGTGAGATCTGGGTTCCTTAGCCTGTGCAATGGCTCCATTATTATCACAGTATAGAGCAACCGGATCAACAATGGTTGGAACAACACCAAGTTCAGTGATGAACTTTTTAATCCATACAGCCTCCTTGGCTGCACTAGAAGCAGCAATATACTCAGCCTCTGTTGTAGAATCAGCGACTGTCTCTTGCTTTGAACTTTTCCAGCTAACAGCACCACCATTAAGGCAAAACACAAAACCTGACTGAGACTTATAGTCATCATTGTCAGTTTGGAAACTAGCATCTGTGTAACCCTTTACTGCCAGTTCGTCTTCACATCCATATACCAAGAATGAATCCTTAGTCCTTTTCAGGTACTTGAGGATATTCTTGACTGCTGTCCAGTGACCTTCACCTGGATTCGACTGGTATCTGCTCGTCATGCTCAAAGCATACGAGACATCCGGACGAGTACATATCATTGCATACATGATAGATCCAATTGCCGAAGCATAAGGGATCTTTCTCATACGCTCCTCATCATCTTGTGATTTAGGACATTGGGCCTTAGAGATCTTTATACCATGAGTCACGGGTAAATTTCCTCTTTTCGCCTCTTGCATGTTGAACCGTTTCAACACTTTATCAATATATGTACTTTGACTTAGGCCGAGCATTTTTCTCGATCTATCTCTATAGATTTTGATACCTAAAATATAGGCAGCATCGCCCAAATCTTTCATGGAGAAACATTTTCCTAACCATGTTTTTACAGCCTGTAAGGAAGGAATGTCATTCCCAATAATTAATATGTCATCAACATATAATACTAGGAATACAATGTGACTCCCACTAACCTTCTTATATACACAAGGTTCATCTTCATTTTTAATAAAGCCAAATTCTTTGACTGCTTCATCAAATCGAAGATTCCAACTCCGAGAGGCTTGCTTTAATCCATAAATGGATCGCTGCAGCTTACATACCTTTCCAGCATCCTTTGGAATGACAAAACCCTCAGGTTGTGTCATATACACATCCTCAAGTAGATTTCCGTTAAGGAAAGCAGTTTTGACATCCATCTGCCAGATTTCGTAATCATAAAAAGCTGCAATAGCAAGTAAGATCCTGATGGATTTAACCATTGCCACTGGAGAAAATGTTTCATCATAGTCAACACCTTGAATTTGTTTGAAACCTTTTGCTACCAGTCGGCCTTTATAGGTTTGTACATTACCATCCATGTCGGTTTTCTTCTTGAAAACCCACTTGCACCCGATTGGTTTTACCCCTTCGGGTGGATCAACCAAGGTCCATACTTGGTTAGTATACATGGAATCCATTTCAGATCTCATGGCTTCAAGCCATCTCTCAGAATCTGGTCCATTCATAGCTTCTTGGTAGGAAGTAGGCTCATCCTGATCTATGAGCATCACATCACCGTTTTGAGTCACAAGATATCCATAATATCTCTCAGGCTCTTGGCGTGTCCTACTAGATCTACGAATTCCTTGTGTAATTTGAGCAGGTTCACTTTCCACAATTTCTTGTGGTTCCTGCTCACGTTCCAACTCAGGTTCAATGATATTTTGTGGTTCTCGAATTTCTTCGAGTTCTACTTTCCTCCCACTGTTTCCTTTAGAGACAAATTCTCTTTCTAGAAAAATACCAGTTCGAGCAACAAACACTTTATTCTCAGAAGGTTTGTAGAAATAATACCCTTTTGTTTCTTTTGGGTATCCCACAAAATTACATTTGTCAGATTTGGGTCCGAGCTTATCAGAATCTAGACGTTTTACAAACGCCTCGCATCCCCAAATCTTCATGAACGACATACTAGGACGTTTCCCAGTCCACATCTCATATGGTGTCTTCTGAACCGTCTTTGTAGGAACACGGTTAAGTGTGAATGCAGCTGTCTCTAGGGCATGACCCCAGAAGCTTATTGGAAGATCTGCATGACTCATCATTGATCGTACCATGTCCAACAAGGTTCGATTCCTCCTCTCAGACACACCATTCCATTGTGGTGTTCCAGGTGGAGTGAGCTGTGATATAATACCACACTCCTTTAGAAGGTCATCAAAGTCTTGGCTTAAGTATTCACCTCCTCGATCGGATCGAAGGGCTTTTATGCTTTTGCCAAATTGGTTTTGAACTTCATTCTTGAATTCCTTAAACTTTTCAAAGGATTCGGATTTGTGTCTCATTAGATACACATATCCATATCTACTGAAGTCGTCAGTAAATGTAATGAAGTAATAAAACCTACCTCTTGCTAACGAACTCATGGGTCCACATACATCACTATGTATAAGTCCCAATATATCGCTAGCCCGTTCACTGTGTCCAGTGAAAGGGGCTTTAGTCATCTTGCCTAATAAACAAGATTCGCATTTTTCATATGATTCAAAATCAAATGAATCCAAAAATCCATCTTTATGGAGTTTTGATATGCGTTTCTCATTTATATGGCCCAAACGACAGTGCCAGAGATATGTCGGATTTGAATCATTTGATTTAAATCGTTTTGTGTTTATGTTATAGATAGGCATTTCTAAATCAAGAATATAAAGACCGTTAAATAATTGTGCAACACCATAGCAAATATCATTTAAGTAAAATGAACAACCATTGTTCTTAATTATAAATGAAAACCCTTTCTTGTCCAAACAAGAAACAGAAATAATATTTTTGTTTATAGCAGGCACAAAATAACAATCTTCTAATTCTAAAACTAGCCCAGTGGGCAAAGATAAATGATAAGTTCCTACGGCCAGTGCAGCAACTTTTGCTCCATTCCCAACTCGTAGGTCAACCTCTCCTTTCGCCAAAGTCCTACTCCTTCGGAGTCCCTGCACATTAACACAAATGTGAGAACCACATCCAGTATCCAATACCCATGATGTAGAAGTAGACAAATTGACTTCTATAACATATATACCTGAATCAGAAGTCGTACTTCCTTTCCTTTTCTTCACTTCTTCCAAATAAGCATGACAGTTCCTTTTCCAGTGTCCAGGTTTTCCACAGAAGTGACATTCACCTTCTTTAGCCACCCCACCTTTAGGTTTTAAAGCCTGTTTGGTTTTGGAATTGGGTTTGGCAACAGACTTAGATCCTATCTTCTTTTTGCCTTTCCAATTTCCCTTAGCATTCCCCTTTTGCACCATCATTATGGGAGCGGGTCCTGCCTTTTTCATGTTGTTCTCGGCAGTTCTTAACATGCTCAACAACTCAGTAAGGGGTTTCTCAATTTCATTCATAAGATAGTTCATAACAAATTGAGAGTAGCTGTTGTTCAAAGATTGTAAAACAAGATCAGTTTGGGCTTCCGGAGTGATTGGAAAACCCAACCTATCCAGGTACTCAATATACCCAATCATCTTCAGCACATGTGGACCAACTGGATCACGTTCACCCATCTTGCAGTGATACAACGCTTTGCTTGTATCATACCTCTCCTGTCGAGCATGCCCTTCGAACAATTTCTTGAGATGCTCGATCATCTCATAAGCATCCATTAACTCATGTTGCTTCTGAAGCTCAGCGTTCATGGTTGCTAGCATGAGACAACTCACGTCCAGAGCATCATCTTGATGCTTCTTGTAAGCATTATGCTCCGCACGTGGTGCAGTGACAGCCGGTGCTGCAGGAATGGGCCCATCAAGGACATATAGCTTACGCTCTTGTTTAAGGACAATCCTCAAGTTCCTGTGCCAGTCAAGGAAATTAATCCCACTCAGCTTGTCCTTCTCAAGGACTGATCGTAGTGAAAGACTACTTGTGTTGTTGTTGTTGTTTGCCATTGATATCTACAATTTATAAGTGCCAAAATAATAAGTCAAATTACAGAGTTGATATTATGTAATTGATAATAGTACATTCAAAATATACCTCCCACTATTTTATTCAAATTAATAGCCCTCACCATTAATTCGGAAAGCATTTTCTATTAAATCTTTCTAGTGAGCCAAGATCCATATTTCATTATGACTTAAGTTAGCTTTGGCTAATCTCTTAAAACATAATTATTTAGGTAGACAACCCTTTGTCAATTATATCATATATAACTCCTGGATAGTTTGGTAAACAACAATTGTTTTTAGTCCATCTAATGGTACCTACCAAACTCTATGCCTCTAAGTCCACAATCCTATTGAGATAACTTAGTTAAGTCGGCCCCAATGATTTTAACAGTTTGGATATCACAATTATCCCATCGCATCTTACCTAGATAAATAGGGTACTTTGCTTTGGCAAACCTACATCTATTGATCAAGGTCTTGATGAGTGTTATTCATTGGAAGGCATCTGATTTAGACTTAATAATTTAATGAGGGATTAATTTAGATCTCACCAATTTTAATCTTATTAAGCATGCACATTATTTATCATATCATATCGCATACAAGCATAAATAAAGTGCAAAATTAAATGTGTCACAGTTATGGCCCAATCCACTGTCAATCTTTTCAAGCTAATGAAAGATTGAAGGTCAATCTAAGGTGGTAAAAGATCTTAAAATAAATAGCCTCCTTGGATCTTCCTCAAGCATGTGCCTCCTCTCCATCTTGACATCTTCATCAATTACAGATTATTACATGACATAAAGAAACCTCGAGTTACATTCGAGGGGATTTAGATGAGAAGAGAATATTACATCAGAATTTATAGAAAGGCACGACATGCAAGCCGTATTTCAAAATCAAAAACCACTAACCTATGGGTCAAAAGGCCATAACTGTGCACCATGCATATCACAATAAGCACATAACAATTTATATATAATTAAAGAAAACAATATATAACATATAGGGGACACGCCCATCGTGCGCTACGACGGGGGGGTCCAAGGGGGGGGTCATTTAGCCCGATTTTGTCGTTTACCGAAGACAAATTCAGCTAGGATGGAGGCACCAAAAGCCGTCCCAGAAAAGTCAAAACCGGTTGTGCAAGGGAGAGCGTTTGTTGTGAACTCCCAGAGAGCAAGGAACCCGAATGAGGTCATCACGGGTAAGCTTATTATAAACTCTAAAGAAGTTTATACTTTATTTGATACCGGTTCAACCCATTCTTTTATTTCTCCTACTTGCGCTCATCGATTAAATTTGATTCCGGATAAATTAGACTTTGACTTATCTGTGGAAACTCCGCTGGGAGAAACCTTCATTACCTCCACTGGTTATAAGTCTTGTTTGGTTCAAGTTGGTACCCACACATTACCTATCGATCTGATTTCATTAAAAATACTTGCATTTGACGTGATTCTAGGGATTGATTGGTTAACTACTCATTATGCAAAAATTGATTGTTTTCGTAAGGTTGTTAGCTTTCATATTCTTAATCGACCTATTATGCGAATTCAAGCAACCAAACCATTAAAATCAATCGCTGTCATCTCAAGCCATAAAGCTATTCGTTTATTGAAAAACGGATGTCAAGCTTTCTTAGCTCATGTCACAGATCTAAACAAAAATACGTCAGCTTTGAATGATATTTCTGTTGTTAATAAATTTCCTGACGTATTTCCCGAAGAACTTCCTGGCCTACCCCCAGAGCGTGAAATTGAATTTTGTATCGATCTTGAACCCGGTACAAAACCCATTTCTAAAGCCCCATATCGAATGGCTCCTATTGAACTTCAGGAGTTAAAGATCCAACTGCAGGAATTGTTAGACATTGGCTTTATTCGTCCTAGTACTTCTCCTTGGGGAGCTCCTGTTCTATTCGTGAAGAAGAAAGATGGAAGTATGCGACTTTGTATTGATTATCGGGAGTTGAATCATGTCACCATCAAAAACAGGTACCCATTGCCACGTATTGATGACCTGTTTGACCAGTTGCAAGGAGCACAATTCTTTTCAAAGATCGATCTTCGTTCTGGATATCATCAGCTGAAGGTTAGAACTGAGGATATTCCAAAGACTGTAGGGATTCGGCACAGAAACGCACAGCGGAAATTAAAATTTTAAAGCAATTTCCGAAACCCTAAAACAGGATCCATGCGAAAAATCAATTAATTAAGAGGTTTAGAGATTATACCGATTATGAAAACGAGAGTCTGAAATTGACTGCGCCTCGAATCTCCAACGCAATACAAACCGACTGCGTCTCTATGGTATCCACACGAACGCTCCGCGAATCGTCTTACGATCTGCAGAAGAAGGAATCGCGGTACTAGCCACCAAGGATGAGGATTTTCGGAACTATTTTCTCTAGTCTCTCTCTAAGAGCGGCTAGGGTTTTGTTTTGACGTAAAAACCTAAAGTCTGATATACATCATATATATAGCAGTCAGGAGGAATTAATCAAAACCTAATATTATTAAAATCCGAATTTATATATATCTTAATTAAGTCTTACTTAATTAATATACCTATATATAAATTATCCTATTAATTTAAATTCGTAATTTAAAATTATATCAATCATATTGACATATTTAAATCTTTACAATTTAAATTAATTTCCTTTTAATTACGTTCTTTGTGTGTGACCCTATAGGTTATTATTACGTTGGCAATAACCTTAAAATCATATTATAAAGTTATAAACAGTGAGCGGCATCTAGTAATGCATCACTGCTACCCAAGTAATAATAAGATCGATGATTCGATGCAACCTTTTCGTGACCAATGTTTCAATGTAATTTAATCCTTTTAACCTTAATATCCTAGATTAAACTCGAGTCATGGAATGTGTCATACTCTTCATAATTTAATCTGAGTTTTCTTGATCAATGAGTAGACTATATGAAACAAATCACTATTTGAGCATGGCCATGCATTTCATAGTCCTACTCAATCAAGAGGCCTATGGATATCACCTATAAAATATAGGATGGTTAAATTCCATCTAGATCACTCATATTACTCACACGATTCATAATGAACCCAATAATCACCTTTATAGTCCACTCTATTAAAGGTGACATTTGATGATATCAAAGTACATAAATTCTCGTGTAGTAATATAGCGGTTTCAGGTCGGAGGACCATTACATCATTGTCACTATGAGAATTGCTAATGACACTTCGCATAATGCTCCATATAGAATTCTCATGGTGGGTCTGTCCAGTACATTGTTCTCTAACATGTACCTATGCATTGACTTAATATCTCATATATTTATGACCAATGAGATTTGGTCATCAGTCAATCCACATACTAGTCTCAATGCATCATTGTTGTCCCATCAACAATGATACTCGACTAGGGACATTTAAGAACAATGATACTAATTGTAATTATATAATCTCATGTTCAAGTCACATACTTGAAACTATATAATTTGTATCACTATTCTAAGGAATTTTATTATGTTAACAATTGTATTACGCAGTAATTAAAACCATAATAAAATCATTTATTTATTCAATCAACAATAATATCAAATGTTAAGCAATTACATCAAATAATTGGCCTCTAGGGCATAAACTCTAACAAAGACGGCTTTTAGAACTCGGTACGGGCATTATGAATTCCTAGTCATGTCCTTTGGATTGACTAATGCTCCTGCTGCCTTCATGGATATGATGAACCGGGTATTCAAGGAATATTTGGATCACTTTGTGGTCGTCTTTATTGATGACATCCTTATTTATTCCAAAAGCCGTGAAGATCAAGAGCAACACTTGAGGCTGGTACTCCAAAAGCTTCGTGAATACAAGCTTTATGCCAAGTTGAAGAAATGCGAGTTCTGGCTGGAGGAGGTAGCATTCCTTGGGCACGTAGTATCAAGTCGTGGAATATCGGTTGACCCGGCAAAGATTGAAGCTATTCAAAGCTGGGAGCAACCTAAATCAGTGACCGAGGTACGTAGCTTTCTTGGTTTAGCTGGTTATTATCGGAGATTCGTGGAAGGATTTTCTCGAATCGCTACTCCATTAACTCAGCTGACTCGGAAAGATACAAAGTTTGGTTGGAGCGAAGAATGTGAGCAGAGTTTTCAAGAACTCAAGAGGAGACTCATTTCAGCACCTGTTCTAACAATACCATCTGGCTCGGAGGGATTTGTCATCTACAGTGATGCTTCGAGCAAAGGGTTGGGATGCGTTCTCATGCAACATGGAAAAGTCATAGCCTATGCATCAAGACAACTCAAAGAATATGAGAGAAATTATCCTACTCATGATCTAGAGTTGGCAGCTGTTGTCTTTGCACTTAAAATTTGGAGGCATTACTTGTATGGGGAGAAAGTGGAGATCTTTACGGATCATAAAAGCCTCAAATATTTCTTCACTCAAAAGGAACTCAACATGCGACAACAACGTTAGCTTGAACTGTTGAAAGATTATGATCATACCATTCAATACCATCCTGGAAAAGCGAACGTGGTAGCTGACGCATTGAGTAGAAGATCATATGCGGGTACAAGTGCAATATTAACAACGCAAAGGCCCATTTTGTGTGACTTGCAAAGGATGGAGATAGAGTTGAAGACTCCAGGGACCCATGTGATGATGACAAATATACGAGTAGAACCGACTTTAATTGATAAAGTTAAAGCTGCTCAAGCTACAGACCTGGAGCTGATGCGTATGAATAAAAAAGTGCAAGAAGGTGCTATACCGGAAGCAAGAATAGATGAAGAAGGAATACTTCGAGTCAACTCCAGACTTTGTGTTCCTAACAACCCTGATTTAAAGTATGAAATCATGATGGAGGCGCACAACACACCGTTTGCAATCCATCCTGGAAGTACCAAAATGTATCATGATCTTCATCATACATTTTGGTGGAGCAATATGAAGAGAGAGATAGCGTTGTTTATCTCAAGGTGTCTAACTTGTCAACGAGTCAAAGCGGAGCATCAAGTACCAAAAGGTCCATTGCAACCACTTGAAATTCCAGAATGGAAGTGGGAGCACATTACCATGGATTTCGTTACTGGTCTTCCTAGGGTTTCTCAAGGTATTGATGCGATTTGGGTCATTATTGATAGATTGACCAAGTCTGCTCATTTCTTACCGATACGAGAAACTTATACACTTGAACGTCTTGCTCGTATGTACATAAACGAGATTGTAAGACTGCATGGTATGCCAGTATCCATAGTTTCTGATCGAGACCCAAGATTCACTTCACGATTTTGGGTTAGTTTACAAAAAGCTATGGGCACGGAGTTACGATTTAGTTCAGCATATCATCCTCAGACGGACGGACAATCAGAGAGGACTATTCAAACTCTTGAAGATCTATTAAGACTCTGTGTCTTTGACTTCAAGGGAAGTTGGGACAAGTTCTTACCATTGGTGGAGTTTTCCTACAACAACAGTTATCAAGCAAGTATTGGCATGGCTCCATTCGAAGCATTGTATGGAAGAAAATGTCGTTCTCCAGTATGCTGGGATGAGGTGGGCGAAGCAACGTTGTTGGGACCGGAGTTGGTACGTATGACTACAGAAAAGATTCAAACGATCCGACAACGTATAAAAACCTCACAAGATCGACAAAAGAGTTATGCTGATCTTCATCGAAAGGACGTGGAATTTGATGTAGGAGATCATGTGTTCTTACGTGTTGCTCCATGGAAAGGAGTTACGAGATTTAGAAAGAGAGGAAAGCTAAATCCTCGATTCATCGGTCCATTTTTAATCCTCGATCGAGTAGGAACTGTGGCTTATAGACTCGCTTTACCGCCAAGTATGTCTCGTGTTCATAACGTTTTTCACATATCCATGTTACGCAAATATGTGGAAGACCCGAACCACATTATTGAGTTAGAACCGGACGAAATAGCGGAGGATTTGACGTATGAAGAAGTTCCTGTTCAAATCTTGGATAAGAAGGAACATATTCTACGCTCCAAGGTTATACCTCAAGTTAAAGTTTTGTGGAGAAACCACGATGTTGAGGAAATGACTTGGGAGTTAGAATCAGAAATGAAATCAAGGTATCCTTACCTCTTCGACATACCAGGTACGTACCCTAATTTCGAGGGCGAAATTTCATAAGAAGGGGAGGTTGTAAGACCCCAACTTTTATAAATAAAGATGAATTTTCTATAAATATCATTTTTGAATATTATGAAGTTAATTTGATATAATGTTATAGTTGTGGGTAATATTTATAAATTTTGCAAAGTAAGCAAGTTGTTATAAAATATTCGTTTGGTCGGGGAATATTCTTTTTGTCGGGGAATATTCGTACGACGGCACAATCATTGGTGGACCCCACAACGGAATTATGGTCGGATTGAGAAAACGACAGAATTATCTTTCTATAAAAATAACAGCTGAGGTGTTACCGTTAAAATCATTAAAACTGTTGAACTACTTGGTAGTAAAAGTACAGTAATACGCGTGGTTGCATAGTAGCACACGGTATTGATTATTGATGCTTACGTGAGAAGTCACTCAGCTATACTCAATTATTGCTACAGTAATTGCTGCATCATATCTCTTAAATTATTGTCATAGTATCATCTGTATAATATGTTATATTATTGAGACGTTGTGGTAAGTTTGGTTATTTTATGGGGGGCCATATGTCATCATCTAAGAGTCTCTTCGTCAATAGTAATTACCGTCGTCAATAGTAATTACCGTCGTCAATAGTATTTACCTTGGTCAATAGTATTTACCTTGGTCAATAGTAATTACCTTCGTCAATAGTATTTACCTTGGTCAATAGTATTTACCTTGGTCAATAGTAATTACATTCGTCAATAGTATTTACCTTGGTCAATAGTAATTACTTTCGTCAATAGTAGTTGTCCCTTCAATATTACCAAGAGTCATTTGACCCTTCGTTAAGACCAAGAGTCATTTGACCCTTCGTTAAGACCAAGAGCCACCCTCAGTTTTTCTATAAATAGAGGCCTAGGGCTTCATTATTTTTCACGAATTCATTCAAGCTATAGAGAGAGAAAGTATAGAGAGAATAAGAAAGAGAGAGACTAAAAGTATTCTGCTACATCACTTTTCCAATATCCAGTTCTTTTAAGGTAGGGAATATTATTTCTTTTATATTCATGAAGAGAACTTCTGTTATTCCATTCGTTATTATTCTGTGGGAATAACCTGTATACGCGGATATACCCTATACCTGGTGACATTCTTCTATTATTCTGTTGGAACATCATGTCTGTGTGTTTTACACCGGACCTGGTTCCGTTTATTATTCTGTTGGAACATCCTGTCTGTGTGTTTTACACCGGACCTGGTTCCGTTTTATTATTATTCTGTTGGAATATCCTGTCTGTGTGTTTTACACCGGACCTGGTTCCATTATTTATTATTCTGTCGGAATATCCTGTCTGTGCGTTTACGCCGGACCTGGTTCCATTATTTATTATTCTATTGGAATAACCTGTCTGTGCGGTCTATCGCATGCATGGTGATTTCTTTTGTTATTCCATTCTTTATTGTACTCAGTTGGTTAAGTTTTGACTTCTATACTCCATGAAATTTGTGGAATATTCTTGATAGTTGCGTTTCATCCAGTATCTTTTCAAGAAAATATTCTTCTAAGTATTCTTGAATTTTACTCCACAATGCAGTATCATGTTGACAATTTGGACGTTGTTAATTCCTGGATAAATTAATTCTTGAACTTGTTTTATTGAATTCTTATATCATTGTCATCATCCTCATGTTTATAAAATGTTAAAAGTCATCTGTGGCCTGTAGTGCATAGATGGACTTGGTATGATTATGACCAGGGATTATTCGGTATAATCATGACCGTAATGTTACAAATGATGTGGTAAAAGTCCTCATTGGCCCGTAGTGCATTGATGGACAGTTGTTGGCATGATCATGACCATTAATGAATATACGAATATCCTTGGCCGTAGTGCAGGGGTGATTCAATGATGTGGATTATTTTATTAAGCTGAGTCTCAGCGATTACAGTGTTAAAAAATATTTTAAATCATAAAAGATAGTAGAGTTTATTTTCTACTTGACTCTTTTAATGGATTGCTTATTCCGCTACAGTTAAACTTGATGTCTATTGTATTTTATCAGTTTAACATTGTTGAAGGCTAACGATAATTTATTTTGCATTATCTTAGTCATAATATTTCTTACTGGGCTAGTTGAGCTCACCCTTTCTTTCACTGTTCTCTTCAGGAAATGAGAACGTAGCTGGGGCAAGTCGGGGAACGGAGTGATGGTCCGAATGATAGTATTAGTTAGTAGTCCTCACTATTCTATGTAATGGTGTGTAAATAAATGTAATGAGGACTCCTTTTGAGTATGAATACTCTCTAGAAGATAATATTTGTATTCAAACTCACAGTTTATATTTTGTCGTATTGTACACGACAGTTGTATTATTAAGTTGTATTTGTATTCTGTAATATGTATCTGACGACCCAAGATGGGTGATGTATACCTAATTTTGGGGGCGTCACAATTTATGAAAAGTTAAAAATTATTAATACTCATAAGGAAGAGCATTTATTGAGACAATGAGAGAAGTTAGGGGTGTTATAGAAAAGTAAATAATTTATTTTCCTATTAAGTTATAAACGACAAATAAATTGGAACATATTTTTTCTTCTAAAACGATAATCTTTTATGAACGGAGAAATTACTAGTAATTCTTACCAATTACAACGATCTCAACAATCCCGTACGAACACTTTGCGAAATACATGCAACACGTGTGAAGATTTTCTCAATTAATTATTAAAAGAATAATGTTAAAGACACAAATTATTATACAACCAGTTTACAAACGGCTGATGTGACATACTCTATCTCACACATATTGTGTGGGGCCGAAGACTACAGTGAAACAATTTGTTGATCATTATATTTCGAAGACTACATTAAAGTAATTTGTTGATCAATATATTGAGGTGGAGTATGTCACATCAGTAATTTGTAAAATAATTTACATATGTAGCATTAATCTTATTAAAATATTCAATTAAATGTAATGTAGATATATTCGGTTAGAGTACTTCTCCATCCTAATCTTTTTCAGTTTAGGGTTTATGTTGCAAGTTTAACTTACATGAATTATACGTACTGTGTAAGAATAAAATACTAAATTAATTTTGATCCAATAGAATACTAAAATTGGAACTTTAACTTGTACACGTTTTAGTCTTCTATAATTCGAAAAAAATAGGTGAGAATAAGTTTGTTGGACGTAGAGGAAGTAATTATTTACTGAATATTATTTTCAAGATATTAACTTGCCTGAATTTTGGGTAAAACCGTAAAAATGGTGATCTTCTAATATTTACTCCACCCTAATTATGTAATCATTTTATATTATTTTACAGTATTATGTAATTATTTTGTTACTATAAATAAAGTACACAAAAAGTGTGGCATGAATGTTTCTTTCATTTTAAAATTTAAGAATCGAACACTTTAATTTTTTGAAATATTTTAAAATTAAAATTAATATTTTATAATCTGATATTAGTAATCTTTGTCAAAGTAAAGATATCAGTTATAAAGAATAGAGTCCTTTACACTAATATACAACAATTAGAAAGTAATTATAAAAATAAAACACACACAACATAATTACAAAAATAAAACATACACAATATTACGTTGCTAAAATTACGTCATTAACTCCTACACGTCAGTTATCGAGATAACTGATCAACGCCAAATCAATCGCAGAAGATAAAATTTTCTGTCGCGACAACTCTGACATCGGAGAAGACGAAGCATCCTGTCGCGACACAACTCGTAATCGGAGAAGAAGAAACTTGTTGTCGCGACGAATCTGTAAGATCGAAAATAGCATACAAAATCAACAACGCCTTCAAGTACAGTAACCAAAAGTGTAAGACCCCAACTTATTAATGAATAAAATCAAATTTTCTCTAAATATTATTATGAATAATAAGGGGTTAATTTGATATAATACTTTGGTTATGGGTGAAATGTGCAAATTTTACAAAATAAGCAAGTGGTTATAAAATATTTATTTTTGGTCGGTGAATATTCGGTTGGTCGTGGAATATTCTTGCTGTCGGGGAATATTCGTACGACGACGCAGCCTTGTGTGGGCCCCATAACGGAAAGCGATTGGATGAAGAAAACGACAAGTATAAGTTGTTTATAAATAACGGCGTAGTTGTTACCGTTAATACTGTTGGAATACCCGGTGGTTAAAATACAGTAGCACACGGTATTGCACCAATTATTGATTCTTACGTAAGAAGGCACTACTCAATAATTATTACAGTAGTTATTATTCAATATTTTATTTTATTGATTCAATAATTGCTGCGTTGATATTTTATATTATTGTTGTTTCAATAATTGTTGCTGCACAGTATTTTTATTTATCAGATCAATAATTCATATTATTTGAATAATATTATTAGATAACATTATTGGCAATGTCTAGAAAGTTCTGTCTAAGGAGAGGTTTGGTCATCTAATTGCGCGCCAGTAAGGAGAAATCCTTATTGGAAAGCCCCCTCTTTTCTGGGAACGGCCTGGTTGTCATAAATGTGATTCTGTAATATTATTTGTGAATAATTAATTATTGATTCATATGATAAGGAAATATTTATTTTATGTGGATATAAATGAGGGATATATTTTTCTAGTTAAAAATGAAGGAGTTAATGTTGAGGTTTTTGTCAGTATTTTTGTCGGAATGGAGGTATTAAAAATCAGGATTTTTGAGATAGTTTGCGGGGGTTATAATTTTTAATCCGACCGTTGGATCGTGGTAATTTTTGGATATGTTATACATATATAAGTTGAGTATATGTCCACAAATTTTGAACCGTTAAAAATGAACATATGATTTATTACGAATTTTACAAGATGACTGGTTCAGAAATTGTTGAATTTTCGGAGTTTATCATTTTGATGGAAAATTCTAGAATTGGTGGGCCCCACTTGTGGTTGGTGAAGAAATGTGCTGAATTATATTTCAAATGTGGTGGGTGGGAATAGTAGCAGGTAAAGCCATCAGGTTACAGGTCAAGCCTACTAAAATTTTCCTATAAATAGAGGGCTAAGTTAGAATTGAAAATCACACCAGAAACAAGTTTTCTCTCTTTCTCTCTCTAGATTATTGAGTGTATTTTGTGAGTATTTAGATACTTTGAGAGTTTCTATTCATCAGAGCAAGTTTCTTTCAGCCTTATACCGGTATTCCGACCAGAAGTACTGATATTTTGAGGTAAGGGATATTATTTTCTTCTTAAATGATATTATTTTCTTCAATATCATTATGCTAAAATATTGATATGTGTAAGACCCCGAATTTTATGAAATAAAAGTATTCAATTTTTCTTATAATTACTATTCAGTAAATGGTTAAATTGATAAAAATTTAAAGTTATGAGTGAAATATGATTTTTTTTTTCAAAATAAGCAAGTGGTTATAAAATAATCATTGTTGTCGGGGAATATTCGTTTGGTCGTGGAATATTCTTTCTGTCGGGGAATATTCGTACGACGGCGCAGCCATTTGTGGGCCCCATAACAGAATAACTGTCGGGTGAAGAAAACGACAAATTTGAGTTTTTACAAATAACGGCGTAGTTGTTACCATTAACACTGTTGGAATACCCGGTGGTTAAAATACAGTAATACGCGTTATTACATAGTAGCACACGGTATTGCATAGTATTTTTGAAATTATTGATTCTTACGTAAGAAGGCACTACTCAATAATTGTTACAGTAATTACTGTTCAATATTTTATTTTATTGATTCAATAATTGCTACGTTGAAATTTTGTATTATTGTTGTTCAATAATTGTTGCTGCGCAGTATTTCCCATTATCAGATCAATAATTCATATTATTTGAATAGTATTATTAGATAGCATTATTGGCAATGTCTAGAAAGTTCTGTCTAAGGAGAGGTTTGGTCATCTAATTGCGCGCCAGTAAGGAGAAATCCTTATTGGAAAGCCCCCTCTTTCCTGGGAACGGCCTGGTTGTCATAAATGTGATTCTGTAATATTATTTGTGAATAATTAATTATTGATTCATATGATAAGGAAATATTTATATTATGTGGATATAAATGAGGGATATATTTTTGTGGTTAAAAATGAAGGAGTTAATGTTGAGGTTTTTATCAGTATTTTTATCGGAATGGAGGTATTAAAAATCAGGGTTTTTGAGATATTTTGCGGGGGTTATAATTTTTAATCCGACCGTTGGATCGTGGTAATTTTTGGATATGTTATACATATATAAGTTGAGTATATGCCCACAAATTTTGAACCGTTAAAAATGAACGTATGATTTATTATGAATTTTATGAGATGACTGGTTCAGAAATTGTTAAATTTTCGGAGTTTATCATTTTGGTGGAAAATTCTAGAATTGGTGGGCCCCACTTGTGGTTGGTGAAGAAATGTGCTGAATTATATTTCAAATGTGGTGGGTGGGAATAGTAGCAGGTAAAGCCATCAGGTTGCAAGTCAAACCTACCAAAATTTTCCTATAAATAGAGGGCTAAGTTAGAATTGAAAATCACACCAGAAACAAGTTTTCTCTCTTTCTCTCTCTAGATTATTGAGTGTATTTTGTGAGTATTTAGATACTCTGTGAGTTTCTATTCATCAGTGCAAGTTTCCTTCAGCCTTATACCGATCAGAAGTACTGCTCTTTTGAGGTAAGGGATAGTAAGGGATTTTAAGAGTTGTTATGTTTTTCAATTTCGTAATTTTTCTGAACTTCAAAAATTCTGGAAAAATTTGAAATGATATTTTGATGAGTTTTATTGATTGTGTCCAAAAATGGTGATTTTTGGATGTATAGATTGAGAGTTATGAATTTTATGAGAAAAGACTATTTTAAAAGTAACCGCTTATAATTCCTTGTGGTTAACTCCAAAATTGATGAAATTTTTATTGGGAGTACATGTATATGATAGAAGTATACTCTGTAAATTTCAGAATTTTTAGACAAAAGTATAATTTTTGATAAATGTCTAAATATTCGACTATTTTGGCCATATGAAAAATAGTAAATGACTTTTAAAAATTCTGAGAAAAATATATGTTCACTATGGGACTATATTATGCTAAATTTCAGAAAAGAAATATTTTTGGAACGGATTTGGTATTTTTCATGAAAATAGTCTAGTTATGAGAAAATGAATTAAATATGTTATGTGAAGTAAGAAAATTGGAAAATAGGATTTTATGGCTTGAGAATCCTATATATGAGGTATATGCAAATTTTTGATGAGGGTTTTGGTTATTGATGATAAAATCTTAAGAGTTGGCATTTTATGATGATTAAATGCATTAATTAGTAAAGTGTAAACAATTTAAATAAATTGTTTATAAGCTTAAGAAATGTTATTCTTTCAATATCATTATACCGAAGTATTGGTATGAATTTTATTGTGGAATTTCTACCTTTTTGAGTCGGTATTACTATTCACGAGTTACTATTCACGAGTTACTATTCATGAGTTACTATTCACGAGTTACTATTCACGACAAAATTGGTTTCTTTTACTAACCAAATTATAGTTGATTTATGAATATTACTCTTGAGATTAAATCTATATGTTGATTATATTGATTTTATTATCATATATAACATTTTTATAACCCTGATGTTGAATTTCTCTTTCACTGGAGTGTAAAGATGGGTAGATTATTGGTATGATCATGACTAGGGTTCTCTTTGGCCTGTAGTGCAAAGTTGAATTGTGACTGGTATGATCATGACCATTGAATTTACAATTGAATATCTTTAGCTTAAGTGTAAAGATGAATTGATTAACATGGTTATAATTATGGTGTATATAAATTCTGAAATGATTATATATTTCTTTGAGATATGAATATATTTGGCCTGTAGTGCAAATATGAATTGTTGAGGAATATCTTTGGCCTGTAGTGCAAAGATGAATTGTAGATGAATATCTTTGGCCAGTAATGCAAAGATGAACTGTGGATGAATATCTTTGGCCTGTAGTGCAAAGATGACTTGTTGATGAATATCTTTGGCCCGTAGTGCAAAGATGAAGTTATTAGTATGATTATGAACAGGAACTGTGATTTGGTATAACCATGATGTTTGATGTTTCAGGTGATGAAAATTATCTTCGTCCTAGATGAGAAGAGGAATTTAGAACTACAGTTATGATTATAAGTTATTCATATGATTGTGGACCAGAATTGTTGATTGATGTTACAGGGATAAAACATTGTTGGTGGATTTTTAACATGGAGAAAATAATAGACTTTATAGTCTATTTGACTCTTCTAATGGATTGCTCGTTCCGCTGCAACTATGGTTGAAATTTTTATCATTTACCATATGTTCTAAATCTCTGATTTATTGTTGATGAAGGCTATTGATAATTGAATTATCTTTAGTCATGATATTCTTTACTGGGCTAGTTGTGCTCACCCTTCTATTTCACAATTCCTTTCAGGTAATAAGAGTGTAGCTGGGTCGAGCGGGGGTAACAAGGGAATAGAACGGTGGTCATCATTTAGTAGTTATATTTGGTGAAGAAAATAGGGTGAGGCGAACCCAACGTTGGAAGGGTGTTTTGTCACTATCATACAAGATGTCTAATGACATACAACCTCGTGTCATCATAAGACAGGGTTGTGCTCATCCACTTGCTGAGTATATATACGAGCACTACCTATATAATCTTGGTGTTTGTTTGAAGTATAATTCTCAGTTAGATACAGTGGAGATAATGATAAGTCAAGAGAAGACTCACCATTGGGAAGAATATGATAGTAATCTTCTCGTTTTTCTTTGGGGTCTATTGGGTCAACCAAGGATAATTCTGTGGCCATATGATATCTATCATAACCTAGATGCATGGCCTCCCATGTACGAAGGTTTCCTTGAGCACTTCCCAAAGATTCTAGTTTCTAAAACAGTTTTTGACTATACCTTTATGTAAGGTGTTATTGTGAGGTGATGTCCACGGTTGGAACATGAGTCACATTTGGTATATATTTGTATCCAAACTCACAGCATATGTGTTGTTGTATTTTGCACGACAATTGTTGTAATAAAGTTGTATTTGTTTTCTGTACCATGTATTTGACGACTCAAAATGGGTTGGGTGGAATGGACCTATTTTGGGGTTGTCACAGGTGGTATCAGAGCTATAAGTAAAGAGCCCCGAGCCTCTCGCTGGTGACTTCCTGTTGATGGGGGATGCACCGAAGCCAGACTCTCCGTAGGGGACGCCGTTCTGCGGTGGCAAACTGATAGGTATCAATGTAAGGTGCTGACACAAGTTGGTGTCCAGAGTTACAGGTGGTATCAGAGCTTAGGGATATGATCTCTGGCGGAGATCGGGGAATACAACTAGGAGGGGAGAGATGAGTAAATCCTTCGCTAGTGTGTCCTACCTAAGCTTATTTGTTGGTCAGTCATAATATTGGGATATTATGTGATATGTTAATTTGTTTAATTAACCCTTGTTTTATGGCAGTATTTGAGAATGGCAGCTGAGAATGCTAATAATGGAGTGAATGAGACTATGGGGATACCTCTAATCACTAACCGTGATAATGTGATGTCAGACGAAGAAGGAATTAGAGATATCCATGTGGTGAGTGAAGAATTGATAGTTACACCCGAGATAGTCGCAGAGGTAACAGCTGAGACTGAGGAAGAAGAGGAAGAAGAAGTACCAGAGGAGAGTTTATTAGAGGTATTATATGATCAAAATGTAGAATTTCAAAATCGTATTCATGAGTTAGAAGAGCAGGCAGAAGAACGACAGGCGGTCGTGGAACAAAAGGATGCAACAATTCAAGCTTGTGTTACCCGATATGTGATGCTTGAACAGAAGCATTCTTTGGCAGAGTATAAGATGATAAAAATAGAATCTGAGCTGAGAGAAGAAAAAACTGAACGAGTGAGAATAAGTGATGCATGGGCAAAAGCCGCACGACACGTGGATATTGTGGAAAGAGATGTTCGATCTAAGAAGGCTAAAATAGATGATATGAATTTCTCTTTTTAGAAAGCAATTGGGAGAACCCAACATCGAGTTTTGAATTACCCTGTACATAGCGGTCAACCTGAATCCGATATGGATCGAAGATTGATGATTCAGATCATGAATGAGGAGTACGAAGAGGCAGTTGAGGGAGGAATATGTCCTATAGAAAGGTATATTCCAACGGTAATGATGACGCCAAATGCTACTCCAGACAAGTCAAAGCCGAGTAGTTCGAGGGATGGCGGTTGTCATGACTTCCCAACAAATGAGGAACCCAAATGAAGTTATCATGGGAGATGAGCAATGGAGAAATCATGATGATCTGAGAGATAGAATCTGAAATAGAAGCAAGGTATTCTCAACTCTTCGAAATACCAGGTACGTAAATTTCGGGGACGAAATTTCATAAGGAGGGGAGATTGTAAGACCCCGAATTTTATGAAATAAAAGTATTCAATTTTTCTTATAATTACTATTCAGTAAATGGTTAAATTGATAAAAATTTAAAGTTATGAGTGAAATATGATTTTTTTTTTCAAAATAAGCAAGTGGTTATAAAATAATCATTGTTGTCGGGGAATATTCGTTTGGTCGTGGAATATTCTTTCTGTCGGGGAATATTCGTACGACGGCGCAGCCATTTGTGGGCCTCATAACAGAATAACTGTCGGGTGAAGAAAACGACAAATTTGAGTTTTTACAAAT
Organism: Panax notoginseng; assembly: GCA_016801055.1. Taxonomy (NCBI): domain Eukaryota; kingdom Viridiplantae; phylum Streptophyta; class Magnoliopsida; order Apiales; family Araliaceae; genus Panax; species Panax notoginseng. The sequence goes on from CM029022.1 coordinate 20,614,718, forward strand.
AACGGCGTAGTTGTTACCATTAACACTGTTGGAATACCCGGTGGTTAAAATACAGTAATACGCGTTATTACATAGTAGCACACGGTATTGCATAGTATTTTTGAAATTATTGATTCTTACGTAAGAAGGCACTACTCAATAATTGTTACAGTAATTACTGTTCAATATTTTATTTTATTGATTCAATAATTGCTACGTTGAAATTTTGTATTATTGTTGTTCAATAATTGTTGCTGCACAGTATTTCCCATTATCAGATCAATAATTCATATTATTTGAATAGTATTATTAGATAGCATTATTGGCAATGTCTAGAAAGTTCTGTCTAAGGAGAGGTTTGGTCATCTAATTGCGCGCCAGTAAGGAGAAATCCTTATTGGAAAGCCCCCTCTTTCCTGGGAACGGCCTGGTTGTCATAAATGTGATTCTGTAATATTATTTGTGAATAATTAATTATTGATTCATATGATAAGGAAATATTTATATTATGTGGATATAAATGAGGGATATATTTTTGTGGTTAAAAATGAAGGAGTTAATGTTGAGGTTTTTATCAGTATTTTTGTCGGAATGGAGGTATTAAAAATCAGGGTTTTGGAGATATTTTGCGGGGGTTATAATTTTTAATCCGACCGTTGGATCGTGGTAATTTTTGGATATGTTATACATATATAAGTTGAGTATATGCCCACAAATTTTGAACCGTTAAAAATGAACGTATGATTTATTATGAATTTTATGAGATGACTGGTTCAGAAATTGTTGAATTTTCGGAGTTTATCATTTTGGTGGAAAATTCTAGAATTGGTGGGCCCCACTTGTGGTTGGTGAAGAAATGTGCTGAATTATATTTCAAATGTGGTGGGTGGGAATAGTAGCAGGTAAAGCCATCAGGTTGCAGGTCAAACCTACCAAAATTTTCCTATAAATAGAGGGCTAAGTTAGAATTGAAAATCACACCAGAAACAAGTTTTCTCTCTTTCTCTCTCTAGATTATTGAGTGTATTTTGTGAGTATTTAGATACTCTGTGAGTTTCTATTCATCAGTGCAAGTTTCCTTCAGCCTTATACCGATCAGAAGTACTGCTCTTTTGAGGTAAGGGATAGTAAGGGATTTTAAGAGTTGTTATGTTTTTCAATTTCGTAATTTTTCTGAACTTCAAAAATTCTGGAAAAATTTGAAATGATATTTTGATGAGTTTTATTGATTGTGTCCAAAAATGGTGATTTTTGGATGTATAGATTGAGAGTTATGAATTTTATGAGAAAAGACTATTTTAAAAGTAACCGCTTATAATTCCTTGTGGTTAACTCCAAAATTGATGAAATTTTTATTGGGAGTACATGTATATGATAGAAGTATACTCTGTAAATTTCAGAATTTTTAGACAAAAGTATAATTTTTGATAAATGTCTAAATATTCGACTATTTTGGCCATATGAAAAATAGTAAATGACTTTTAAAAATTCTGAGAAAAATATATGTTCACTATGGGACTATATTATGCTAAATTTCAGAAAAGAAATATTTTTGGAACTGATTTGGTATTTTTCATGAAAATAGTCTAGTTATGAGAAAATGAATTAAATATGTTATGTGAAGTAAGAAAATTGGAAAATAGGATTTTATGGCTTGAGAATCCTATATATGAGGTATATGCAAATTTTTGATGAGGGTTTTGGTTATTGATGATGAAATCTTAAGAGTTGGCATTTTATGATGATTAAATGCATTAATTAGTAAAGTGTAAACAATTTAAATAAATTGTTTATAAGCTTAAGAAATGTTATTCTTTCAATATCATTATACCGAAGTATTGGTATGAATTTTATTGTGGAATTTCTACCTTTTTGAGTCGGTATTACTATTCACGAGTTACTATTCACGAGTTACTATTCATGAGTTACTATTCACGAGTTACTATTCACGACAAAATTGGTTTCTTTTACTAACCAAATTATAGTTGATTTATGAATATTACTCTTGAGATTAAATCTATATGTTGATTATATTGATTTTATTATCATATATAACATTTTTATAACCCTGATGTTGAATTTCTCTTTCACTGGAGTGTAAAGATGGGTAGATTATTGGTATGATCATGACTAGGGTTCTCTTTGGCCTGTAGTGCAAAGTTGAATTGTGACTGGTATGATCATGACCATTGAATTTACAATTGAATATCTTTAGCTTAAGTGTAAAGATGAATTGATTAACATGGTTATAATTATGGTGTATATAAATTCTGAAATGATTATATATTTCTTTGAGATATGAATATATTTGGCCTGTAGTGCAAATATGAATTGTTGAGGAATATCTTTGGCCTGTAGTGCAAAGATGAATTGTAGATGAATATCTTTGGCCAGTAATGCAAAGATGAACTGTGGATGAATATCTTTGGCCTGTAGTGCAAAGATGACTTGTTGATGAATATCTTTGGCCCGTAGTGCAAAGATGAAGTTATTAGTATGATTATGAACAGGAACTGTGATTTGGTATAACCATGATGTTTGATGTTTCAGGTGATGAAAATTATCTTCGTCCTAGATGAGAAGAGGAATTTAGAACTACAGTTATGATTATAAGTTATTCATATGATTGTGGACCAGAATTGTTGATTGATGTTACAGGGATAAAACATTGTTGGTGGATTTTTAACATGGAGAAAATAATAGACTTTATAGTCTATTTGACTCTTCTAATGGATTGCTCGTTCCGCTGCAACTATGGTTGAAATTTTTATCATTTACCATATGTTCTAAATCTCTGATTTATTGTTGATGAAGGCTATTGATAATTGAATTATCTTTAGTCATGATATTCTTTACTGGGCTAGTTGTGCTCACCCTTCTATTTCACAATTCCTTTCAGGTAATAAGAGTGTAGCTGGGTCGAGCGGGGGTAACAAGGGAATAGAACGGTGGTCATCATTTAGTAGTTATATTTGGTGAAGAAAATAGGGTGAGGCGAACCCAACGTTGGAAGGGTGTTTTGTCACTATCATACAAGATGTCTAATGACATACAACCTCGTGTCATCATAAGACAGGGTTGTGCTCATCCACTTGCTGAGTATATATACGAGCACTACCTATATAATCTTGGTGTTTGTTTGAAGTATAATTCTCAGTTAGATACAGTGGAGATAATGATAAGTCAAGAGAAGACTCACCATTGGGAAGAATATGATAGTAATCTTCTCGTTTTTCTTTGGGGTCTATTGGGTCAACCAAGGATAATTCTGTGGCCATATGATATCTATCATAACCTAGACGCATGGCCTCCCATGTACGAAGGTTTCCTTGAGCACTTCCCAAAGATTCTAGTTTCTAAAACAGTTTTTGACTATACCTTTATGTAAGGTGTTATTGTGAGGTGATGTCCACGGTTGGAACATGAGTCACATTTGGTATATATTTGTATCCAAACTCACAGCATATGTGTTGTTGTATTTTGCACGACAATTGTTGTAATAAAGTTGTATTTGTTTTCTGTACCATGTATTTGACGACTCAAAATGGGTTGGGTGGAATGGACCTATTTTGGGGTTGTCACAATATGAGTTTTTATCAAATTTGGAACTTTTTGTGTCGGAGTTACTATTCACGTATACGGCACTATTCACGTATACGGCACTATTCACGAATACGGCAATATTCACCGAAAAATAAAATTTTTCTTTTTTGTCCAAGATGTCTATTATGGTTACTATCTTTGATTGTATCCATGTTTTGATCTTTATTTTTGAATTCTTCTTCACAATTGATTATTATGAAGTATTATTGATCTTGGATAAACTGTTATACGAATCCCTACTATTTGTCCTTCTGTCTCACTGGATTCGTTTTCTTTAAGATATTTTTCATCATCCTCAGTCCTAAATGATGATATTACTGAATATCTTTGGCCTGTAGTGCAAAGATGTATGATTACTTGATGAATATCTTTGGCCTGTAGTGCAAAGATGAACATGTGTTGAGATGAACATGACCGACTGATGATGCAAATGAATATCTTTGGCCTGTAGTGTAAAGATGAATATTTGGTTAAAGATGATTATTAATTGATGTTACAGGGATAAAATATTGATGATGGACTTTTAAATCTTAGAAGATAGTAGAATTCTTTCTCTACTTGACTCTTCTAATGGTTTGCTGTTTCCGCTGCAGTTGTTGATCTAAAACTTGTTGTCGATTATATTTTATCAGATTTTTCCATGTTGAAGACTAACGATAATTTGTTGTATATTATCTTAGTCATAATATTTTTTACTGGGCTAGTTGAGCTCACCCTTTTTCTTTTTGTTCCATTTTTCTTCTGAGGAGGTGAGAACATAGCAGGATCTAGTCGGGGTATGGAGTGATGGTTCTAGAAAGATGTTTTAGCAGTCCTCACTACTTCTGTAAAATAGTGTTTGAATAATTGTAATGAGGATTTATTTGAGTGTGGATATTGTCCAGAAGACAATATTTGTATTTAAACTCACAGTATGTGTTGTCGTATTTTGAACGACAATTGTATTATTGAAGTTGTAGTTTGCTTTCTGTACCATGTATTTGGCGACTCAGAATGGGTGTTGTATACCTATTTTGGGGGCATCACAGTTGGTATCAGAGCTTAGGGATATGATCTCTGGCTGAGATGTGAGACAAGAACTAGGAGGGGAGATACGGAGAATTCCTTCGCTAGTATGACCTGACTAAGTTTATTTGGTGTTTATTTGGTCGGTCAGAGTATAGGGATAATATATAACATGACTATTAACCCTTGTTTTATGGCAGTATTTAAGAATGGCAGCTGAGAACGTTAATAATGGAGTAAATCAGACCGTGGAGACACCTTTGATCACTACCCAGGGGAACGTGCAACAGGAAGGCAATATTCCTCCTATAAACAACGTTACCGAGCAAACGATGAATGTAAGATCCCGAATTTTATAAAATAAAAGTATTCAATTTTTCTTATAATTACTATTCAGTAAATGGTTAAATTGATAAAAGTTTAAAGTTATGAGTGAAATATGATTTTTTTTTCAAAATAAGCAAGTGGTTATAAAATAATCATTGTTGTCGGGGAATATTCGTTTGGTCGTGGAATATTCTTTCTGTCGGGGAATATTCGTACGACGGCGCAACCATTTGTGGGCCCCATAACAGAATAATTATCGGGTGAAGAAAACGATAAATTTGAGTTTTTACAAATAACGACGTAGTTGTTACCGTTAACACTGTTGAAATACCCGGTGGTTAAAATACAGTAATACGCGTTATTGCACAGTAGCACACGGTATTGCATAGTATTTTTGAAATTATTGATTCTTACGTAAGAAGGCACTACTCAATAATTGTTACAGTAGTTATTGTTCAATATTTTATTTTATTGATTCAATAATTATTGCGTTGATATTTTATATTATTGTTGTTTCAATAATTGTTGTTGCACAGTATTTTCCTTTATCAGATCAATAATTCATATTATTTGAATAATATTATTAGATAACATTATTGGCAATGACTAGAAAGTTCTGTCTAAGGAGAGGTTTGGTCACCTAATTGCGCGCCAGTAAGGAGAAATTCTTATTGGAAAGCCCCCTCTTTCCTGGGAACGGCCTGGTTGTCATAAATGTGATTCTGTAATATTATTTGTGAATAATTAATTATTAATTCATATGATAAGGAAATATTTATTTTATGTGGATATAAATGAGGGATATATTTTTGTGGTTAAAAATGAAGGAGTTAATGTTGAGGTTTTTATCAGTATTTTTGTCGGAATGGAGGTATTAAAAATCAGGGTTTTTGAGATATTTTGCGAGGGTTATAATTTTTAATCCTACCGTTAAAAATGAACGTATGATTTATTATGAATTTTACGAGATGACTGGTTCAGAAATTGTTGAATTTTCGGAGTTTATCATTTTGGTGGAAAATTCTAGAATTGGTGGGCCCCACTTGTGGTTGGTGAAGAAATGTGTTGAATTATATTTCAAATGTGGTGAGTGGAAATAGTAGCAGGTAAAGCATCAGGTTGCAGGTCAAACCTACCAAAATTTTCCTATAAATAGAGGGCTAAGTTAGAATTGAAAATCACACAAAAAACATAAGCTTTCTCTCTTTCTCTCTCTAGATTATTGAGTGTATTTTGTGAGTATTTAGATACTTGGTGAGTTGTTATTCATCAGTGCAAGTTTCCTTCAGCCTTATACCGATTAGAAGTACTGCTCTTTTGAGGTAAGGGATAGTAAGGGATAGTAAGGGATATTAAGGGATTTTAAGGGTTGTTATGATTTTCAGTTTCGTAATTTTTCTGATCTTCAAAAATTCTGGAAAAATTTGAAATGATATTTTGATGAGTTTTCTTGATTGTGTCCAAAAATGGTGATTTTTGGATGTATAGATTGAGAGTTATGAATTTTATGAGAAAGGACTATTTTAGAAGTAACAGCTTATAATTCCTTGTGGTTAACTCCAAAATTGATGAAATTTTTATTGGGAGTACATGTATATGATAGAAGTATACTCTGTAAATTTTAGAATTTTTAGACAAAAGTACAATTTTTGATAAATGTCTAAATATTCGGCTATTTTGGCCATATGAAAAATAGTAGATGACTTTTAAAAATTCTGAGAAAAATATATGTTCACTATGGGACTATATTATGCTAAATCCCAGAAAAGAAATATTTTTGGAACTGATTTGGTATTTTTTATGAAAATAGTCTAGTTATGAGTAAATGAATTAAATATGTTTTGTGAGGAAAGAAAATTGGAAAATAGGATTTTATGGCTTGAGAATCCTATATGAGGTATATGCAGATTTTTGATGAGGGTTTTGGCTATTGATGATGAAATCTTAAGAGTTGACATTTTATGATGATTAAATGCATTAATTAGTAAAGGGTAAACAATTTAAATAAATTGTTTATAAGCTTAAGAAATATTATTCTTTCAATATCATTATACCAAAATATTGGTGTAGATTTTATTGTGGAATTTCTACCTTTTTCATGTCAGGGTTACTATTCACGAGTTACTATTTATGAGTTACTATTCACGAGTTACTATTTATGAGTTACTATTCACGAGTTACTATTCACGACAAAATTGGTTTCTTTTTCTAACCAAATTATAGTTGATTTATGAATATTACTCTTGAGATTAAATCTATATGTTGATCATATTGTTTTTATTATCATATATAACATTTTTATAACCTTGATGTTGAAATTCTCTTTCGCTTGAGTGTAAAGATGGGTAAATTATTGGTATGATCATGACTATGGGTTCTCTTTGGCCTGTAGTGTAAAGTTGAATTGTGACTGGTATGATCATGATCATTGAATTTATAAGTGAATATCTTTAGCTTAAGTGCAAAGGTGAATTGATCAACATGGTTATAATTATTGTTTATATAAATTCTGAAATGATTATATATTTCTTTGAGATATTAATATCTTTGGCCTGTAGTGCAAAGATGAAATATTGATGAATATCTTTGGCCTGTAGTGCAAAGATAAATTGTTGATGAATATCTTTGGCCCGTAGTGCAAAGATGACATGTTGTTGAATATCTTTGGCCAGTAGTGCAAAGATGAACAGATGTTGAGATAAACATGACCAACTGGTGATACAAATGAATATCTTTGGTCGTAGTGCAAAAATGAAGTTATTAGTATGATTATGAACAGGAAATGTGATTTGGTGTAACCATGATCTTTGATGTTTCAGGTAAAGATAGGTGATGAAAATTATCTTCGTCCTGGATGAGAAGAGGAATTTAGAACTACAGTTATGATTATGAGTTATTCATATGATTGTGGACCAGAATTGTTGATTGATGTTACAGGAATAAAACATTGTTGATGGATTTTTAACATGGAGAAGATAATAGACTTTATAGTCTATTTGACTCTTCTAATGGATTGCTCGTTCCGCTGCAACTATGGTTGAAATTTTTATCATTTACCATATGTTCTAAATCTCTGATTTATTGTTAATGAAGGCTATTGATAATTGAATTATCTTTAGTCATGATATTCTTTACTGAGCTAGTTGTGCTCACCCTTTTGCTTCACAATTCCTTTCAGGTAATAAGAGTGTAGCTGGGTCGAGCGAGGGTAACAAGGGAATAGAACGGTGGTCATCATTTAGTAGTTATATTTGGTGAAGAAAATAGGGTGAGGCGAACCCAACGTTGGAAGGGTGTTTTGTCACTATCATACAAGATGTCTAATGACATACAGCCTCGTGTCATCATAAGACAGGGATGTGCTCATCCACTTGCTGAGTATATATACGAGCACTACCTATATAATCTTGGTGTTTGTTTAAAGTATAATTCTCAATTAGAGACAGTAGAGATAATGATATGTCAAGAGAAGACTCACCATTGGGAAGAATATGATAGTAATCTTCTCGTTTTTCTTTGGGGTCTATTGGGTCAACCAAGAATAATTCTGTGACCATATGATATCTATCATAACCTAGAAGCATGGGCTCCCATGTACGAAGGTTTCCTTGAGCACTTCCCAAAGATTCTAATTTCTAAAACAGTTTTTGACTGTACCTTTATGTAAGGTACCTTTGTGAGGTGCTGATACATGATGGTGTCCAATGTCACATTTGGTATATATTTGTATCCAAACTCACAGCATATGTGTTGTCGTATTTTGCACGACAATTGTTGTAATAAAGTTGTAGTTGTTTTCTGTACCATGTATTTGACGACTCAGAATGGGTTGGGTGGAATGAACCTATTTTGGGGTCGTTACAATGAATGATGGAATGTTTAGGAGCTTTTTGCAGTTCATGCAAAATCAGACGAGGGAGACTCGTGTGCAGAATACGGGTGGAAATGATAACAACGCGCGGTTTGTCACAGCTAAGCAGTTCAAAGAATTGGGACCACCAGAATTTAAGGGAAAGCCGGATCCGATCATGGCGGAAACGTGGGTCAAGCAAATTACCAAGATATTTGATGTCTTGGGATGCACGGAGGAACAGAAGGTTCCATTCGCCACATTTATGTTCCGCGGTGAGGCAGACTACTGGTGGGAGTCTGTGAAGCGTACCCAGCCTGACGCACTCAACATGTCCTGGGAAACATTTCAAAAACTGTTCAATGACAAGTACTTTCCTGAAAGTATTCGTCATATGAAGGAGGTTGAGTTTATTAGACTGGAACAAAACAACATGACGGTGTCCCAGTACGAGGCGAAGTTTGCAGAGTTATCCAGGTTTGCACCTCATTTGGTCGAAAATGAGGAACGAATGACAAGGATGTTTCTGAGAGGTCTAAAACCCGAGATTCGGCAATATCTTATCTCTCATAAATTTTCTTTATATTCAGATGTTGTAAACAGGGCTCAATTATTAGAGCGAGATAATGAGTATGTGCAACCGAGGGACCACAACCAGGGTCATACCGGTGGCGACAGTCATCGAAGCAATGAAAACCAGCAGGGAGGAAAACATTCGGACAAAAGCGGTAACCACTTTGGTGGTAATCGTGGTCGTGATAATAGAAGGAGCGAGTCGGGAGGAGATTTCAAGAAGAGAAGGTACAACAATGATAACGTGAAGACGTCAGCACAAACATCAACTGTTTCTAGGGGAGGAGAACGACCACCGGTCGTATGTTACAAATGTGGGAAAGAGGGACATATCAGCCCAAACTGCCCACAACAATCCAAGGTATGTTATAACTGTGGAAAGGAAGGTCATATAGCTCGAGAGTGTTCTGTAGCAAAACCAAGTTCAGCGGGGATGGTGACTCCAAAAGTTATCCCGGATAAGTCGAAATCAGCGGTTCCTGGAAGGGCGTTTGTCGTGACTGGCCAAAACGCGAGAAACCCGAACGAGGTGATCACGGGTAAGCTAATCTTGAATTCTTGCGAAGTTTATACTTTACTAGATACCGGTTCTACCCATTCTTTTATCTCTCCTGCTTGTGCTCAACGTTTAAACTTGACTCCGGAGAAATTGGACTTTAACTTATCTGTTGAAACTCCGTTGGGTGAAACCTTCGTTACATCTACAGTTTATAAATCTTGCATGATCCAAGTTGGCACTATCACATTACCTGTTGATCTTATCTCTTTAAAGATACTTGCTTTTGATGTGATTTTAGGAATTGATTGGTTAACCACTCATCATGCTAAAATTGATTGTTTTCGTAAGGTTGTTAGTTTTCATATTCCTAACCAACCTGTCATACGAATTCAAACTACTAAACCACTAAAATCAGTCACTGTCATATCAAGCCACAAAGCTATTCGTTTATTGAAAAACGGATGTCAAGCTTTCTTAGCCCATGTTATGGATTTGAACAAAGACAAGTCAGATTTGAATAATATTTCTATTGTTAGAGAATTTTCCGATGTATTTCCTGAAGAACTTCCCGGTCTACCCCCGGAACGAGAAATTGAATTCTTTATTGACCTTGAACCCGGTACAAAGCCCATTTCTAAAACCCCATATCGAATGGCTCCTATTGAACTTCAGGAGTTAAAAGTCCAACTACAGGAGTTGTTGGACATCGGTTTTATTCGTCCTAGTACGTCTCCTTGGGGTGCTCCTGTCTTATTCGTAAAGAAGAAAGACGGGAGTATGCGACTTTGTATTGACTATCGAGAATTGAACCATGTCACCATCAAGAATAGGTATCCGCTACCTCGCATTGATGACCTGTTTGACCAGTTGCAAGGAGCACAATTCTTTTCAAAGATCGATCTTCGTTCTGGATATCATCAGCTGAAGATTAAAACTGAGGATATTCCAAAGACTGCCTTCAGAACTCGGTACGGGCATTATGAATTCTTAGTAATGTCTTTTGGATTGACTAATGCTCCTGCTGCCTTCATGGATATGATGAACCGTGTATTCAAAGAATATTTGGATCAGTTCGTTGTTGTCTTTATTGATGACATCCTCATCTATTCCAAAAGCCGTGAAGATCATGAGCGCCATTTGAAGCTGGTACTGCAAAGGCTTCGTGAAAACAAGCTATATGCCAAACTGAAGAAATGCGAGTTCTGGCTTGAGGAAGTAGCATTCCTTGGGCACGTGGTGTCAAAACATGGAGTATCTGTCGACCCGGCGAAGATTGAAGCCATACAAAGTTGGGAGCAACCGAAGTCGGTAACCGAAGTACGTAGCTTTCTGGGCTTAGCTGGTTATTATCGGAGATTTGTGGAAGGATTTTCTCGAATCGCTACTCCGTTAACTCAGCTGACTCGGAAAGATACAAAATTCGTATGGAGTGAGGAATGCGAGAAGAATTTCCAAGAACTCAAGAGGAGACTCATTTCGGCACCTGTTTTGACAATACCATCTGGTTCGGATGGATTTGTTATCTACAGCGATGCTTCAGGCAAAGGGTTAGGACGTGTTCTCATGCAACATGGGAAAGTTATAGCCTATGCCTCACGACAACTCAAAGAATATGAGAGGAATTATCCTACTCATGATTTGGAGTTGGCAGCAGTCGTTTTTGCGTTGAAGATCTGGAGACACTACCTTTATGGGGAGAAAGTGGAGATCTATACAGATCATAAAAGCCTCAAATATTTCTTCACCCAAAAGGAACTCAACATGCGGCAACGACGTTGGCTTGAGCTGTTGAAAGATTACGATCATACCATCCAATACCATCCTGGAAAAGCAAACGTAGTAGCTGACGCATTGAGTAGAAGATCATATGCGGGTACGAGTGCAATGTTTTTAACACAAAGGCCCATTTTGTATGACTTGCAAAGGATGGAGATAGAGATGAAGGCTCCAAGTACCCACATGATGATATCAAATATACGAGTAGAACCGACTTTAATCGATAAAGTTAAAGCTGCTCAAGCTACGGATATAGAGCTGATGCGTATGAAGAAGAAAGTGCAAGAAGGTGCTATTCCAGAAGCAAGAATCGATGAAGAAGGAATACTTCGAGTCAACTCCAGACTTTGTGTTCCTAACGATTTTGACTTGAAGCATAGAATAATGATGGAGGCACACAACACACCGTTTGCAATCCATCCTGGGAGTACCAAAATGTATCACGATCTTCGACATACATTTTGGTGGAGCAATATGAAAAGAGAGATCGCGGAGTTTATCTCGAGATGTTTAACTTGTCAATGTGTAAAAGCGGAGCATCAAGTACCAAAGGGTCCATTGCAACACTTGAGATTCCGAAATGGAAGTGGGAACACATTACTATGGATTTTGTTACAGGTCTTCCCAAGGTTTCTCAAGGCATAGATGCGATTTGGGTTATTGTTGATAGATTAACCAAGTCCGCTCATTTCTTGCCGATACGTGAGACTTATTCCCTTGAACGTCTTGCTAGTATGTACGTGAACGAGATTGTGAGATTGCATGGCATGCCAGTATCCATGGTTTCGGATCGTGACCCAAGATTCACTTCACGATTTTGGGTTAGCTTGCAGAAAGCTATAGGCACGGATTTACGATTCAGTTCAGCATACCATCCTCAAACGGACGGACAATCAAAGAGGACTATTCAAACTCTTGAAGATCTATTAAAACTTTGTGTCTTAGATCTCAAAGGGAGTTGGGATAAGTACCTACCATTGGTGGAATTCTCCTACAACAACAGTTATCAGGCGAGCATAGGTGTGGCTCCATTTGAGGCGTTGTATGGAAGAAAATGTCGTTCTCCAGCATGCCGGAACGAGGTGGGTGAAGCAACATTATTGGGACCAGAATTGGTACGCATTACTACAGAGAAGATCCAAACGATTCGACAACGTATACAAACGGCACAGGATCGACAAAAGAGTTATGCGGATCTTCATCGGAAGGACGTGGAATTTAATATTGGGGATCATGTATTGTTACGTGTTGCACCATGGAAGGGAGTTACAAGATTTGGGAAGAGAGGAAAGCTCAATCCAAGATTTGTTGGTCCATTTGAGATTCTTGAGCGAATAGGAAATGTGGCATATAGACTCGCATTACCTCCAAGCATGTCTCGTGTTCATAATGTTTTTCACATATCTATGCTTCGTAAATATGTTAAAGACCCGAACCACATTATTGAGTTAGAACCAGACGAGATAGCTGAAGATTTAACGTACGAGGAGGTACCTGTTAAGATCTTGGATAGGAAAGAGCATGTCCTACGCACGAAGGTTATACCACAAGTTAAGGTTTTGTGGAGAAACCATGCTATTGAAGAAATGACCTGGGAGTTGGAATCAGAAATGAAAGCGAGGTATCCTCACCTTTTTGAAACATCAGGTACGTACGTCAATTTCGAGGACGAAATTTCATAAGGAGGGGAGGTTGTAAGACCCCAACTTATTAATGAATAAAATCAAATTTTCTCTAAATATTATTGTGAATAATAAGGGGTTAATTTGATATAATACTTTGGTTATGGGTGAAATGTGCAAATTTTGCAAAATAAGCAAGTGGTTATAAAATATTTATTTTTGGTCGGTGAATATTCGGTTGGTCGTGAAATATTCTTGCTGTCGGGGAATATTCGTACGACGACGCAGCCTTGTGTGGGCCCCATAACGGAAAGCGATTGGATGAAGAAAACGACAAGTATAAGTTGTTTATAAATAACGGCGTAGTTGTTACCGTTAATACTGTTGGAATACCCGGTGGTTAAAATACAGTAGCACACGGTATTGCACCAATTATTGATTCTTACGTAAGAAGGCACTACTCAATAATTGTTACAGTAGTTATTATTCAATATTTTATTTTATTGATTCAATAATTGCTGCGTTGATATTTTATATTATTGTTGTTTCAATAATTGTTGCTGCACAGTATTTTCATTTATCAGATCAATAATTCATATTATTTGAATAATATTATTAGATAACATTATTGGCAATGTCTAGAAAGTTCTGTCTAAGGAGAGGTTTGGTCATCTAATTGCGCGCCAGTAAGGAGAAATCCTTATTGGAAAGCCCCCTCTTTCCTGGGAACGGCCTGGTTGTCATAAATGTGATTCTGTAATATTATTTGTGAATAATTAATTATTGATTCATATGATAAGGAAATATTTATTTTATGTGGATATAAATGAGGGATATATTTTTGTGGTTAAAAATGAAGGAGTTAATGTTGAGGTTTTTGTCAGTATTTTTGTCGGAATGGAGGTATTAAAAATCAGGATTTTTGAGATAGTTTGCGGGGGTTATAATTTTTAATCCGACCGTTGGATCGTGGTAATTTTTGGATATGTTATACATATATAAGTTGAGTATATGTCCATAAATTTTGAACCGTTAAAAATGAACGTATGATTTATTACGAATTTTACAAGATGACTGGTTCAGAAATTGTTGAATTTTCGGAGTTTATCATTTTGATGAAAAATTCTAGAATTGGTGGGCCCCACTTGTGGTTGGTGAAGAAATGTGCTGAATTATATTTCAAATGTGGTGGGTGGGAATAGTAGCAGGTAAAGCCATCAGGTTGCAGGTCAAGCCTACTAAAATTTTCCTATAAATAGAGGGCTAAGTTAGAATTGAAAATCACACCAGAAACAAGTTTTCTCTCTTTCTCTCTCTAGATTATTGAGTGTATTTTGTGAGTATTTAGATACTTTGAGAGTTTCTATTCATCAGAGCAAGTTTCTTTCAGCCTTATACCGATATTCCGACCAGAAGTACTGATATTTTGAGGTAAGGGATATTATTTTCTTCTTAAATGATATTATTTTCTTCAATATCATTATGCTAAAATATTGATATGAGTTTTTATCAAATTTAGAACTTTTTGTGTCGGGGTTACTATTCACGTATACGGTACTATTCACGTATACGGCACTATTCACGAATACGGCAATATTCACCGAAAAATAAAATTTTCCCTTTTTGTCCAAGATGTCTATTATGGTTACTATCTTTGATTGTATCCATGTTTTGATCTTTATTTTTGAATTCTGCTTCACAATTGATTATTATGAAGTATTATTGATCTTGGATAAACTGTTATACGAATCCCTACTATTTGTCCTTCTGTCTCACTGGATTCATTTTCTTTAAGATATTTTTCATCATCCTCAGTCCTAAATGATGATATTACTGAATATCTTTGGCCTGTAGTGCAAAGATGTATGATTACTTGATGAATATCTTTGGCCTGTAGTACAAAGATGAACATGTGTTGAGATGAACATGACCGACTGATGATACAAATGAATATCTTTGGCCTGTAGTGCAAAGATGAATATTTGGTTAAAGATGATTATTAATTGATGTTACAGGGATAAAATATTGATGATGGACTTTTAAATCTTAGAAGATAGTAGAATTCTTTCTCTACTTGACTCTTCTAATGGTTTGCTGTTTCCGCTGCAGTTGTTGATCTAAAACTTGTTGTCGATTATATTTTATCAGATTTTTTCCTGTTGAAGACTAACGATAATTTGTTGTATATTATCTTAGTCATAATATTTTTTACTGGGCTAGTTGAGCTCACCCTTTTCCTTTTTGTTCCATTTTTCTTCTCAGGAGGTGAGAACATAGCAGGATCTAGTCGGGGTATAGAGTGATGGTTCTAGAAAGATGTTTTAGCAGTCCTCACTATTTCTGTAAAATAGTGTTTGAATAATTGTAATGAGGATTTATTTGAGTGTGGATATTGTCCAGAAGACAATATTTGTATTTAAACTCACAGTATGTGTTGTCGTATTTTGCACGACAATTGTATTATTGAAGTTGTAGTTTGCTTTCTCTACCATGTATTTGGCGACTCAGAATGGGTGTTGTATACCTATTTTGGGGGCGTCACAAAAAGCATTACTGCAGTGATTGTTGAATACAAAATCAACATCAGCTTCGATACAAATACTGTGGTATGTGAGCTTAAAATTTATAAGCATATAGATACCTATGGTTACTACGAATTACTATATTGATTTCCTTTCTTAAGTTTTTCGAACTTAAAATCGTCACAAAGTTTGAATACTGAATGTTGTGCTTGCAAAATGTATTTGAAAACATGTTTTATATTATAGTTACTAAAGTTATATAAATTGGTTACTGTCTAATGTTGGCTTGGTTATTGATTATTTTGTATTGGTTATTGTGTAACATTATACTGTCTAATGTTGTCTTAGTTATTGACTAATGTTGTCTTAGTTACTGCATAATATTACTAATTAATGCTGACTTGGTTACTGACTAATGCTGACTTGGTTACTATGTAATATTATATTGGCTACTGACTAATGCTAACTTGCATACTGTGTAACACTATAATGGTTATTGACTAATTCTGAATTGGTTACTGTATAAAATTATAATATTGACTTGGTTACTGTGTAAAAATATTTTTTAGTGAGTCATGCTGACTTGGTTACTAACTAATGTAAACTTAATTACTGCAGTGATTAATTGATTACTGTATTAATGGTTGCTGAAGCATATTAATATGCACTTTTACTTATATTTTTTATATTAATGGTTATTTGTTAGCCAAATTGGATGCATTCTTACAAAAGTCTACCTTTAGTTGGTAACAAGCAAATTATATTGATTGTTTTTTACTATAAAAATGCAATGAAAAATGTGGTTATCTTGTGGTTACTAAATAAATATGTGTTGGTTACGGTATAAAATTGTTATGATTACTTAATAATGTTACGGTATTTTATATTGATTTATTTTAATATGGTGGTTACTTATTGGCTATATTGGTTACCTACATACAACTGTTATAATTTAATTGGTAACAAATATCAATATACTGATTATTACTATTGTAAGATGAATGTACAAATATGTTTTATGTTCTGGTTATTAATATCATGTAGTTTGATTACTAGCTAACATTGATTTGGTTACTAAATAGATATATATTGGTTACTGTCTAATCTAAATTTGATTATTGTATAATGTTGTTATGATTATTGTATAATATTAGTGTGTTTTATACTTGTTTATTTTATATTGATGATTACTTATTGACTACATTGCTTAACTTCATACAACTGTTAGTCTTTAGGTGGTAACAAACTGATGCGGTTGAAGAGCAGGCGTGTCAATTTATGTAAAGATTTGATCCAGTGAGAATTTGGTAATTTTTGTCAAGTTTGAATTGTCGAATTTTGGCGTTTTTGGAGCCTAATTTCATTGGAAACGGGTCAACGATCAAAAGTCACAAGCTTTACTGGTGAAGTGCAGGGTTTTTTGATCAAATACCATCATTTAGGCCTTCAAAATTGTATGTAAAAATATGGTTTATGTTCTGGTTACTAAGATTATATAATTTGGTTACTGTCTAATATTAATTTGGTTACTTTACAATGTTTATTCAGTTGTTAGACAATGGAGACTGACAGTAATCAATACAATAAATTTAATTGTTTACAGGAATATATAATTGTTTACTCTTAGTAACTATTAACCACATGGTTGGTAACATTTTTGATGGTGTACAGTAACTAAAATTGATGTTGATTAATATTTTAATTTTTGATTCTATCATAAGTTATCAATATAAAGTAAACATATACAAGTTTTATAACAGTCTTGATAAAAGCTTATAACAGTCTTGATACAAGCTTATAATTATCTGGTTACTAACAAGCTTGTAACTATCTATGATAATTATCTGGTTACTAACAAGCTTGTAGATAAATAGGACACTCACACATGTACATTTAACAATTAATGTTTATCCTGATACAAGCTTATAACTATCTGGTTACTAATAACAGTAACCATAATGTAACATAATAAAATAGTAACCATATAATTATATGATAGTAACTAGAACAGGTTTTAATGGTAACCAAAACAGAAACATCATGTAATGAAACCCAGTTTAGGCATTCCATGTATACTAAACAATTACATATTAACAAGAATAAAAAATAAAAGTATCCGAAATTCTACATTGAGGACACAATAATAGTAGCCAAACCATAAGATAACAATAACCAAAATATAATAAAAAAAGTAACCAAATAGTTATATGAAAGCAACCAGAACATGTAGGATGTGTTTGTAAAAATAGAAGTAGAAATATAATATATAGCATAAACCTTGTAGAAGATATTTAAAAGAATTTATAAAAATAATACATCAATGTATACTAAGCAAATACATGATTTATTATGACTTGGGTTTATTATTTACAAAATAATACATCCACAAACTAATGATGCCTTAAACTTCTTCAACTGTCTTGGGTTCAATTTCTTGGTAATAATACCGGGGACTTCCATGTCATACCAAAATATAACTTTTTCAATAAATTTTCTATCTCATTCCTCATAGTAAAGATTTCATAACTGCAAATAAACAAAATCAGATTTACACAATTATTAGTAACCAGATATAAGCAATATTTATATCATAAATAATTTTCCAAACAAATACATTGTAACTAAAACAACATATAAAAGTAACCAAAATCTCAATTGAGGAAAAAAGAATGGTATCCAAATCATAAGTTAACAGTAACAAAAAATATACTAATGAAGTAACCAAACAGTTATATGATAGTAACCAATACATATATTAATAGTAACCAATATATAAACAACATATAGACCAAACAAAGTTTAGTCAACCCATATATACTAAGCAAATATACGGTAACCAGAACAACAAAAAATAGTAAGCAAAATTCCAACTCAAGGAAATAAAAATGGAATCCAAATCAGAAATTAATAGTAACCAAAAACATACTAAAGAAGTAACCAAATATTTATATGATAGTAACCAAAATATGTTTTAATGGTAACCAATACATAAACAACATGTACACCAAAATCAGTTTAGTCAACCATGTATACTAAGCAAATACATGGTAACCATAACAACATAAAAAAGTAACCAAAATACCAAATCAAGGTAACAAACATGGTATCTGAATCTCAAGCTAACAGCAACCAAAACATAATGCAGAAGTAACCAAACAGTTATATGATAGTATCTATTTTTTATTGCTTGACGTAGCTACAACGTAAGCATTACATCAAGCCCCTAGAAATTGGTCTTGTGTCAGTATATGATGCAGAAGTAAAATGGCAAAATAAAGATGAAACAATCATGATCATTCAAAAGCAGACTAGATATGTTAAGAGCCTAAATAATTTGAAAATAATTATCCACTTTAGCAAATATTATATTGTTAAATGATGTCTATCACAAATAACCCAGTCATAGAGATAAAGAAAAATTCATTCAATCAAAAAATTAACATAAACAGAATGTCGCCAGAAGTACAGACTCATAGTATGACAACAACACTTCAACCATGTATATACCGCATGGTAGATTCCAAAAGGAGGCGGTTCTACCAAAGCAAGAACTCCATCGTCTGAAGAAGTAGATTCAATCCGCTGACGACGAGTAACTTTAAGAGGAGAGAGAGAAGTAGTAAGGGCGGAGAGAGAGAAACCGAACGAGAATTAAGGGCGGAGAGAGAAAGAGACCGAACGAGAAAGGAATGTTTGAGGAAGATAAAAACTAATTTGCCATGTCAGCCCATTAATGCAAATCCCTTAATTTAAGGACTTTTAATTGTATTAATATTGTATATAAAAATGATGAACTGTAGTATTTTTTTAATTATTTTACGGATGTATGATTTTTGTAATTATTTTTAAAAATGTACTAATATATGTAATTAACCCTAAAGAATATACTTCATTCCTTAAATATAAGATCAATCATTCCTTAAATATAAGATCAAGTTTGACATTATAAATTTAATTTTAAAATATTTTAATTTCAAAATTGATATGATTTTTTTAATTCAAAATTAATATAATTAAATTCAACTTACTCATTAAAATTATGAATATCGTAAACTATCTAAAATTACTATTAGTACCATGTAATTTTTTCAAAATTTAAATGCAAATTACATCGATTTTAAATTTTGAATATTTTTTAAATTGATCTTAAAAGTCAAACTTAATCTTATATATTGAATAATTGGGAGTAAAAAATTTAATGTAATTTATGAATTTTTAGATGTACTTACCCATTTTATCTCAAACTTGAGCAAGTTGCAACTTGCAAATAAAATACTATATGACAAAAAAATGAAAAATAGAAAGACCATAAGGAAAAAAAATAAATAAAAGAGAAAAAGAAGGGGGGAAAACAATACCAATAATACAAAAAGATAAAATAAATAAGGAACCAAATAAAACAACGAAAGTAACAAAATTATAAAATGCAAGAAAAACATAAAATTAAATTAGATAATGCACACACCTACATGCATAAAAACACACTCGTACTATTAAAAAACGAAACAAAAAGATACAATGAGAAACATAAAGATAAACAGGGGTAGCAGTATATTCACCCTCTGTTTAACGGTGTAAATCAATTGACTACAGTCGAATATTGAGTTACTTATATTTAATTAATAAAATTTATTGAGTATAAAATATGATTTGATTGAGATTCGATTAGCTACCGAGTCGAACACAATCTCGAATCAAACCCGAGCCGTTAAAATTTTTCGAACGAATATGATCGGAGTATCAATGAAAAATTAAAATTTGAGAAATTTCGAGTAATTTATCGAACTTTAAAATTTGCTCATATTTGAATCACTTATATTTTGAGTCGAGTTCGAATCGAACTTTTAATCGAGCGAGTACGAATCGAACCCGAATTATTTACTCATTTTACAGCTTACCTCTACTTAGGGGTGTTCAACAGCTTCGGTTTTTTTGGTTTTCCGATTTTCCGGACTGGACTGAACCGGCCGGTTTGGGACAAAAAACCGGTATATACCAATTTTTCGGTACCGGTTTCGGTCCGCCGTTTTTATGGTTTGGTTTTACCGAACCGGATCGGTATATACCGGTTTTCTAATTTTTTATTATTATTAATAATTTAATAATAATAATAATAAAATAATGATAATAATAATAATAATAATAATAATAATAATAATAATAATAATAATAATAAAAATAATAATTATATTAATTTTCGATAAAAACCAATACCGAACCGGTACCACCGGTTTGATATACTGGTCTAACCGGTACCGGTATCGGTATCCAAATTTGGCCGATTTCGATCCCGATTCGGTTCGGTACCAATCCGGACCTATTTTTATCGATTGAACACCCCCACCTCTGCTACTTGGGTTGAATTTCTCTACTCACTCCTATAAACACTACCAGTACAAACTGATATTTAGTGGCATAGTGCACAACTACATTTGTGGATCACTGTACTAGTTTAGCTATACAACAGTACATACATTATACATGAAAGAAAAAAAAATCATAATCATAATCCCTCTTTTGTTGTTCCAAATTAATATAGAGAAATAACTTATTTATATACTTGGTTTTAAATTTTTTGCCAGTCCATAGTATATAGTCGCTTGCCAATACAAAGTCATAAACATGCCAATAAACTAACCACGTGACTTACTCTACGATTCCCAGCATGTTAGCCTCTATATTATTACAAATAAGAGAAGCTTATAAGGTATATATATTATACATAAATTAACAACTTTTAGCCATTCTTAGGAAAATTTAGTGTGGAACTTTCCAAATGAAGTTGGTACACTGACATCCACCAACATATTTATGACCTATCCATAAAAACAGCACCATATTCACTAGCTTTGAGAAACTTCTTCAGCAGTAAAAAAGTAATAGCAATGGTAAGTCCAACAGCGGCCCATGTGAATAAACGGTCATCAGCTGGTCTCTGAACCCTGGTTTCTGGGTTCTGCAGCTGCTGCTGCTGCTCACTTGAGCGTCCAGCAGTAACCTGCCTTGCCACCCCCATCACTTCAGGGACAGGGTTTGCACCGAAAGGAGCTTCATGCAATTCTTCAACTATCCTCTCATCTACCTCAGGATTAGGAATCCCTTCCCCATCAACTTGCAGACCAGTATTTTGAGGACTGACCTGAGCTTCACCATCTGCATTGGTAGAATTTTCTTCAGCAGCCTGCGCTGAGCTAAGTTGAGGAACTGGGGGTGCCTTGCTCAGCATATAATTATGAATCTGTACAAACAATAAATGTTTAATCCTGAAGCCTTGTATGGAAACAAACTGACAACTGAAATTAGGCAACAACAAACCTCATCAATTAGTTGTTGGCGTTCAGGATTCCCGAACATTGGAGCAGCTTCACGGGACTTAATTGCAAGCACACGCCTTTCGTCTTTCTTATAATCTAATGAGCCCAATGCACCATTTGGGTTGGTGGGCATAAATGCAATTAGTGCTACTAAAGCTGTCCGAACTGCCAACAACCATGACATGAACTGTCAGAATGAAGAAATTTGCAGCAAGAATATTATCATTCTATTCAGTATACAAGACAAGAATGCCAAGTACATCAGAGTTGATTAGTTTCTAAAATCTAACTTCCCCTCCTAGATGTATTTCCTCTCTAAATTATCAAGCAACATACATCATGAGTCATGACATGAAACAGCATATAATAAACTCCTTCCGTCAAGTTTTAGATGTCTCGATTTGATTTTGACTTAGTTCAATATGATAATGAAAAGCATTGAAATTTCTGTACAAGATTTTAAAATTATTTATAAAAAAAAAAAACTTGAATGGACCCCCTTTTTAAGTATCCTATATTTTGAAACAATACAAGTAGAATCTATGAATAAGTTTGAAGTAATATATACAAACTATGACCGGCTCTTTAGACAATATAAACTGATATTGAATGAGTACTACTTAAGTTAAGAGACTGACCACCACCACCTTCTCACCAAATCGAGATTGATCTCGAACACTTGAATCACTGCCTCAAATTATGGAATAATAAGTATAAATTCCATAGTCTTTTTAGCTTAAAATATCAAAGAAGAGTTAAAAAAAAACAGCAACTAACTTATTACCTATAAGTGTAGATTCACATGGTTAAAATTTGAAAGTTTCTCAACCTTTTTCTTTTTACCTCTGAAAAAGGTTGACTCAATATTTCAAATTATGCAATATCTTTTAGCCAGACTCATCTCAACTTTGAATCTAATCAGAAACACAATTTCTGGTCTGTTTTTTAGTTTCTTTTATAACCTCCACTAATCAGGCACAAATGGCCAAGGCAACAATGAACAAACATATAAAGGTCGTCTAACAATTACATAGTCAATAGACTCAATACGTTCAATATTATTTTATGTGAGTCGGAAATAATATTTACCACTCCATGATGGTTGCCAGTGCTCGGGATGATAATTTGATATGCTTAAGCATATCTTGGTTTGGGTTTCAAAGCGACCATTTGGCTGAAACAAGGACAAGCAAGCTGATTAGCAATTCATAGCAACTTACTATAAAAACAATATCCCAAGTCCTGAGTCCTGACAACAAATAAAACGGAAGTCCCTTAACATTTATAAAAATTCATAGGATAGGAGATAGAGAAACATTACACTCAATAGCATAAATGAAGGAGGCTTGAACGGGTATTCTGAAGGCAACTGAATTCTTCCATGATAGATGCCTCCCTCAAACTCCGTTTCACTTGGTCCCCTGATTGCAAATTGCCATTCAAATATATTCTCCTGACAACATAATATAAAGCCTTTAAGACTAATGATTTGGAACATCAAATTTACATTCAAGCACTTCATTAAAACCTAGATTATATATATTCATATATAACTAAACATATAAAGAGAGATGGCATAGAATTTTCATATTTTTGTAAAGTTCTCAAGGCAGCAGCTTCATATTTTATTGGAGAATAAGTTATCTCAAAATGAGAAATTGTGAAAACAATGGAACAATGCTGAAGTGTAAAGTAATGAAGGAATTAACATTTAAAAAGTTGTAGACCTTTCAACCCAAGTGGAACACTAGAATGTTTTTTGGTTTTAGTTTAAACTATAATAACAACCTTCGCAAGGATGAGTGATTCTTGACAAAAGAAGACTTTGATGCAAGAGATTGACTCAATAGGACTATAGGAGGTATCTTTCAGAATCCATTTTGAGATAATACTGTCCAGCAACTGACTGGTCTGACCCCCTTTGCATCCCCTATTGCATTATAGCACCAAAGTATCCCAAGAACAACCATGGTCGGATTTGTGAGGTGATACAAGCACGTGATTAAACCTAGGGTCTGTCTTGACATGAATAGACACCACCACCCAAAAAATTCCACAAATTGGCTGGCCATGGTTCAATTCAAACAAACAAAACATTCATACTGTATATTGCCGTGAGGTTCTAATAGACTTATTTAAAAACAGCCTACCAAATTAATAACGAAACAAATGCTTAAAAAGGTGAAAAATTTATAATCAATATAAGCTCAGTCAACCTGAAACACTAAGAAAGCAGCGCAAAAATCGAATTTCTTATCTCATAAATAATAAAAATATTAATCAGATGTCATTCCATGGCACGAGAGAGAAAAATAAAAATAACAATTCGATCGATCAAGCAGTTGTATATTATACAGCATAATTCGATCTAGGTAATTGTCATTCAAAACATCACTATATCACCGCGTATAGAAAAACTATCAAATAGATACGATCGAACCATATATACACACGCGTAGAGATAGAGATGTTGACATAGATCCTTAACAAAACCAGCTGTAATTAAGAAACAACTGAGTACAAAAACCTCGAGGGGGAGACTCATGAAATCATCGGATGGATTGGATTGCATCTCTTTCACCTCTTGTAAAATTCTCTTCACCGCCGGATTCTTCCGATTGTACTTCTCTTCCGCCATTTTTATCTCCCAGGATCGCTTACCGTAGATCCAACCGCTTCTGATTATTTACACCGCAACCTCTGATATATTTTCAACCAACCTATTAGATAGATATACAACATATATAGCTTAATAAGCTTATGAATACAGATTACAGTGTGTGAAAGAGAGAAAGGAGGAGGTTGGTTGGGGACTTGACCGTAAAACTTAGCTTACTTGTCAGTTGTTTATTGGTGGTGCTTAACAGCTTTTCGTTTCTATCGGTCGACTGTCGACTGGTGCGTCCAGTTCGGGCCGGGTTATAAACCACACGTGGCCTTGAAAATATAATAAAAAGTGATTAAATACTTGTACACGTGTTAAAGCTCTTTTATCCGAGTATGAAAATTAGACATTAATATTTTATAATTTTATTTATTTTATATTTTTATTCCATTGAGGATCAAAATAAAAATAAGTGAAATTGTAAAGTACTCGAGTTTTTTCAAGAGTTAAATTTAAATTGACATAATCCATTTAAATTGTGAAAATAAAATTTTTTATAACTAATAGTTTAAGATATTCATAATTTTATTAACGTAAAATAAATAAGTTTATATTAATTTTAAATTTAAAAATATTTGAAATTAATTTTTAAAAAGTCAATATTAGTTTTATAATTTGAACATAAGGAATATTAATTTTGAATGTTAAAAAAACACAAATTGACTGTTTAAAATTGAAAATGAGATTTTGTTATAATTATTATTATTGGTACAGTTAGGTTTTTATTTTATTTTTATTTCAAATTGAGGGAGTATTCTTGTGTTAATTGAACAGTGTCAATGTCGGAGTGGTTTATAACTTTTGGGCTTGTACAAAATGATTTCCGTGCCAGGGACTAGGGCCCTGCTTATGAAAGATCTTGTCATTATCTGTACTGGACTGGACTCACGGTACATCATATGGCCATAAATGCCCCGCCCATTAGTTACCAAAAAACCTTTCCTAAAAAGAATTATAAGTGCAAGTGCCCTCAACAAAGTCCGAATCAGCATAAACAGTACATAGGAAAAAAAAACATTTTAACTTAAGAAAGGTTTTGGAAAAAAAGGGATAATAAAAAAGAAATATATTTTTTATCCGTTGTTTACGAATTTAATAAAAAATAATGTGATTTTAGTAAAGAAAACTGAAATATATTAAAACGGGTAATGAAAAAAATACAATACAAATAATTGAAATATTAATCATTTCAAACAAATAATAAATAATCAAAAAAGGGTTGTATCAACCGTTAATAGACACCATATTTCAAAAGTAATATGAGTAATTCTTTAACACAAGAAGAATCATTTGTCTTGATCACTCCACATCCAAATCTTAATAATCTATCTTCAACAATTCACAGCTCGAAAAAATGATCAAAAATGAAAAAAAATCTCTCAATTAAAAAAAAACAAAGTCTCTCAAAAAATGATACATTATTAGAACACAAGAAGATATATTTAGGATAAGATCTCTCCAAAATTAGGAGAGCCCTCTCTATATCTAAGATAGAGGATGGAGTTTTTGTTTAAACAACAAATAGAAAAGAGAAAATATAGGAAAAATAAATAAATATACATTTTGTGCCATTACTAAGGATAACAACAAATAAGTATTGTCTTTTTATTATAATTTTATCATATTTTATGAAGTTTTTTTATAAAAAAATACTTTCAATTTTTATTAATATTTTTCACAGCACTTTTTGAAATTTTCATATGAAAAGTGTCGCTATAGATGTATAGCGACAATGTTCATGTAAAAATATCAATTTCTGTTGTGAATTTATCAATTTATTTATTTATTTGGTCTTAAATAGTTCACAAAATGTTTAAAATAAAGATGTGAGACCATTTTAAGATACTTTACACACAATTTCACAAAATACATAATTGATTAGTGGTAAAATAAATATTGTAGGATGAAGATCGCCTCAAAGATATATTGATTCATTAGAAGAATGGAAAAATAACGTTATATTTAGTCAAACCAACTAATTAAAAATGACTTATAAGTCATAAGTATGAAATTCTTGCTTATTTAGTTTGACTTATAAGTTATAAACCAACTTATAAGTTCAAGAAATAAGTCATTACCAAAGTTGAGTAGGAAGTCATTGCCGAACACCCCCTAAATCCAAGTTATCTCCCAAATGCAAAGGTTCTTCCTAGCACTAAAATCCAAGTGAATTTCCTGCTAAACGACGAAGCATCAACTCAATTCCATGTAAGTCTGTCTCCAATTCAGCTTCCTATAGACAGTTTTTATGCAAAATCAACAGTTTTTAAGATTTATTTCATGGTGAGCTACACCACAAAATTTACAAAAGAAAAAATCCAGAAAACAGGCATAATGGTGGCATAGATCCTGTTTTTGGTAGTCTTTCTTTTTAAAATTATCTGGTGGGTATCTTTATTGTTTAGTTTATTGCTGCTTTTATTTAAGTAATTTAAATACTATGGTTTGTTTTTGGTAGCTTTATATACTATTGTTTGTTTTTGTTTGCTCTTTTAACCTTTACCCTTTGTTTGTTTGTCTGTAAAGTTGAGTGAATGTAATAAGTTTTCTCTACATTTTAAATTGTTTAAGGGTCACCTCATTTTATCAGAAATGTGTGATAGCCTTGGGTTATATTGCATGATTTGGTTAAAATTAATGATATAAAATTATAGCTTCCACTAACAAGAGTACCAATGTTATTTTTTATTGTCTTTCGTTTGTAAAGTATCTGGTTTGTATATTTCTTTATTTGTTTAGTGTTATATTTCCTTGAATTCTGTAGTTTATCCTTGTTTACTCTTTTGACCTTTGCCCTCTGTTTGCTTAGAAACTGAATGAAAATGAAGGAAAAGTTAACTTCTCTAATTCATCAGGAAAGAAGAAGTAATATTCCTTAAAAATTCTGAGTATAAAATCAATCTTTGCATTATTTTACTTACAATTGAATCTCTGAATTATTTAAAAAATTGTACATTTGTCAAATGTAGTATTCTCAGCAGTAGCCTGTCAATATGTAGTGTGAACAACAACAACAACAACCAATGAGATCAAAATATTTTATGATTTTTAGGTATTCTTATGTATCATTTCTTAATACTATGTTGAATTGTCGGGAAACAATCACTGTCAACAAGGAATTAATTGTAATTTGATTAAAATCTAATGTTTGTTTAAAAGCATCTCATGCTATACATTTAGGTTTAGTTAGGCATTGAGAAGCTACACTTTGTAAGCGTTTGCATTAGTTCTGATCTTGAGGCAACGAGAGAGATGTTGTCTTTAAAGCGGTCCGATTCTGGTGAGATTCTAGAAAAGTATAGTTCGTCTAAAGCTTTTGAGTTTGAGAACAGAGGAGGGAACAGAGAAAAACAAACTAATTTAAATGGACCAGGAGAAACGCAAGTGAAATTGTTCTCAGCGTTTGGAAGCTTGGAGGATCTATTTTTTGATGCTGCTTCTCCACCATTTGGATCATGCCAGGAAGAGATCACAAAGCTGGTGACTGTCAAATCTGAAGACTCAGAACTTTTAGAACCCCAGAAGCAAAAGCCTGAAAAATTTCCTTTAGCATCACTTGCTCTTTTAAAGAACTACCGAAGTAGGTTCAGACGATTGAAAGGTGAAGAGATAAACGTGCCTACCTACGCTTCAACGTGCACTAAGGTGAATGGCCGCAAAGTATCAACTAATGCAATCATACGATTGGCTGGTGAAAGCTTCATTCTGTCTTCTTCCCAGAGATCTGATGATCTCTCTGATCTTAGCCATCCATTTGTCCTTGGACTCTCCGCTGAGGAGACTAAAGATGTTGAGCTCATGGAGTATCTCCTAGCTTCTGCAGAGAAAGTAGGCCAGCAAAAGTTTGGACATGCAAGGAAGCTCCTCAATAAATGCATTCAGTTGTCTTCTGATAAAGGAAACCCTATTCAAAGACTTGTATACTATTTTTGTGGAGCTCTTTTTGAGAAGATTGCTCGCAAAACTGGGAGAATCTCATCAAATATTTTGGGCAAGAAGCAATTATTAGATTTTGAAGAGTCAGTGATGAGTCCAAAGTCGGCCAACATTGCATTCCATAAAGAGTTACCGTTCTCTCAAGTTAGCCAGTTCACTGGAGTGCAAGCTATAATCGAACATGTAGCAGAGGCAAAAAAGGTCCATATAATTGACCTTGTAATCATGAATGGGTCCAACTGTATAGTTTTAATGCAAGCTCTTGCAGCTCGAGACGGACATCCCCTTGAGCACCTCAAGATAACTGCTATTGGAACTAAATCCAAAGCAAAAATCGAGGGGACAGGTAAGCGGTTGATAAGTTTTGCCGAGTCCGTGAACCTACCATTTTCCTTCAACGTGGTTATGGTAGCAGACATGCTAGATCTCAAAGAAGACCTCTTTGAGCTGGATGCTGAGGAAGTTGTTGCTGTCCACTCATCATATTTGTTATCAACTATGATTGCACAGTCTGATCGGCTCGAATATGTAATGAGGGTGATCAGAAACATTAATCCTCGTGTTATGGTTATCATTGAAAATGAGGCAAACCATAACTCGCCAGTTTTTGTGAACCGTTTCATTGAAGCTCTTTTCTACTATGGTGCATTTTTTGATTCTCTAGAAGATTGTATGGACCGTGGCGATCCAAACAGGCTGCTTTCAGAGTTGATATTTTTTAGTCCTGCAATCTATAACATTGTAGCAGCTGAGGGGGAGGAGAGGACTACTCGACAAGTGAATATCAGTGTGTGGAGGGCATTTTTTGCACGGTTTGGGATGGTGGAGTTAGAATTGAGCACTTCTTCCTTGTATCAAGCGAGTTTGGTGGTTAAAAAGTTTGCTTGTGGGAGTTCTTGCACACTTGATACGGACGGGAAGTGCCTAATTATTGGGTGGAAGGGAACACCAATTCATTCTCTTTCTGCTTGGAAATTTGTATGACAGAAATCAATTTGAAAAATTTATTTCTTTTGAAGTCTTTTATGTGTGCTCCTTTCTGAATGTTGTATAATGTTTCACTGAACTTCAAACATGTTAGTTTCTCCAAATCAGGTAGGAAATGTAAAAGATATTTTGTGTTTATATGATGAATTATTGAGTTGTCATTGTATTTTCCTTCAAAATAATTTTTGAGCTTAGCAGAGTTCGTGTTTGGCTCTCACTTGATACTGTGCCTAGGAGCTTGATATCAAAAGAGGTGGGAAGTGTAACTGTATAGTTTGGAACTTGATATTAGTTGCTAAGATTTTTCAACCTTAGAAACAAGTTAAGGTTGTTACCCGGACAGCTGTACTTCACCTTGTTGTTTTGTTTAGTAAAATTTAATTGTGAATTGAAGTTTCAAATAATATTCCAATCACATCCAATTTTAAGAAAAAGGTGGTTTCAAGATTATAAATCATAAATTGTGCACGCTTTCCATTCGATTAATCTTGTCTAGTGTTAGTAGATTTAGTTTGTTTGTCTGCAATCATGAGTTAATGTTTTTTTCCCTTTTAATTGTTAGGTTTGGGCTTCTCTGAGCACACATCTAATCGTCGAGGCTATGGGTAAACCATTAATCCTGCACATCGAGCAGTTACTGGAATAATTTTCAAAAAATCTTACAAGCGTCTGGCGATGAAGACAGAGTCAGGTTCAAGGTCCTCAGAATGACCTCAGAACTCAAGTGAGTTTGCAGTAAAAAAAAAATGGATACAGAGTTCTTCAGAAGCATTGAATATGTTGTCCTCGGAACTTCAGGAGGAAATCAGGTGAAGAATCATATGAAGCTCGAGGTCTCTTCTTCTTATTATCTTTAACTACATTGTTTATCATTACCATTGGCAATGACACATTAAATCATTTTTCTGCCCTGTTTACTTGCATAATATTACATTAAGTGAATAGTAAAATTTGCCTCTATATGAAGGCTACCTTCTTTTGCTTGTCAAAATATAAATAAGAAAATGAAGAATAGCTTCCTGTACCATCAACATTTTCATCTGCTTACACATTAATTACATGAATTTTGCTTATACAAATATGATAATTCATCTTGTATTGAG
Source organism: Panax notoginseng (assembly GCA_016801055.1). Lineage (NCBI taxonomy): Eukaryota > Viridiplantae > Streptophyta > Magnoliopsida > Apiales > Araliaceae > Panax > Panax notoginseng. Next base: position 20,645,479 of record CM029022.1, read on the forward strand.
TGAATTAAATATTTTCCTATTATGTATCTTAATTATCCTCTACCCTTTGTTAGTTTGCCTAGAAAATTGAAGGAGAATAGAGGATATTAGACCTCTTTATCATTCAGACTCTCATCCGATTATGTTGAATTAGTAGCTTAGGATCAGTATTTATACTTTACCCTTTTTACATTTCACATAAACCAAACAGAGCATACTTTTTTACTTTTGATGGCTGATCTTTGGATGTTTTCATTTCAGAAGCTTTACAGAATTTGTAACCTGACTTTGGTGTTTGACCACCATCTATACTCTACTTTGTTTGTATTATTTAAAAAACTATAGCAAACTATATAGCATATATAAGTCCAAATAACACTAAGAGCATAAATCTCAATATTCCTAGGGGCATACTGAGGCACTGCATGATAATATCATGCACATCCAAATCAAAGTATTATTTTTCTTTAGTGTTGGAATGCCTGTCTATTTTAACTTGTGTTGGAAAATGATCAATCGGTCTCTATCAAGGAGAAATTTGTAGTCCTTTATATGTAATGTTTGTATACCTACATTTATGTGCAAGTTTGTAGGCTTTGTTTAGTCAAATAAACCCTTAGAATTGAGGTGTTATATTTTGAAAACATTTGCAATAAGGGTTCAGCTTTAAGGCAATGACCGGTGAGTGATATATTCCATTCAGAGCAGATGGATTTTTATGGATTTGTGTACAGGTATAGTTCTTCTAATAATTTTCTGAGTGGTGAAAGAGGTTACATGGTATACCAAACTCAGTTGTATGGCTCAAATGATTGTGGAATGTTTAAGGACATCAATTCATTTTATTCTGACCTCAGGTATCAGGATAAAAAGGCTGAGGAAGAGATCCTTTTGTCTAAAACTCAACAAGAGTTGTTTTCAAAGTTAAAAGTTTTGGATGATTTATTCTTTCCTGGGCCTGCATTGAGTAGCTGTTATATATTTGATAGACTCCATGGCACACTTAATCGTTTCTACCAAAGTCGTAAGGTGGAACGTTCACGACATCTCAACCCTTCGCCTATATTGCGACGAGAACCTTGGTACAATCGCTTGCACAAGGACAGTTGCGTTGAATGAACACCAACGACACCTAAATCCCGTACTTATAAGAAGCAGGAATCTCGGTACAATCGACGATTGGTGCGGTAAAAGACGTCACACACAACCATATATTGTTGTATGATAAGTCAAGTTTGAATATCAAGAAAACTAAGAGCTGGTCTAGGAATTCTTAAAGAACCAAAAGATGAGAAAATCTCACAAAATAATTTTATTAATCAAAGTTGTCTCTTTATTACATAAACCATGTATTCTATTTATACTAATAGAATAAAATCCTAATTCTATAAGGAATAAACAATTTGAATGAAAATCCAAATCCTAACTAATAAATAACCTAGTTACACTAGAATTGTAAAAGATAATGAAAAATCCCTAAATATATGAAAATATATAGAAGGATTTCTCGACTGCAGAGCACGTCAGGGTGCGGCCGCGCCTGACACCAGAAAATCCAATTTCCCTCTTTTTTGTTTCTTGGTTTGGCACATTCACTTGCAACACAATTACGAACTTGGAAGTCAACTCAATAGCCTTGGAATTTGAACCCATTCCCTTTGTTCCGTGCATTGCAACCTCGTGTTGTTGCGTGATCGCTAATCCCTCCATGAATTGGAACATAACCTCGTCGATGATTAGATGACACGAACGAACACTGCTTCGACAATGATTGGTTATAAAGTCAACAGTGGATTGTCCGCTTTGCAGCTTAATTTGTTTTCCGGGTCATCCAAATTGTGTGAAACTGGTACATTTGTTTACTAAGTTTTTTAAGAGTAGCTGGATCAGACATTTTTTATAAGTCGGATTTATTGAATATTCATGCTCCATCTTAGTCAATGTTGCATTGTTGGTACGTAAGGTGCTCAGGTTTAATTGCAGGGTGCATACTTGAAGTTGGAAAAGTATTCACTTACAGTTTCAGCAATGCTTACATAGTTCCTAATCCTGTCAAACGTTGGTTCTCTTTTTCTTCCGTGGAGATGTTGGGAAGGATAAGGAAAAAATTAATCAAGGTCAGAACTATTCACTGTTCCTTGCAACTTGGAACTTTAGTATCTGTAAATCTATGTTAGTACCAATCAATTTAGCGTTGGTTTTTCTTTTAAACTATTTCTTTGTTAAATTGCAGGTTCTTTTACATCTGAAGCGGCCATGGAAAAAAATAGACCTGGCAAACGGGCTCAAAGCCCGCGGGCCGGGCCGGCCCGCCCGCCAAAAAGCGGGTTTTGGACCGCATTTTTTTTGCCCGTAAAAATCCGAGCCTTTTTGGTCCGGTCCGTTCAAGGCCCGGCCCGCCCGCAGGCTTCGCGGGCTCAAAAAAGTGCAAAAAATAAGGCATAAACCACCTTCGGCCCGTGGGCCGGCCCGGCCCGCCCGTGAGCCCGCGGGCTATAGGCTTACTTTTTTTGGCCCGTGAAAATCCGGACCTTTTTGGCCCGGCCCGTTTTAGCCCGCCCCGGCCCGCGCCCGCCCGCCCGTCCGCCCGTTTGCCACCTCTAGAAAAAAATAACTTTGGGAAATTATATATTTTAGATTTCTGTTAACAATGAAAACAATTTTGGAGAAGTATAAGACTATTACCATCCCAAACCTACAGCAAGTCTGACTTGCAAGGTCCCCGTCATTCTTTTTAAAATTCATCCAGAAAATTGCTAAGATCCAAAAGTAGTTAATTACACAGTCTTTCCTCACTGGTTGAAAGCAATGATAATTATTTAATAAACTGGCAACTCACATCATGAGATGGTTTTGACTCATGAACCAGCAGTTGGCTTGTAGATCTTTCGTCAGGTTCAAGTAGAATTACTCTGGAACATGGCTATATTTTTAATCCTTTGGAGTCATAACTAGATTTTTTTTATCCCGAAGAATTATGCTTTGAGGAACTCCACTACTATCGCCCCGTTTCAGGATTCCTTTACTATTAATCAGAAATTAGAGGAATGATTTGTGAACTCCAAGGAGAATCTTGTTTACTAAATCTGAATTATGAGGTCCTATTAGTGCACAATCTATGAAACTAAAACATATTAAAACTCACATGACACTATGACACAAACACCAGTATATGGCCTCGACTAGGACATGACAATATATATGTACCTACTAATTTACAACTATATATGTATTATAGTTACAGAATTGTATACAACTTTTATTTATTTCCTACTTCTTACATATACTGGATGCATGCCTGGTTTGTGGCTGCATATGGACTATGTAAAAGATTCTGCACGTATATCACGGGTGCATCTCTTTATTTGGTATTAAAGAGCACTTCAACATGGATTTAATTAATGATTGCTTCTGCTACTGGAGTCGTATGTTGATAGTGTTAGAGGCATGTCAGCCAACCATTTTCCTTATGCTCAATTCCTCCATTCCAATAATCTCTTGAGTTTCTTGAGCTCTTTGCTACATGAGTTATTTATTTTGTAGATACATCTACGAATGCTGGCCGGATTGGTCACAATATTCTTTGTTAGAATAATTTCAAACACTTGAAACAGGTCATAGCCTTTTACCTTTAATTTGTCCCCTCAACACCAGAGGCAAGGCCAGGATTTGCCTCCACTGGAGGCTAATCTAACTGTTTTTGATGACAGAAAAATAGTGATGTTCGCCTTTTATATAGAATACAGATGTTTTTGTTTCAGTTGGATTACTAAAAATTAACTTATTTGTTTGTCTTTCAGTAAATGTACAAAACTATTTGTACCTGCAAGCTTGCTGAATAGTCAAGTCAATCTATTCTAATAGCAGTACTTTGATTTTTTTTCTTCAAATTTTAGTCTTTTTACTAGGTGTATAATAGTCTTTATCCTATTTATTTTGTTGAATAGCAAGCTCAGTCTAATTTAAAAGTAAACCCTCGGTTCCAAAATTTGAGAGACATTTTCGTTTTTCTCCCGTTACACTTGTGTTAGCATGAGGATTATGGAGAATCAATTTTCTAAAGCAATTTTATTGAAAATGTGAAAACAGCGGTCCTATGCTGCCTTACTTCCTTGTGTTACGGTTGGATTTTTTGTTTGTCAGTATTTACTTTAGAATACTAACTATAGAGGGGGAGTTGGCGCAATGGGACGATTGTTCTAATTTATGTGTGCCGGATATCTTATGTATAATATCATACAAGTTGCAAGAGACAAAAAATGCAGGCAAAGATCCTCGTGTTGGTGACCTCTTTGTTCTTTTTTTTGAGCTTTGTCATTTTATGGGACTTACTGATTTAGTATAAAGATTCACAAGGAAGTACGAGGATAAAGAAATCATACTTAAGTCCAAAGACATGGATGGGACGAGGGAACCATCTTCTTTAGCATCACTGGAGCTTCTGAACACTTACAGCTGCAGATTTAAGCGTCTTAGAGCGGAGCAGGGTAATAACACGATTCATAGTGCAACATGCACTCCTCCTAGCCGAAAGGAGTTGTCAACAGTTGATACCATAAAGGTAGCAATGGACAAATTTTTGGGCTTCACCTCGCAGAGTGCTGGTGATGCTTCCATGCTTATACATTCTGGTCTCTCTTGTGAGATTGATGATGATGTTGAACCTGCTCTGTTTCTCTTAGCTTCCGCTGACAAGGTTGCCAACGAACAGTTTGATCGTGCAAGAATGTTGCTCAGCATGTGCAATCAATTGGCTTCTAATACTGGTAATCCTGTACAGAGAGTCGTCTACTATTTCGCTCAAGCTCTTCAAGAGAGAATCGATAGAAAAACAGGAAGTAGTTCATCGGAGGGCCAAGAGTACTGCAAGAGATGGCTGTTGGATTTGGAGGAGTCGATAACTAATCTGAAACCTACTTTACTTGCATATGGACTAGCATTACCTCTCTGTTTAGTTCACAAATCTGCAGGAATCCAAGCCATCTTGGATACAATGGTTTCCTCAAGAAGGGTCCATTTGATTGACCTTGGAATCAGAAGTGGCATGCATTGGCCTTTTCTGATGCAAGCTCTTAAAGTTCGACATGAATGCCCTCTTGAAAGTCTAAAGATAACAGCAGTTGGAACGTCGTCGCAAGAAATAATTAAGGAGACGGGCAAAAGGCTGTCACAGTTTGCAGAGACCATGGGGTTGCCCTTTTCATTCAAAATGGTAATGGTATCAGAGATGAATGATCTCAAGGAGGATATGTTCGAGTTAGAGGCTGAGGAAACAGTTGGTGTCTATTCTTCGTTGGTTTTGAGGAACTTTATTGGAAGATTCGGTCAGTTTGAAACTCTAATTGGAGTGATTAAAAATCTGCATCCAACTGTGATGGTTATGATCGAGAAGGAAGCTGATACAACTTCACTTGAATTCATGGACCGTTTCATCGGAGGACTTCTTCACTTTGGTGCATTGTTTGATTCAGTTGAGGCTTGCATGGGCGCCAGCAACGCGCATAGGATGCCTTTGGAAGCAGACTACTTCCGGTTGGGGATTCAACAAATAGTCACCTTCGACGTGGAGGAAAGATCAGCTTGGGATATGAAGATTGAAGGCTGGAGGAGTTTATTGAATAACTTTGATATGGTAGAAAAGGAGCTGAGCATGTCATCTCTATATCAAGCAAACCTTGTGGTTGACAACTCTGCTTATAGGAGTTTTTGCACAATAAGTATGGATGGGAAATGCCTGCTTTCTGGGTGGAAGGGAGCACCAATTTTCTCCGTCTCTGCTTGGGAATTCCTTCCTGAAATTCCAAACTTGGCCAATTAAAATGGGGTTGCTTTTCTAGTAGTTTTTCTCTACTGTATTGAATTAACTGGGAGCTCTTCTTCATAGCAGTTGTAATCCTTTTTCTTTAATTTTTTAAATACAAACTTGGTTGCAAATGCATTTTTTCTTTCTTTTTCCTTTGATCTTTCTGTTTAATGATCTCTTTGAGAATTATGTTTGTACAACTTAATAATCCGTGCAAAGCACAACTAAGCTTAAAAATGACTAATCAAGTAGATTTTATATATAATATTTTTAAATGACATTTTAAGTGATCTCAAGTGAACTCAGCAATTCAAATTAGTGGCTTAATAATTCAAAAGTTTTTTTTTATCTTTACTCAATTCTCGGTGATAAATGGTGGAGTACATTATAACTTTAATAATAAATGTGTACTAAAATTTTGTGAAAAAAAACACATAACTTTTTTAACTTTTAAGAGGACTTTTGAGAATATCAAAAATTTATGACTAATTAGAAGACATGAAAATCAACAAAACTTTTGAGCATTTAACTTGTTAGAATACATGAAACTCTTAGTGATAAATGGTACTCCCTTCGTCACATAATATATGATGTTTTAAATTGTTTTATTTTTCTCAAATTATTTGACGTTTTATATAATCTAGATAATTAACAACAATATTTTCAAAATTATCTCTAATTAAAAAATGTTATCGATGAGAGAGTATGAGATAAATATACAGTAAATGGTAGTAGTTAGTAATATTATAGACAATTAATACAATATTTAATGTTATACGATCATTTTCCCTTAATTCTTGTGCATGACTCTAAAATTTTAGTACACGTTTATTATTAAAGTTACAATGTACTACCGAGTCATCAAAGTTGGACTACTGAGTCGACTCAAAACCAACCAAAGTAACTCGATACTTGCATTGTTATAGATTTGTGTAAGCTAGAACCTTTTTTTATGCGTTTCCAATTCTTCCTTTAGTGAAATTAAAAAAAAAAGAGTGGGTTTAGGTGTTATTTGATAAAACTGAATAAAAAGTTACAAATGTATAACAGAATCTGAATGAGCTGAATGAAGTAGAAACTCTGAATATTAAATGAAATAACGTGTTTGATAATTGTGTGTCTAAAACATTTGAATACGTGTATTTCTCTATTTTAACCTTCTAAACTATTATGAACAAATTTATTATGTAATTATAAATAAACAATGTTATTTTAAAAAAATTAAATATAAACTTTTGAACAATCTTTGATGGAATACACTATTATTAATAAAATTTTAGGAATAAGCAATTTTTTTTAATAACATTCTATTAATCCATAAAACCAAAACAAAAGGATATAACAATATTCATTAAATTTATTATTTACCAATTTGTTGAAGAAAAAAAATAAAAAAATAAATTGTAAACAACAAATTTGTTTACAATAGTAAAAGAAGACGGATATTAAATGTAATTTTTAATTGTCTATGAGAGTAGCTAGGTAAAAATATCATTCAACAATACTTATTACTAATTCAACCATAATTTTATGGATGAATCATCCAGACAAATTCAAACGCATTCAGAGTTTAAAAATTATAAAGCAAACTGTCTAAATGACTTAATTGGTCAGATTTAGACTCATTCAGAGGTAAACAAACAACCCCTTAGGGGGTGTTTGTTTATAGCTGAATGGCTGAATCGGTCAGCCATTCAGTGCTTTTGTTTTGAATAAAAATCGTTTGAATTGCTTCAGATTTTTAGACTGAATGACCAAATATAATTTTTTTAGCTGAATGACTGCTAAATGAAGTACTTTATATTTAATTTTTTTATAATACTAACTATTATATTAAATAATATTAATTAAATTTACAACAATTTTAAATATTTTTAGAGGGATAAAATAATAAAATTATGTTATTAAGATGTTTCAAACATGTCAATTATCAAACAAATTTTTTCATTCAGTATTATAATTCTAATTCATTCAACTTATTCAGATTATTTAAACATTCGAAACTATTTCATTTAGTTTTATCAAACACCCTCTTAGTTTCATTTATTTCTATTTTATATCTCTTTCTGATCAGGGTAAAAAATGGTTATAAAACTGAGTGGGCTTCTCCTAGGGTTAGGTGATTAAAGTCAAGGCCTGATACATAATTTTTTGAATCAGCCCAGAGAATTAATTGACTGGGCCTTTTAGGAATGTGTAACCCATCCTGAGGGCCATCCGCATGGGCTAGGTGCGGATTTTGCATAGAGATTTCACCGAATTAACGTTTAAGGAGAAGGAAAAATTACACATCTTATCATATTGACAAACTTGACCCCAACGTAACCTTATATTTACAGCTTGCTCGTTTACTTTCTTTTATTCAACACAAAAAAATAAAATAAAATAATTATTCAAGTTTTCTCTCATAAACTTACGAACATCTTAGTAAAATATAGAGGTGGCAAAATTAAATGCTGACCCATGAACCCGTCCAGTTAATTACGATTTAGTAGGTTGGGTTATCCATTTATTTGAATGGGTAATAAATGGGTTGGGTAAATGGATAACAACAAAATTAAAGGTTAAATGGATAATATTAACCTATTATTATGCAATAATTTTATTTTTTATAAGAGTCCTTCAGTTACTTAGTCACGTAATAAATTTATCTTATTTGTCATCAAGTAAACAAGCCTTTATATATTAACTCTTGTTGGCTGTCCTCCCATATTTCTTGCATAATTTATCTCTTTTGGGGTCTTTAGTTATTAATATAGGCATTGTTGCTGGCCAAGGTTCTTATGGATTTTTTCAGTTTAAAAATTATCACATATTTAATTTGGTTCTGGGTTGGACTACTAATTAAAATTTCTTTTACAAGATGGCTGCAAGGTACTAGTTGCTTCAGTGCTACATTTTATAGTTACAATCTCATCAATGAATATGGAGACTTGAAAAGAGAGAGAGCTTTCTTGTCTTAACCATTCTCCTTGATATTATCGGAAATGCGTTTGTTTCTATACCGGTATGTAACTAACTTGTACATAATCTCTTTCCATATAATAATATTTTTTAATTGAAGAAAAGTTGTTTTCAACTCTATAAATCATCTGATTCCACAGAAAAGCACACAGGCATATATACTGTGTTCTTCTTTAACCTTTGGAATTCAACATTGTGTTGGATTTGTATATATTTTTACATTTTTGGCTCTTGTAAAGCTCATGTGAAGGTGTGTAAAGGATATCAAATTATCGTTTTGGAGCACAAGATTGCGTAGATATGGATTCCAATCATGCTGAAACCACAAAACAAAGCAATGTGAAGAGTCTTGTGAAAGAGAAGAAAGAAAGTCTGCCGTTTGCATCAATTGAACTTTTGAAAAGATGTGGCAACAAAATGAAACGTTTCAGTACCGAATCGAGTAATGAGCTGAGTTCCCATGTTTCAGGGAATACAAGTGGCCAAGTATTATCAACTAAAGAGATAATTAAGCTAGCAAGAGAAAAATATCTTCAATATATCTCCCAAACTCCCAATGTGCTTTCCACATGCTTTTTCATTCCTTTAAAACTGGTCAATCTGGTCTCTCTTGTGAGGCTGCTGAAGATGTGTAGCTTGTACTATTTCTTTTAGCTTCTGCTGATAAAATTATCCACCAACAGTTTTATCGTGCGAACAATTTACTTAGCATGTGTTATCAGTCATGTTCCCCTTAATGATAGCCCAGTTAAAAGAGTTGTATTTTATTTTGCTGAAGCTTTTCAAGAAAGGATTCATCAAGAAACAGGAAATTTATTGCTAGAGGGAATAGAGCACAATAGAAGAGGCCCAATGCAGCTGCAAGAGGCTCTGACAAGGCTGCATCCTTCTGTAATTGCATGTCAGCAACAATTTCCCTTCTTTCTCAAGGCATTCAGTTCCTCTATCATAGCTTTCCTCCATTTTTCATCTTGGATTCCTTCCTTCCACCCCTGAGGAACATAAATAGAAGACAACGAGGAAACAAAGGCACGATAGGAGGTAGATTATCATACGAGACAAAGTTATAAATAGGATGTTGAGTACATGATCTAACACCTTTTCTAAGGGAATTAGGGAAATAGGAAGATTGATATCACAATTTTCAATAGGGATATTTGAGTTATTACCATTAGGATCAATAAAGCAAGTTGGAGAACTAGGATCCGAGTAGGGCTGCTGTGATAGTACAGACGGGGCTGGTTCCTTATCTTTTCGGGAATAACTCTTCAAATCAAGTCTGTTCCATCTATCATACGACTCCCCCTGTGAAGAAATACAATGACTATAGGATAAGTTATAGCAGAAAGAATGCCACAACTTGGCTCAAAGTCCATCAACTTCTTTGTACTAGTAGATTTCCCCTATAAGGAGATGAGGGAGTAAGATAAAATGATTCAGATTACCAGAAGGTGACATCACGAGTAATATAAACTCAGTTAGGAGGAGGATAAAAATATTTATACCCTTTTTGTGTATGAGAGTACCCAATGAAGACACAACGGAGAGATTTTAGATCAAGTTTACCTCGAGTAGGATTTTTATCATGGACAAAGCACATAACTAAAAACCAGTGGAGAAAGTGAAGAACCAAGAAAATATTTGAGAACTCTAGAAGGAAGTCGATTGATGAGAAAGGTAGCAGTAAGAACAATATCACCAAGAAAGATTTGGGTGTTTTCATAATGAACATGAGTGTGCGGGCAACTTCTAGTAAATGACGATTTTTTCTCTCGATAACGTCATTTTGTTATGGAGTTTTAACACGAGAAATATGAAAAATAATGCCATGGTTAGTAAGATAGGAACCAAAAACACCATCAATATATTCACAAACATTGTCACTATGTAAAATTTTGACATTAGCATCAAATTGTGTTTGTATCATTTTATGAAATTCTCGAAAACTGGAAAAAACTTCATTTTTGGAATGATGAAGATAAAGCCAAGTTATACGAGAATAACAATCAATAAATGTAACAAACCAACGATGACCAGTACGAGAAATAACTTGAGAAGGTCCCCAAACATCAGAATGAATAACAACAAATGGTTCAAAATGACAATTATGAATAGCAGAATAAACTGTGCATTTGTGTTTAGCTAACTCACAAAAAAATGATTTTTTAAACTACTTAGTTATATAAGGAAACAAAGATTCTAAAGTACTAAATAAAGGATGTCCCAGACGACAATGCCACTAATGAAGAGAGGCCAGATTGGAGTCGTACGTAGATAGATTGAAGAGCCTAAGTGGAAGTCCCTTTTCAACCAAAGGTAGACTAGTCTTAGGAACATCTAGATAGTAGAGGCCACCAACTGCACTACCATTGTCAATCCTCTGCCCTGTCACCAAGTTCTGAAAGATACAATGAGAAGGAAAAAAAATGACCAAGCAATTTAGAGACTTGTAAGACATGGAACAGATAATAAATTTGCAGAAAAAGAAGGCACGTGAAGAATAGAAGATAAAGTTATAGTGGGAGTACAAACTACATAGCCCCTCCTTGAGATAAGAGAAAGTGAACTATTGGCTATTAACACTTTACCTTTGTCGGAGTAGAGAATATAAGTGGTAAATAATTTAGATGAACTAGTCACATGTTCTGTACACCTGAATCAATAATTCCAGAGGTACATGTAGAAGAAGCATTAAGTGTATGGCAAAATATACCTGATTGGACATGATGAACGGAGCTAGGAGTTGACAAGAGTGTTCGAAAAACTAATATTTTCTCAGAAGTAAGATTACTAGGATAACCATAGAACTAGATTCTGTTATGATATGGTATAACAAAAGCAACACGAATATTCAAGGAAATATTAACAAGGATGATTCTAAAACTTAAGGAACACTATATGGCAGTAAGGTACGTAAACAATATAGTTACTGGTAGCGGAAAAAATAGAGATTATACCATGAGAAAAAAATTGAGGAAACGTGAACTAAACAACACATGGCTGCTGTAGATGAGAAGAGGAGAGACAGGCGAGCAATCTAGAACTTATCGTGTACCGATGACAATGCCAATGAACAATACTTTGTGATAGTATCGATGAACAGTACTTTCCTACAATATTGATGAACAATAATTTGCTACAGTGTCGATGACAGTGGCCTGCTACAGTACTGATGAACAAGGCTCAGATACGAAGTTGAAACCCATATTTAGAGGGTTGTGAGAAATAATGAAATTGATAAATATGAGAGGTTAAATCCTTCTCATTATTTCATTGTATATATACTACATTTTGTTACAATCAAACTACAATCAAGGCTTAGAGCTGTAGCTAGATTCTAATAATATTGTAACAGATTTACAAAATATTCTACATTCTAACAATTACATTTAAATTTGAATTTTAAGATTTCACAACTTGATTGGGAAAAGAATAAAATAGGACTCTTTTTGTGGATGGAGGGAGTATATTACTATGGTTTTAGGCTTACAGTATCAAACCATGATCCTTGTGTATATAGAAAAGTGCTTGGGAACTTTACTGCTGGAGTTTATATCAAGGTAAAAATGAGCTTTCACAGTCAATTTAGTAGAATCTTAACTTTAAGTATCTTATCTTGTTTCTACCAGAAAACAATATTAATGAAAACATTAACCTCATCAACCTAATTATCTTTTAAATTGAAGTTCTCTTTGGCAGTAACTGAGACTCCTTTTTATTGACATCAGAACCCAAGTGCGTTTACTTCTTCTTATCTTATTTGTTGGAGGAAAAGAAAGGAAATGATTAATTAAGAGGACAAAGCTAATGATGTATTCCCTTTAGTACTTTTTCTTCTTAATTAATTTATGATCATTGGAGACTGGGGAGACACATGCGACTTTTAATAAATGATTTACTTTGTCAACTCCATTTTTTATTTGTTAGTTATCTTGTTTATATAATCTGCTCTTCTGTAATCTGTAATTCCTTATTCTTTTTTTTTTGCCTAAAAATACTGAAGATAAATAAGAACAAACTTTTATTGTGAACTAAGAAAGGAAAACTAACCCAATAAGTTCAATTATTTTCTTAGTCCCAACTTGGTAGAGGTTTTTAACCTGTTATATTTTCATTACTGAGTCTCGTATAGTGCAAGGTTAGACAATTATGATTTTCATTTTCACTATAATTTATGAATAATTAACCAAGGCATGCTTTTTGTAATTTTGGTGGCAGGATTTATTAGGAAATGTCAATGAAGAGTTCGGCATAATCTGTCTTGACTAAGATCCTTCCTTAACTGGTTGGATACTAAGATTTGTCTGTGATGTTTGACAAACTTGTATGAAATATATATAAATATAGCCTATATATTCTAATTAAACTGAAAATGTCAACAACACTAGTTGCTTTCTGAGTATTACATTGAACATATCGACATCATTGATGTGTTGGCTTATATAAATCCAAATTGCTTGTATTGGGAAATGGCCACTTTTGAAGACTTTAAAATAATTTGACCGAAATCCCGTACGTGTGCACTTTTTAAAACATGCATGCGTTATATATGTATTTATATTATAGGATTGGCTGAATTTACACAAAGATATAGTTTTGGAGACATTTGCAGTACCTCCAGTTTTTAGAGTTAGAAGAATGTCCTCTCCCAAGCACTTTGATTTTACAGCAGATCCAGAAAAGTATGGTGTTTCAAAGGGTTATGGATCTGGAGGAGAAAATATTGCAAAACAGACTCGGTTGTATGAAACAGAAGATTGGGGAGAACTGGTGGGGGACATTCATATGTTTTCATCTGTCCTGGGGTTTCATCCAGACAACATGCCTGAAGAAAGATTTCTTTTGTCAAACTATCAGCAAGACCAGCAAGTGGAATCATTTTCAGGTTTCGAAAGTATAAGTGATTTACATTTTGATATTTTCTCTCCACCTCTTCAACCATGTCAGGAGGAGACCTCAAAGCTTGCAAGTAACCAATCTGAAGATCTAGAGCTCATCGAGGAAAAAGTACCAAACAGTATTCCTCTAGCATCACTGGGAATTCTAAGGAACTTTGGGAAGAAGTTGAGTCAATTGAAAGGCCAAAAGATAAATGTATCGAGCTATAATAAAGCCCTCGTTATGGTGAGTGGTCAAAAATTATCAATTGATGCAGTTATTCGGTTGGGCGGAGAAAAGTTCATCCAATCCAGTTCCCAAAGGGTGGATGATCAGTGTGCGCTTACCCATCCATTTTCCAGTTTACTTGTTGGCCTCTCTAATGAGGATGCTAGAGATGTTGAACTCGTGCAGCTTCTCCTAGCTTCTGCTGAGAAAGTCAGCCAGCAACAGTTTGAGCGTGCAAGCAAGCTCCTCAACCAGTGTGACTAATTATCTTCTGATAGAGGAAATCCTATTCAAAGATTAGTGTTCTACTTCTCTGAAGCTCTTCGTGAGAAGATCGACCGAGAAACAGGTACTATCACAAGTAAAGGGTTGGGAAAGAAGCAGCCATTTGATCTGGAAGAGGGAATGATGAGGTCAGATCCGGTCTTCATTGCAACTCATCAAGAGTTGCCCTTCACTCAAGTTAGCCAATTTCCTGGAGTGCAAGCCATCGTAGAGAGTGTAGCAGAGGCAAAAAAGGTCCATGCAATTGACATTATGATCAGGAATGGGGTGCAATGTGCTGTTTTAATGCAAGCTCTTGCAGCTCGACGTGAATGTCCTCTTGAGCATCTAAAGATAACTACTATTGGTACCAAGGGAAAACCCAAAATAGAGGAGACAGGAAAGCGGCTTGTCAGTTTTGCGGAGTCCTTGAACATATCCTTTTCTTTCAATGTTGTTATGGTGGCCGACATTCTAGATCTGAATGAAGGCCTCTTGGAGCTGGACCATGAGGAAGTAGTTGCTGTCAACTCATCATATAACCTGTGGGCCATGATTGGACGGCCAGGTAGGCTTGAACATCTTTTGAGAGTAATAAGAAACACTAATCCTTGTGTAATGGTTGTTACTGAAGTTGAGGCAAACATGAATTCACCAGTTTTTGTGACCCGTTTCATCGAATCCCTTTTCTATTACGGTGCATTTTTTGATGTTCTGGAAAATTGTATGTCTCGTGAAGATTCGAACAAATTGATTGTAGAATCTATATACTTTGGTATGGGAATTCGCAATGCCGTGGCAACCGAGGGAGAAGAAAGGATAATTCGACATGTTAATATCAATGTTTAGAGGGAATTTTTTGCACGGTTTGGGATGGAGGAGAAAGAACTGAACATTTCATCCTCGTATCAAGCACATTTGGTTCTTAAAAATTTTGGTTGTGGGACTTCTTGCACACTTGCTAGGGATGGGAAATGCTTAATTATTGGGTGGAAGGGAACACCAATTTTATCTCTGACAGCTTGGGAATTTCTATAAGGATATTTGGATGAATTTTTTGAAAATAGGATTGTGAAGTCTACTATTTTACATGGGATAATACTTCATTACATTGTTCAACATGCCATTTTGTTTTATTATTGTTTCTAGAGAAATTGAGTAATTTTCAAAATGATTTTCAGCTTTCAACAATAAAACTATCTGAAGCTCCTACCAGAATCAGGTGATTCCTAAGACGACGTGGTCGTTCCAAATTGTTTTGTAAAAAATTCTTCATTTTCTGTAATATTTGCTTTAACTTGTCTATTGCATCAGACATGCAATCTTCCTTGCTTGTATCTATATTATGTGATATGATGTACTACTAGTTTGTGATCGATATCCCCTTTAACCCGCTTAGGTTGTCTGTCATTTAGAGGGAAAGACACGAAACCAGATATCGTATACCTCAGCTAGCATGGTGTTATATGCAGTTCAGTTTCTAATGTTTAGAACTTAGCATACGGTGGATGGCAATGTTTTTTCAGTGGGTCATAATCCTCTGGTACATTCCCATGGCTACTTTCTGAGTCTCGTATCTGCATGTGTTTTTTGATGAATGAACTTATACTTTATACCTGTAAATTTGATCCTGCTATCTGGACTTGTGCTTTCAGTGAATGAACTTATCCTTTATCTTCCATCAGGGGTTTTCATTTCCTTTCCTTATGTGCTTTTATAACTATTAAGTATTAAGTACTCCGTGCAATAATTCTCAGATTTCATATGTTTCATCTTTTAAATATCAGATAATTTTCTTGGCACGCCACCGACGCACTTAATTTTCACTTAAATATATGTTGGGTGAACTAAAAAACTCCAACTGTCCTAAAAATGACTACCATTTTCTTTTTGACAAAGAAAGTAGGACTCCTTTATACTCTCCTATTTTCATTGCTGGAGCTTTATGAGAAATAAATTTAAGGCAATGGAAGTAGTAGTATGTCATGGATTATTTTAACGAATATATGGAGTAGACAAATCTTGTGTGTTGGTGTTACTTGCTTGATTGGTTTCTAGAATGAGGGAGCTTTCTAAATAAAATGCATTTCTATTAAAAAACCAGGTGAAGTCAGAATTATTTACTATTTTAGGATTTTTCCTTCTAACTTCACGGTTAAATCTAGGGCAAACTACAAAATTGTCGATCAATGGTGACCTTTCATTACGGTGCCATATAAAAAATATTGAAGGCCCGGCCCCTTCAGTCAATACATCAAATATCTAATGGGTTTGTGTATTTCAGGAAACGTGCAGTCAAAACCAAGTAAACTACAACAGCTAGCACATGGAGCTTCCAGGTCACTTCGTTTAATTACTATCATCTTATAGTGCCTTGTTTTCGAAATATCAGGGAGGAAAATAAAATAACCTTGCCTTTATCTTATTGAGTGATTGCTGTAGGTTCAGTTAACT
This sequence comes from Panax notoginseng, assembly GCA_016801055.1. Lineage (NCBI taxonomy): Eukaryota > Viridiplantae > Streptophyta > Magnoliopsida > Apiales > Araliaceae > Panax > Panax notoginseng. The sequence continues at coordinate 20,662,049 of CM029022.1, forward strand.
GGAGGCCCATTTACTTCTTATTTGGTATAAAATAATGAAAAATGTCATGATTGAAAATGTACTTTTATTTTATTTTCTCTGTTATTAAATAGTGCTTCTGATGACTAAGTTTCTCTTAAGATTTCTGTTAACCAGCTCCGTAGAATTTGCCATCTTGTCTGCACCTTGAATGCTCTTTGGATCTAATAATTGTTCAGTGTATAAAAGGTCCCCGTGCAATAATATAATAGTTAATTTTCAAAGGAGCAGTCCTAGGCTCATAGCGCTAAGATTAAACTCATTGACATCAAATTAAGTGTTGGGGATATTTCAACCTATTATACTAATATCGGAAAGTGACCCCTTCCAACAAGGAACTGACAGAAATTGAACAGTAGCCTTTTGCGCTTCTGGGAAAAATATATACTCTTGTTATATATTTATAGGATTAGTTGAATATCCTGAGAATTGATGAGAAGGTACATTCTGAAAAAGTTTGTGGTAGTATTAACTTTGAGGGAGCAAAATGTTGCATGCAGATCAATTTGATCATGGTGGAATTCCCAATAAGTATATTTCTTCAAATGGTTTTGAGCATGGAGGAGAGAACATTGCAAAACAAATTAAGTCAACTGTTTGGAATGCAAGACTGGGGACAGTTGGGGGAGATCAATTTGTTTTCTTCTGGCCTGGGGTGCTGCTATCAAGAAAACATGCCTGCGGAAGAATTCCTGTCAAAATATATATCAGCAAAAACAAGAAGTACAATCAAATCCAGATTATGGAAGCCTTGTCTACCTTTTCAATTATGTCAGGAAGAAATTGCAAAGCTTGAGAGCATACTTTCTGAATGTTCGGAGCTTATTGAATCCAAGGAGGAGAACCAAGACACTTTTCCTTTAACATCACTTGGGATACTAAAGAACTACAGAAGCAGGTTCATGCAATTGAATATTGGGAATATAAATCAATCAAGCTGTGACACATTGTGTGTATGCTAAGGTGAGTGGCTGAAATTTATCAACTACTGAAATTATACGGTTGGCTGGAGAAAAGTTCATTCAGTCATGTTCGCAAATGGTTGATTATCAGTCTATATTTAGTCATCCATTTACCAGTGCATTCATTGGCCTTTCTGATAAGGAGACTAGAGGCATTGAACTCATTGAGTATCTTCTAGCTTCAGCTTAGTACGTAGGCCAGCAACAATTTGACCATGCAAGCATGCTTGTAAACCAGTGCGATGAATTATCATTTGTTGAAGGGAACCTTGTTCAAAGATTAGTGTATAGAGAAGATCTGCCTAGAAACTGGAAGAATATATATCATCAAAAGGCTTTGGGAAGAAGCAGTCATTGGATCTTGAGGAGCAGATGATGTGTGCGAGCCCAAGTATCATTGCTTTTCAACAAATTAAGGTTCCTTTTTCTCCAGTTCGCCAATATACTGGAATTCAAACTATAAGTGAAAAAGGTCCATATAGTTGACCTTGAGATCAGGAATGGAATGCAGTTTACAGTTTTATTGCAAGCTCTAGCAGCTCGATCGGCATGACTATCTCCTTGAGCATCTCAAGATAACTGCTATTGGGACAAAGTCAAAACCCACAATAGAGGAGACAGGTAAACGGCTAATGAGTTTTGCCCAGTCCCTGAATTTACCCTTCTCTTTCAATGTTGTTAATGTAACTGACATGCTGGATCTCAATGAAGACCTCTTTGAGCTGCACACAGAAGAAACAGTTACTGTCTACTCTGCATATGTACTGTCAACCATGATAGCAAGGCCAGATCAGCTGGAGTGTCTGATGAAAGTGATTCAAAAGATTAATCCATGTGTAATGGTTATCTCCGAAGTTGAAGCAAACCTTAATTCACCTGTTTTTGTGAACCGTTTCATTGAAGCTCTATTTTTCTATAGTGCGTTTTTCGATTCTATGGAAGAGTGTATGGATCTTCATGATCTAAATAGAATGATATCAAAATCAATAAACTTTGGTCTGGCAGTAAGTAATATTGTGGTCACTGAGGGAGAGGAAATTAGGACAGTTCGACATGTTAATATTAGCAATGTCTGGAAGGCATTTTTTGCACGGGTTGGGGCAGTGGAGACAGAATTGAGCGAAATATCCTTGTACCAAGCAAGTTTGTTGATTAAGTACTTTGCGTGTTCGAACTCTTGCACACTTGATTTGGTGGGGAGCAGTCTAACTCTAGTATTTTCTACGTCTGCCTTGAAATTTCTGTAGCTTGTGGGATTATTTGGTACTTCAACTATATCTTCACATGTGCATCAATGCGTTTTTCTAAATTTTGTATGAAATTTCATATTGAACTCAACACTTGTTTAGATCTCAAATTCTGGTTAAATACTGTGAAAGGAATTGGATTCTATACATAATTTCTCATTGTAAGTGCCCTGACAACTGTCTTTATTGATGATTTTTACCTTGAAGAGATCTCGGGTCTGAATTTCTGACTCAACATTTCCTTCCTTTTTAATGGTAATTGTAGGATAATGTCTATAGGCATTATTAGAGTATATTATTATTAGAAGTTGGTCACCAAGCATGCTTGGTGCCCACACATACTTGACCCTTACTCAACTAGTAGCATATATATAAGGCTTTAATACGCTTTGTGATAACACAACAACAATATTTAATACATCTCTAAAATGGTATCAAAGCTAGGTTGATTTTGACAATCAAATCAAAAAGTCTTGCTTTTGTTGCTGCCCGCGGGTTTCGTTTATTTTTATTGTTTAACTTCATCTTAAAAAAAAATAAGTTGTTAGAGCTTAATTTTAGTTCTTTTGTTGGAGCTATAGTTTGAGTTTTGTCATCTATTGCTAAAGTTGATACTCTAGGACTTCGTTGCCCAGATTTAGAGTTTCTTTTCGAAGATGCAGATTCCTTGTTACTTGTTATTTTTTTTTCTTAACAAGGGTGATATGTCTAGAGCATTTAATTTTTCAGGTTGAAATATGTAAATGGTTGATTGGAAAGTAAGGATCATTTCAGGAAGACACGTGTCCTTCAATTTTTTTTTGGAAGGTTAGAGAGTCCTCCATTGTTAAGGAAGACAAGGAGTCCTTCGTAGTTGTTTTTGAATGATAGAGAGTCCTTCACATTTGTTGTGGGAGACTGAGTTACAAAGAGTACTAAAGCTTGATAAATAGGCTACTAGTTGAGTAGTGGCCAAGTATATGTGGGCACCAAGTGTGTGTGGACACCAAGCATATTTGGTGACCAACAGGTTTTTCTATTTTTTCTTAATGGTATTGTCTTGTTTATGCAATGAGTTTATTTCATCCTTTCCTTACCCTGAACGTTATTTGCATGTCCATATCGAATCACCCTTTACTCTTAAAAAACCTGCTCGGTTTGGGTAAAATTGGACTTGTTTTGATGTTATACCCAGATGCCCATCTCATAGAACATGCACATTTCCATCTGAAACATTGAAAGAATCACCAAGATTACAGGACATATATGCATTAACATGTTGCAAGCTCTCCCAGATCAATTAAATCAGTTGTTGCTATTACTAAAACAACATGAAGATAGAAAGTAATTGGTGGTCATCAACTCTCCAGATAACCTAAACCCATGTATTGTGGTCACTGAAGTTCAGGGTCTGAAGTTGGCAAAGTTTTTTGAAACCGGGTTTAATGCTTGTGGGAGCAGTTTACTTTGGAGAGGGAGGGTCGAATACTGTAGTTGCTGAAGCAGGAATTGAAGGTGACAGTTTAACATGTGAAAATTTTCTTTCTGCAAAAAATTAGGACTTTTCCTGACAAATAATTGATGCTTTTCTTTCCTGGTAAGGTGATTCATGTTTTTCTAATTATTAACCTCCCCCTCCCAACATTCCTCTTGCTTACGCACACACATGCAGGTGCCATCTATTGAATGCGTTACTCGGGCCTGCCTCTTATACTTCCCGAAATGTTGAGTCGTATTTTTGGCTGTACTTGTGAAGTTGGAGATGTGCTTAGGAGTTATACAGCTTTATGCTTTTCCCAGTTTGTCAGGCTGGGGTTCTCCTTATTTCTCGGGGAGTTTGGGTGAAGGAGGAGATCAACTTAGTGAAGGTTAAAAGTATTCTTTTTACTTGCAACCTATTATATATTTAATCTCTGTAAATCTGCAGTTCTCATTATTTTGGATAACTTCTATATGCTTTTGAGATATTAGTATTAAATACTTGTCAGTTTATCTCACTTATGACTTTGTGTCAGATTGAGAGTGTCCATGGAAAATGGAAATAAAAAAATGGATACATTATAGAAGGAAAAATTTGCAGGAACATGTAACAATTTTCTGGCCCTAGCTCTCTAACTACATGGCCCCCGTTATTATCTTCCGCAATCATGTATGCTCAAATGTTGCTAGTTGCAGAGTCTTGTATTTGACCATAAAGGGATTGTCTTGGTGACATTCTTACCCAGTGGCCAAAGGATATGATGGGTTCTATACTGAAAATTCAATATTTACATATGGCTGTGAATATATTAACCATTAGCATTCTTGATGGCCTGTTGGCATTTCTAGGTAAGGATTGCCAAAGAAAATAGAATGCGTGCAAGCCAATGTTCTAAGCATTGAGCTCCCAATAAAAGGTCAACTTTCCTGGGGTCCTTCACAGTCCATCTAGATTTCAATCCTAATTTGGTTTATTAGAAAAACTACATAGCAATGTACTCTGTATTTAAGCCAATAGATCTAGAGAGATTTAATTGGAGTAACACAACACAGCAAAGTTAAGACTGCTTATGTAACATCCTTAATTCCTTGGGTGTTAGAATATATCAATCTACATTACCTTTCTGGAAACTGGTCTCTTCCTGGTAATGATATAAGTAAGATCCAAATTGTGTCTCTTTGAATAATGTTGGCACTGCTGTCTTTAGGACTAGTTGAATATATTCTCAAGAACTTGAACACATAATTCAACATGGTTTGACTAATATGATGCTATATGATCTTGAAAATTTTCCCTACACATTTGGAGAACTAATTTTCTTCCTTTTCTGTGTCTTTTGCATTTAGTCAAACATGGGGACGGCTATCTAAAACTTTTCAATGTCAATTTGGAATTATTTGTTTGTTAATCCGGATCAAAGACTGCAACCAGGAATTATTTTATAAGTTTTATCTTCAACGAGCAAAGGCTATTATAACTGTATTTTGAATGGTTTTAACATTTGACTTTGTTTATATACTTGTTTAAGTTAAGGAGAAAATATGCTGGGGTTATCTTTTAGCAGCAAATACATGTCTTCATTTTGACTCCTGCTATTCCACATCACTGAAGTTCACGGTATGGAGTTTGTAGGTAAGAGCTGATAAGAATACTACCAAAAACCTATCACAGCAGAAGACTGTAGACAAGGAAAACTATTATTCAGTTATCACTAATCATATGTAGTAGTAGCAATAAGATATTGTTGAAATGATTAGAAGTTATTTTAGATGATGGAAACTAAGATTTGTTTTACTTCAAAATTAAAAAAAGCATAGAATGATGAAGTTGTAGAAGCCTCATAAAAGTTTCTCAGTTCAGACGTTTAATGTTTTCACTGTGATATGGATCCATGTTAATTTTTATTACTTTTTAATACTATCCATTTAGTACTTACTGTAATTCGGATTGAATATAACTGATATAGTTTAGTATGATCGTACTACCAATTTAGTATTTTCCCCGGTATATATTATTCCCTAGTTTTTAGCTCCTTTGTTTTTGAAATACCAGGAATTACATTAGTTAATCCGTTTCTTTTTTATAATCTATAAGTACAATCTCCAAAAGGAGCTCAGAAGGTCTGAAATTTGTCTTCATTTCCTTCTTTATTTTTCAGAATACTTGTACTCGGCAATGAAACAGAGCTTGACTAATTCAAGTGGGTCAATTTCTTAAGGAGAATAGATATAGGAGCTTAGTACAGATTGATTTGTCAACTTACTTTTTTGGGTTCTAGAATATCCAACTTAAACGACAGTAGTACTGTCAAAACTTACATTGTCAAAGTGCAGGCAGACATATAATAATATTGACCAAATCCACATCAGATTACTATATATGGTGTTCAATTCTTACATTTTTTTTATACTAAAGAAGTCCATCAGTTTATTCAATTTATGTCGGGAAACGTATAATGTCAAGTGGCATATTTATTGTAATTTAATTGAACTCTTCTGTACTTTTCTGGAACTGCCACTGGTGTAAGTGTAGTTGAGTAGAAGTCCTGAGCACCTCAAAGCTGTATTTTGAGAACATTTGTGAGAGTTTCTAATTTAAGACGGTGAGAGAGATGTTCCCTTTAGGACAGCTTTATTCTAATCGAATCCCAAATGTTTACTGTTATTTTATGCGTCATGATAGTGGGGAAGCTGCCAGGGAATATGGCGAAACAAACTGAGTTTTATGGAACAGATCAAGAGTGGGTGGAGTCTGGGAACATCAATTTGTTCCATCAAAACAACACAATTCAGGAAAGGCTCTTGTATAGAAAGCAGCAACTAACATCTTTTTCTGGATTTGCAAGTTTTGATGACTTATTCTATGATTTTCCATTTCAGTTATGTCAGGAAGAGCATATAAAGCGTACCAAAATTCACTCAGAAATTTCTGAGTTAATTGCACCCAAGGAAGAAAAATCTTGCACATCTTCTTTAGCCTCATATGGGATTCAAATGAACAGAGAAATCGAGTTGGGCCTATCTGACTGTGATGTGCCCAGCTATGATACTGCCGCATGCACCAAAGTCGACGAAAAAATGTCAACTAAAGATTTTTTGCGGATGGCTGGAGAAAAGTTCATCCAATCTACTTGTATTAGTTTTGATGATCTCTCGGTGCTTAGCCATCCATTCTCAAGTTCATTCTTTGGTCTCTCCGATGAGGAAACTAGAGATGTTGAACTCATCCATAATCTTCTAGCTTCTGCTGAGAAAGTAAGGGAGCAGCAGTTTGAACGTGCAAGCAAGCTCCTCAACTATTGTCATGAGTACTCTTCCAGTAAAGGAAGCCCTGTTCAAAGACTGGTGTACTATTTCTCTGAGGCTCTTCGACACAGGATTGAACAACAAACCGGAAGGAGGACATTAAAGGATCCGGGAAAAATGCAGTCACTTGCGTTGATGGACCCAAGCCCGAACACCCTTGCGTTTTACCAACAGGTACCCTTCTCTCTAGTTAGCTTATTCACTGCAATGCAAGCAATAATAGAAAATGTATCAGAGGCAAAAAAGATCCATATAATCGACATTGAGATAAGATGTGGGTTACAATTTTCAGTTTTGATGGAAGCTCTAACAGCTCAATCTGAATATCCCGTTGAGCATCTTAAGATTACTGCTATCGGAACTAAATCAAAGCATAAAATAGAGGAGACAGGTAAGAAGCTAATGAGTGTTGCTCACTCCCTGAACTTGTCTTTCTCTTTCAATGTTGTTATGGTAGCTGACATGCTGGATCTCAATGAAACGCTCTTTGAGCTGGATACTAAAGAAACAATTGCTGTCTGCGGGGCATATATATTGTCAACCATGCTTAAAAGGCCAGCTAAACTAGAAAATCTGATGAAGCTGATCCGAAAGATTAATCCTTGCGTAATGGTTGTCACTGAAATCGAATCAAACCATAATTCACCAAATTTTGTGAACCGTTTCATTGAAGCTCTTTTTAACTACGGTGCATTTTTCGACTCTATGGAAGAGTGTATGGCTCGAGATGCTCCTAATAGAATGATGTCAGAATCAATAAACTTTAGTCCGTCGATAACAAACATTGTTGCCACTGAGGGAGAGGAAAGAACAGTTCGACATGTTGGTAGCCTTGTCTGGAAGGAGTTTTTAGCGCGGTTTGGAATGGTGGAGACAGAACTAAGCAGGGCAGCCTTGTATCAAGCAGGCTTATTGGATGACAATTTGCTTGTGCGAGTTCTTGCACAGTTGGGATGGTAGGGAAAAGCCTTGCTGTTGGGTGGAAGGGAACTCCAATTTTTTCTACTAGTGCTTTGAAATTTCTGTGACTTGCAGAATCATTTGATAGTTAAAACTAAATATTACATTTATATTAGTAGCTGATTTTTAACTTTGTATGATGTTTTCTATTGAATTTGACCCATTTGTTCTCCAAGTCGGGTTATATAATAATGCATGTAAAAAGAGTTGCAGATTCTGTGATAAAATGTTTATTTGATTAGTAAGATAATTAATTATTGAACACAATGAATGACACCAAAAGGTGTGCAAATATTCAAGTTATACTCATCCACTTTCTTATTTCCAGACCACTGAAAATTTCCAAGTTATTTATCATAAGCAAAGAGGAAAAATAGGTAGAAAGGCTTGAAAAAGTTATGTGCATTGAGAACTCGTAATTCTATGCTGCACCTAGAAGATACTAGGATTCAAATTTGTAGTGTATGATTCTACAAGCTCATGCTATCTTGCTGAGAGTTGGGAGTGAGTGGTTATTGGCCTCCCCTTTCATAAGAATAATATATATATAATGGTACGTAGGTAATTGTATGAAACATCATCTAAAACTGCTTGCATGGGTTTAAAGTTTTTATGCATGTATTTTGAGACTATGTACGTACAGATATCAAATAAATGATGAACCCTTTTGTTAAGTGGTGTTGGATATATATATATATATATATATATATATATAGAGTAAGGATGAAGTGCATACCCCTTATCTTACTCACCCGTGCTCACCCCCTTTAGGCGACGGTTTCGGTCATACAATCGTCGTCTATACTTTTAGCGACGCTATATGTTGTCCGTCGCTAAAAGTATAGACGACGGTTGTATGACCAAAACCGTCGCCTAAAGGGGGGTGAGCACGGGTGAGTAAGATAAAGGGTATGCACTTGATCCGGACCGTATATATATATATATATATATATATATATATATATATATATATATATTTGTTGGCAACTTCATCTTTTAGAGTTATTTTATTTATCTATTTTTTTTTTGTGATCGATCGAGAACCTATCATCCTATTAGGACTTTTGTTAACTGTAATTGGATATATTTGTTGGCAACTTCATTATTATTTTTTAGAGCTAATTATTCTATTAGGATTTAATTTTAGGGATATATTTCCTCCAAGGGGAAATATATATTGGAAAGTTGCCAAGACAGTAAAGAGGGATCTCTACCATATATTAAGCTATTACCTTGGTCTTAATGAAAGGTTTAGACTATAAAAGTCTGTCAAATTCACTTAATGAATAAGTAAATACTTCCAAAAATAATAAATTAATTCTGTATTCTCTTAAAATTTCTATAATGAACCATTTTTTTTGCCTTTCTATCCTCTTGTATTTCTTGAATTTTAAATATAGCTAGCTAGGTTTTCAATAGGACATAAAAACAACGAATTTAAAAATCAAAACAAAATATACCTTCACATTTAACCTAACTTATCAACAAAAAGAGGTAAAGATTTAAAGACCATAATAAATGTTAGGAGTAACTTTGTCGTCCTAAATTTTATATTTAATGTTTTAAACAATAAAATTTTCATGTATAAAAAGTAAATGTCCGGAAAGCTAAAAGTTGATAATTTTAAAAATATATTTAAATTTAAATTTCAAAGTTAACTTATTAAAATAGAAGTATTTTTATAAATTACTCTCAAAATTTACATATAAAAACACAATCCAAAGTTAATTTTTTGCTGCTTTGAAAGTAGTTACTCATCTTAATTATTTTATTATCATATTTCTTTAATCTTCCAACTCTTTCTTGGAACAATAAACTAGAGAGAGAGAAAAAAAAAAGGGTTGTGATTGTGATTCTAATTACTATCGTCAAAGTTAATAGTGCTATTTTTTTCAATATATGTCATGTTTGTTTTCAAATTTTTTTAAAAAAAGTTAAATAAAGATATTATTGGAAAAATAATATAAAAAATAACATTAAAAAGAAAAAAAGACGAATAAATTTGAATAAACTAAAAAAAAATTTAGAACAAATAAATGACAAAGAAACAGTTTTTTTGGACAGGTCCAAATTTATTTATTTTTTTGCTTTGACTCCCAAAAAAATATCCTCCATCCCACAATAACTGTCGTTTTAGTTTGATGCACGTGGATTAAGAAAGTCATTTAGTGCTATCATTTATTAATTAAAATTGGTGTGAAATTTTATCACTACCCCTTTATGGGAAAACTATTAATACAAGGGAAAAATTTCTTGGGACAATGAGAGAAGGTAGGGGTGATATAGGAAAGTAAATAATTGTTTCTCCTAGAAAGTTGTAAACGATAAATAAATTAAGAAAAAAATTTCAACCTAAAACTACAATTATTATGGGACGGAGGTAGTATAATATTTATTCTAACTTAATTTTCCAGCGATTGAAAAGTGAAACTCATTTTCTTTTTACTATAATGTGAACCTCAAGGGCTGATTAAAGAGGTTTGTTTGAACTTTGGGATTAGTATCCAACAAAATTTTCCTTAAATGCACTCGTCCCAGATAAATTCTGTGTCAAAATTCCAACTTCCGCGTTTAATCTGTAAGAAAATCTTCTTCTTATATATGCATGTGTCTGTTTACATCGATCTGTAGCGATAATAGTTCTCGTTTTTTTTTAAATTCTAAGCTATATATATAGTATTAATTATCGAATTTGTTTTTTTTTTCTATGAAAATTTGGGTATATTTAACTGTGATTACGATGTTCGGGTAGTAATGATTGAGATATACATATTTTTGTTCGAGCCCCTCCCATATTTGGTGATATTCTATCTTTTTAAAATGGCTAATCTTGAAATCAGCTAATTAGATCATTTTATCATGTGACATGAAATTAACTGTTGTTGCTTTTATCTGAGATGCTACAGTTTGGATTATTTGCTTGTCAGTATGGGCACAAGACTGCACCTTGAAATTGTCCCATGGAATCTTCAATATTTTAAGTCGGTCAAGCATCTCTATGTAATGTATGTGCATTATATTATGGCTTGTTTTAATTATATATTGATTTAAATTGAGAAAAGTATGCAAAATACCATTTTTTGATAGCAAAAGATTGGGACTGTGTGGACATGGATGACACATTTTTTTCTTCCAGATATAACAAATCCATATATACTAGTACTGGCACTTAAATAAGTTTCTTAGGTAAGATGTTTATACATGATTCCAATGTGATTTTGGATTCACAGTTTCACACCTACTGGAACTCTTCCCAAGATCTTAGGCTGCTGCTTTTTTAAAACTTATCAGAAATTTACCCATTTTGTTTCCTATAACCACAGTGCCCAAAAATATTGCAGGGGCTTGGAAGGTTCAAAACTGTTTTCCTTACTTCTCTCCCTGCAGTATAACATAGCATGAGTGTTTCATTTTTGACTGAATTTCTTAGTGAAAAAATGAGCTTAGTGGAGTGGTTTATCAAGTTGGCTGCAGCCCTATGTAAAAATACCTGTTTAATTCTTTGAAATTGTTTGTATCGTTATAAAGGTTGATGGAATTTGTTTCCGGCTGACAGCCATTCTGTTGAATCTAAAATTTCCAACGTGCAGACTGAGGTGTAATTCCATTAATCAACATCTGATTACTACATAGGAATTATGATGTTCCTGCATGGAATATGCCCGTCGGTCAGAAATTAACACTATGAGAGAAGTACTTTATCGTAATTTTAATGAAAGAATTTGTACTTTTGTGGAACTGATACATTTATAAGATAGTTGAATAATGAACTGAGAAGTCTAAAACTATAATTAGAGAACATTCATAATAATTTATCATTTAGGAGATGAGAGAAATTTTCCCTTTTAAAAAATCTGATTGTAGTGGAGCTCCTAAAGAGTATGGTTCTTCCAACGAGTATGAAATTGTGGAAGGAGGGAATATGGCTAAACAATCTCATTTGCATGAAGCAGAAGGCTGGGGAGAGTCGGATAACATCAATTTGTTGTATCAAAAAGCATTACTGATCAGCAAGAACGGCAAGTTTAATTTACCCTCTTCAGGGTTTGCGAGTCTTGACAATTCATGCTCTGATGTTGTCTCTTCAGCATTTCAATTATGTCAGGAAGAGTGCACTAAGCTTAATAATATCGACTATGAATTTTCAGAGTTACTTGCACCCAATGAGGAGGAGTCTAATGCATATTCTTTAGCGTCATTTGGGTTGCTAAAAAACTGTGGAAGTAATTCCAGGCAATGGGATGGCATTGACAAAGTAAATGTGCCAAGCCAATGAAGCCATGATACAGCATGCAATAAGGTTGGTGACAGAAAATTGTCAACTAATGAAATCATACGATTGGCCGGAGAAAAGTTCATCAAATCCAGTTCTGTAAGGGTTGATGATCTCTCGGAGCTTAGTCATCCTTTTTCCAATTAATTCGTTTGCCTTTCTGATGAGGAAAATAGAGATGTTGATTCCATTCAGCATCTTCTAGCAGCTTCTGCGCAGAAAGTAGGAGAGCAGCAGTTTGATCTTGCAAGGAAGTTCCTCAACCACTGTGATGAGTACTCATCCAATAAAGGAAACCCTATTCAAAGATTGGTGTACTATTTCTGTGCAGCTCTTGGAGATAGGATTAACCATGAAACTGGAAGCATAATATCAAAGGGTTGGGGAAAGATGAAGTTAGATGAGATTGAAGAAGCGATGATAAGCCCAAACCCGACCATCCTTAAATTCTACAAAAAGGTACCTTTCTGTCAAGTTCACTCATTCAGTGGAACGCAAGAAATAATAGAAAATGTAGCAGGAGCAAAAAAGATTCATATAATTGATCTCGAGATCAGAAGTGGATTGCAATGTACAAAATTTATAAAAAGCCCTTGCAGATCGACATGAATGTCCTGTTGAGCATCTTAAGATAACTGCACTAGGAACTAAATCAAAAGCATTAATTGAGGAGACGGGTGCGCAGCTGATAAATTTTGCACAGCCCATGAACTTGTCATTCTCTTTCAGTGTAGTTATGGTAGTTGACATGTTAGATCTCGATGAAAACCTCTTTGAGCTAGACGACAATGAAGTTGTTGCTGTCTACTCAGCTCATTTTTTGAATACTATGATTGGACGGCAAGACAGGCTGGAATGTCTAATGAGAGTGATTAGAAGCATGAATCCTTGTGTGATGGTTGTTACTGAAGTAGGCAAACCATAATTCAACCGTCTTTGTGAACCGTTTCATTGAATGTTTAACTATTTCGGTGCATTTTTTGATTGTATGGTAGATTTTATGGACCCAGATGATCCAACAGAATGATTACAGAATCCATGTACTTTGGTCGGGCAATACAGAACATCGTGGCGGCTGATGGAGAGGAAAGGACTATTCGACATGTGAAGAATAATGTATGGAGGAGCTTTTTTCACGCGGTTTAAAATGGTGCAGAAAGAACTGAGCACGTCATCCTTGTATCTAGCAAGCTTTGCAACAAAGAACTTTGCTTGTGAGAGTTCTTGCTCGCTTGATATGGATGGGAGAACTCTAATTGTTGGGTGGAAGGGAACACCTATTCTTTCTCTTTCTGCTTGGAAATTCATAAAATGGTAATTGTATGAAACATTTTAAATAATGATTACAGTCTTTGTGCATGCTCTTTTTTCATATCCTTAGGTATAGAGTTTTCTATTGTAGTATCACTTATATTTAGTTCTCCAACCTGTTCAATGTGAGATGGACTGCCAGAATATTTGTCAATGTTTTTGTTGTATAAGCCTTCAAAACTGTGTTATCACATCCGTCCCTGTTGATGCAAGTTTTTCTTCTTCTTTTCATATGTACAAAGCAGAATGGGGAAGGTCTGTTCTTTGGTGTAGTTCATTTTGATCTTATCATATAGAAATTTCAACACATGATATATACATGCCATTCGACTGAGACCCTGCAAGCTAAAACATAGTCTCTGCTGCATGATCCCAAATTTTCATAGTAATATACAAAAGCATCATTCTTTTTATTACTTTTTCCATTTTTTCAAATTTTGCTAGTCCCGGTGACGGTTGATGAGACTGATTAGAAGGATTAATCCTTGTGTGATGGCTGTCTGTAAAAATTAGACAAACAATAATTTCCTTGTGTTTATGAGCCATTTCATTGAAGCTCTGATCTTCAATGGTGCGTATGATTGTGTGGTAGATTATATGGATCATGAAGATCGAAACAGAATATTATCAGAAACCCATATACTTTAAATTGACAATACAACTGGCACTATCTCTTTCTCATCTTAAGTTCCCATAGTAGTAATTGTATGAAAATATTTGAAATTAGATAGAAAGTCTCTGTGTATGTCCTTTACATCATAATTTTATTTACTATGATGAGAACTTCATCGTGAAACGATAAACTAAGATCTCGATGAGTGAGACCTAGCAACAGAATAAAACAAAGAGAGCCCGGAACCAACACCTAGGCCAAAACACTCTGTGGATAAGAAAGTCTTATAAACATATGTCGACTCCTCTGGAGTTGATTACTATACATTTGCAGTTTGGTTAAGTTTCAGAAAATGAGTTCATATTACTATCACTCTGGAGTATATTCTTCAATAAATGTCAACCAACCTGATAGATTTCACCTCATTATTTTTCGCGTCTCCTGAAGACAGAACAAAATGGGTTGAACAGAAATATTATTTAATTTTTTATTTTAGGACCAACGAGTTCTATATACTTCATTACATGCATATTTAGTGCGTCTACTTGAGATAAGCAATTGTCCCTTAAAGCATATAATCAACTGCCATTGGCCATATCCAGAAGTATTGATTGATTGGCTCTCTATTTCTGTTTCAATGTTATTTCTTCCTGGGATGTGTCCAATCTTGTCTCATGTAATTTGTTATAAGAAGGTCTTCTAAACTTCCATCTTCTGTACCCGGAAGAATATGAAGACATGCTATGATCAAACAGAGCTTGTGCTAGATGCTCTGCAAACCTTTGATTCTGTTTAAAAGACGCGGAGAAGATACAAATGTGGGAACGGCTTTTCTTGCTTTCAGTCTCAGATGCTTGCTACAGATATGGAATTATTTAAACTTTTTTGGGTTCTTTTATGTAGCAAACTGAAATCTGATGCTAGGGTGGTCTTGTGATGGCAAATTCTGCCAGTTTTTCATTTTGACCCCCTCCCCCTCCCCCTCCCCCTCCCTGTTATTTCAATTTTAACATAACTGAAGTTCAAAAGATATATATTTTAGTATCTGAACAAGAGTTTAAAATTCTTTTCTTTTATAGAAGAAGGATTGTACCCTGAATGTAAATGAAAAATTCAAATAAAAAAAGGTGTAGAATCTGCTCAAGACTTTTATAGTGTCTTAAGTAAGATTTTAATACATGCTGCAACTGTAATTTTGAACCATGTGAATTTTATAATCCAAACTGAAGCTGCTTTATCGTTAAAATATCAGATATTGACCCGACTTATCAACATGCATATGTATATATTAGAAATTGACCTTTTTCTTCTTTAACTATAATGCCCTGAAAAGGTGCTTGAATAGTCCAAATGTGTTTGCATACTTGCTCTTTTTCTAACCAATAAACAGAGCACGAATATTATTTCGTGGCTGTATTTCTTAGTATAAAATTTGTGGAGCTTAGTGGATTGATGTGTCAAATTGGTTGCAGTCCTACCTAAAATACTGTTTTGATTCTTATACTGATTGTTTGTATCGTTATGGTATTCCAAATGACAGACATGATATTAAATCTTATATTGCCAAGGTGCCGGCTGAATTGTACTAATATTGAACATATCAACATAAGATATACTACTTATGTGAATATTGATGTCCGGTCAATCTATATAATAATAATAATATCAATAAGGCATGTTTATAGTAATTGAAGTGAAAACATTTGTACTTTTGTGGAATTTCCACTTGTATAAGTTTACTTGGATATATACCCTGAGAAGACAGTGGGTATATTTTGAGAACATTTGCTATAGGTTCAATATTTTTAGTTGATGAAAGATATGTTCCCATTTCATGAGCTTGAGTACAATGGAGTTCCAGATGTTCAGAATTATAATTCTTCCAAGTGTTATGAAATTTGGGAAGGAGGGAATGTGCAAAAACAGACTCAGTTGTTTCAAACAGAAGATTCGGATGAGTTGGCGAAAACCAATTTGTTCTATCAAAACAACACAGCTCAGCAAGAACAGCAAGTAGAACCCTTTTCAGGGTATGGAAGATTTAATGAGCATACTGACCCTTCACCATTTCAATTAGATCAAGAAGAGCGTGCAAAACTTAGGAACATTCACTATGAAACTTTAGAGTTATTTTCTCCCGAAGAGGAAAAGTCTTGCACATATTCTTTATTATCGTTTGGGATTCTAAACTGCAGAAGCAATTTTGGGCAACGGAATTCTGTGAAAGTTAATGTGCCTGGCTCTGATATTTCATGCTCAAAGATGGGTGATCAATCAATTAATGAAATCATACGTTTGGCAGGACAAAATTTCATTCAATCCAGTTCCCCAAGGGTTGATGATTTCTCAGAGCTTAGCCATCCACTCTCCACTTCATTCTTTGGTCTTTCTGATGAGGATACGAGAGATATTGAAGTCATCCAGAATCTTCTAGCTTCAGCTGAGAAAGTAGGAGAACAGCACTTTGACAGTGCCAGCAAGCTTCTCAACCAGTGTCACGAGTACTCTTCCGATAAAGGAAGCCCTGTTCAGAGATTAGTCTATTATTTCTCTGCAGCTCTTCGAGAGAGGATCAACCGAGAAATGGGAATAGAGGCATCAAACATGAACAAGTCACTCGAGTTTGACGAGCCAATGATCAACCCAGACACGGTCCTCCTCACATTTTTCCAACAGGTACCCTTTTGTCGAGTTATGCAATTCACTGCAATGCAAGCGATAATAGAAAATGTAGCACAGGCAAAAATGATCCATATAATTGATCTCGAGATCAAAGATGGAACGCATTGTTCAATTTTGATACAAGCTCTTGCAAGCCGGCATGCATGTCCTGTCGAGCACCTGAAGATAACTGCAATTGGAACTAAATTGCAAACACAAATAGAGGAGACAGGTACACGGCTGATTAATTTTGCACAGTCCATGAACTTATCATTGTCTTTCAATGTAGTTATGGTAGCTGACATGCTAGATCTTAATGAAAACCTCTTTGAGTTGGACCCCAATGAAGTTGTTGCCCTGTACTCACCATACTTCCTGTCAACCATGATTGGAAGGCAAGATAGGATTGAATGTCTAATGAGAGTGATGAGAAATATTAATCCTTGTGTGATGGTTGTCGCTGAAATAGAGGCAAACCATAATTCACCTGTTTTTGTGAAACGCTTCATTGAAGCGCTGTTCTTCTTTGGTGCATTTTTTGATTGTTTGGTAGATTGTATGGATCCTGATGATCCACACAGGTTCATTACAGAATCCATTTACTTTGGTCAAGGAATACGAAACATAGTGTCAGCTGAGGGAAAGGAAAGGACAATTCGACAGGTAAAGAACAATGTTTGGATGGCGTTTTTCACGCAGTTTGATATGGTGCAAAAGGAACTGAGCATGTCATCCTTGTATCAAGCAAGCTTGGTGGCAAAGAACTTTGATTGTGAGACTTTTTGCTCACTCAATATGGATGGGAAAAGCTTAATTATTGGGTGGAAAGGAACACCTGTTCTTTCTCTTTCTGCTTGGAAATTCTTATGATGCATGGTAATTGTATGAAACATTTGAATTAGGAATCAAGTCTTTTATGTAATGTTCTTTTTAGTTGTGCTAGTCAAGCTGGATGATGTGAATGGGATTGTAAAACTATGTTATCATATATGCATCTCAGACTTCATATTTGGGACGAAACTCGCAAGTAAAAATGTTAGTTTTACAATGTCTTCTCACCTACTCTTGGGAGCTAGGATACTGTGGAACTATCATATTTACTTGTGAAATATTAATTTCTTATTTTATCTGATAGTTTTAATTGCAAATTGTGCTCGAGGTGAATGTATGGATTCGGTGGCAATTTCAAATGAAATTGCGATGCTGTGGTTATAGTTTTTGTAGTAAATGTATTTGTGTATCAATTGTAATAGATTGCATTTTAGTACGAACCAAATCACCCAATCTTCTTTCTACAAAAGTTGCATTATATATTAATTTATAATTAAAAATTAAAAATGTAGTATAACCGACTAAAAAAGAAAATGAAGAGAGGTGACTAGAGCATGATCTATATGAAAACAACTTTTTTTTCCCATTCTATTTGTTATGTGCGATTTATTTGAGAACCCTAGAATTTGAAGCATTAGCCAGCAAAGAAAGGGTAGGAAGCATCTGACCTACTAGACATTTTTCAATCCTTAGCATCTGAGATTTGACACTGTAAGTTTCCTCTTCCAAGCTCACATATCTATTTCATGGGGATTACTAAATGGGTATTTTCAATATCTTCATCTCAAAATAGTCCTCTTCTTTGATTTCTGACTTGGATTAAATTAACAATGTTTCTAGATATATTATTCTTCTTGCTGCCAAATATTCTAAATTTTTGTTTGATCTTCTAGTAGCTAACAATATTTAACTCTTTAAAGTACTAATAAATTTTTTGAAACACCAAGCATGATAGATAATTAATAAACAAATGTTTCCTTACCGATTATAATTTTTAATGAGTTGTTTGTAATTCATGTTTAAACAATTTGGATTTGTTTGGGAATTAAACTATTAAACAGTGAAGGAGTAATATTTTAAAAATGGGTACTATCTAAGACTAGTATAATCCCCATCAAATGATTACCTGGGATTAACATGCATGTTGGAAAAAAGGTATCCCTATTTCAGTTCTTCCATGTATGTATAATCCTATTGTATATGAATGTACATGTGATAAAACATTATCCAGGATAAGTAATTCTGGGATTAGTGAGGGTGAACTTCAAGGTCACGGGTAATTCCTCTATTTTTTTTTTTCAAGTTTTTATCTCTGTAAGTTTATATTCTGAAAGAAACTCTGTTGTTTATATATTTCTGTTCACATTTGATGCTAGATAATAGTATTCATTTTTTGCCATTCTTGTGCTTAATGTTTGAGTTTAGGGGGAGAGAGAAGGGGGATTAGTAACTGCTACCCGGAATCATATAAGAATAGATGTGGCAAACATGCATATGACTCGACAAAGTTAGGTTACTTGACATATATATCCAAGAAAATTAATTAGGTCATTGCGTTGTAGTTCTATATTTCTATATATATATATATATGTGTGTGTGTGTGTGTGTACTTAAGCTATAAGAAGACATTCACCTTGGCATGTGATTTTCAATAGAATAGAAGTATAGAACCTGACATGCATGCGTTGATTAAGAGTAGATTGTGTTACATATACATGATTATCTTCAAACCCTTGCTTCTGTTTACAAGGGAGTATAATGAGAAGAACTAGTCTTTAATTTGTTACTTTCACTCAAACATGCGGTCAGCTTGTCGTAGAAGCAGTTAATAATTTGACAGTAGTTTCAACATGCGCAGTAATTGTTCTTGCTTTCAGTTTCAGATGCAATAGTTGAAATTATATGCGTGTCATATGTCTCAAGATCCTGCCACCAGAAATTAAATGGTGAGAGGGTCTCTTAAATTAATCATTTTAGATCTCTGTGTAATTAATGTGTTTATATATCATTCTGACTTTATTTATACTAATCTACATGCAGACGTGTAGAACTTCTTTTAAAATTAATTTATGAGAGGGAGTGATGAAGAAAATGTAAGAGAATAAAATAGAAAATAAGGAATTAAGAGAGATTCATAAATTTGTGATTTTAACCCTGAAGATACCTAATGGAACACAGATTCATTCACCAAAAAGTAAGTATTATCTCTTGGTCGATCTCACTTTAAAATATATATATATATATATATATATATATATATATATATATATATACACACACACACACACACACACATACCAATTCTAAACTTCAAACTAAGCACAATAAATTTTTAGGTTAAAATGTGATGAGAATGCTCCGTTTTCATTTTGATCGCTGTTGTTTCACAACACATGAGTTCAAAGTATATCTAAAGCTTGTACGTAGGATCTGAGTAGTAAGAAGTTTATACATGACTGGATCCACTGTGATTTGGATCTACGTGAATTTTAATTACATTGAAGACATATAAAAGGTCTAGTTTTACTATAATACTGCTGGCTTGAATTCTTCCCCAGCTCTTTAATTAGGTACGTTCGTACTTCATCATTAAAACATGCATTATGATCTACACTTTCCTTTCCTTTAACTATATACGGAGCCCGCCCCAAAATATATAGGAACTTGGATATAGTATAATTCAATTTTTTGTTGTGTTTTATCTTTCTCAATTTTTTCTCCCTCGGCAATTAAACAAAGTATTAGTGTTTCATATGGTGACTAGATTACTTGAGACAAAATTTAGGATTGTAGCACAATAATTTATCAAGTTGGCTTGCGTCATACCTAAAACTAATATTTGTTTAATTTGAATTGTTTGTATCGTCAAAAGGTCAATGGAAACTATATAATATCCCATGCAAGCGATAATTAAGTCATAATGTTAGATCTAAAATTGCCAAGGTGCAGGCAGAGTTATACTCGTATCAAACAAATCAGCATCCAATCATAATGATAAATATTAAAATTGGTACGTAGGGTGCAGGCTGAGGCATAAAATTAAACAATTCAAACTGATTAGAGTACCATTTAGGATGCTCTTACCTAGTGGAATATGGCAGCCGTCAGTGTGTACGAGTGATTTCAGGAAATGAACACTATCAAAAAAGAAATATTGTAGTAGTTTAATTATTGAAGGCCTTTGTACGTTTGTGGAGCTACGTACTTGGTGTATGATAGATCAATAATACAACTGAGAATTCAAAAGCTATAGTTTGCACGTATTTTGTATTAGTTTATCGTTTTTGGTGATGATCAGAGAAATGTTACCTTATAATAAATTTGATTCTTATGGAGTTCTTGATGAGTCTAGTTCTTCCAATCATTATGAGAGTGTGAAAGGAGAAAATTATATGGCGAAACAAGCCCAGTTGCAGGGCACAGAAGAAGAAGATTGGGGAGAGTCGAGAAACATATTGTATCAAACCAACACAGCTCATCAAGAACAGCAAGTACCACCCTTTTTAGGGTTTGGAGGTATGGATGATTTGTGCTCTGATCTTGTCTCTACACCGTATCAGTTATGTCAGGAAGAGCATACAAAGCTTACGAATATCCAGACTGAAATTTCAGCCAAGGAGGTCGACGGATCTTCTTCAGCCTCGTTTGCGATTCTAAATAACTATGGAAGCAAGTTTGGGCAATGCAATAGTGGAAAGTTAAATATGTCCAGCTATGATGCAGGATGCTCTGAGGCTGGTGATGAAACTTTGTCAACTACTGAACTCATACGACTGGCCGGAGAGAATTTCATACAATCCAGTTCCCAAAGGGTTGATGATATCTCGGAGCTTAGCTATCCATTCTCCACTTCATTCTTTGGCCTTTCTGATGAAAAGACAAGAAATGTTGAAGTCATCCAGCATCTTCTTTCTGCGGCTGGCAGTTTGACCATGCAACCAAGCTCCTCAACCAGTGTGATAAGTACTCTTCCACTAAAGGAAATCCTGCTCAAAGATTGGTGTACTATTTCTCTGAAGCTCTTCGGGATAGGATTAACCAAGACACAGGAAGGATAACAGCAAATGGTTTGGGGAAGATGAAGTCATTTGATATTGGAGAGGCAAATAGGTTCCCAGACTCAACCCTCGCATTTAACAAACACGTGCTTTTCTCTCAAGTGATCCAATTTACAGGTATGCAAGCTATACTTGAAAATGTAACAGAAGCAAAAAAGATTCATGTAATTGATCAACCTCAAGATCAGAATTGGGGTGCATTGTTCAATTCTTATACAAGCTCTTGCAAGTCGACATGAATGTCCAGTTAAACATCTGAAGATAACTGCAGTCGGAACTAAATCAAAAACAAGCATAGAGGAGATAGGTATGTTGCTGAAAAATTTTGCACAGTCCATGAACTTAGCATTCTCTTTCACTGTAGTTATGGTTTCAGACATGCTAGATCTCAATGAAAGCCTCTTTGAGTTGAACTCGGATGAAGTTAACTTTGTTGCTGTCTACTCACCATACTTGTTGTGGACCATGATTGGACAACAAGATAGATTGGAACGTCTAATGAGAGCTAGTGATTAGAGGCATGAATCCTTGTGTGATGGTTGTTGCTGAAGTTGAGGCAAGCCTTAATTCACCCATCTTGGTGAACCGTTTTATTGAAGCTCTTTTCTATTATGGTGCATTTCTTGATTGTATGGTAGATTGTATGAGTGATGATGATACAAACAGAAACATTTTAGAATCCCTTTACTTTGATCCGGCAATAAGGAACATCATGACTGCTGAGAAAGAGGATAGGACAATTCGACACGTGAAGATCAATGTTTGGAGGACATTTTTCGCACAGTTTAAAATGGTGCAGAAAGAACTGAGCATGTCATCCTTGTATCAACAACCTTGGTATCTAAGAGCTTTTGTGAGAGTTCTTGCTCACTTGATATGGATGGGAAAAGCCTAATTATTGGTTGGAAGGGAACTTCGGTTCTCTCTCTCTCTGCCTAGAAATTTATATGTTGATGATTTTATGAAACATTTGAAGTTAAGCGTTGATGTTTATTCTTTTTGTGACATTAATAAATCTGAAGTTTGTGCATGGCGCTTTAGTAAAAGATTGCCCATGTCTAACAACTTCTTAATGCAGCCATGCATTTCTTCTTCTTTCTACATGCACACGAACAACAGTTACTCTTTGTAGCTCATCGTTTGGAGTACTATTTTCGAGTTTCAATCAAGCATACTACCAGTTTAAGCATATGTGAATTCTTTTCATTCCATTCTTTGTTTAAGAACTACACTAAAAACAGCTTAAAGATTGAGGAGTCGTGAGATTCAGGTACAGAAGAAACTTTAATGTTGTGTTTGCATTTGGATTGAAAGAATATTGTAATGGAAAAATGAATAAAATGATTTTTTTAATATCTCAAATGCATATTTAGTTGGTGGTGACGGTGAATGGTGTGATAGAATAACATTAGGGTCTCAAATAACGAGAAATTTATAAAAAGCAGGTCCGATTACTACGTCTATTCTTAATCCTAAATGTAATGTAAGGACGTAGTAGGTATCATATGTAAACGTAGTATCTATTTTCCCATAGAATCAAAATCAAGATAATGGAATGAATTTTTATTCTGTCAAAATGGTAATCCAACATAATGACACTTTTTTCATTCGATTCCTTCCTTCATATCTCATTCGTTGAATCCAAACATAGATAAGGCGATGAAAATTTTCTAATGAGTTGATAAATATCTTTGAATTATTTAATTCTATGTTTAACAAACAATTCCATATTGTTCGAGAGTGTTTTACCGACCCTCTTTTGGGCTGAAGGTTTGGGCCGGGTCAAAGGAGGTCGGGCTCATGTGTTCGGTAGCATAGAGGAGGATGGGGTCGGATACCCGAGCCCAATAGGCCGGGACCCGATTTTGACCATGGAGGTCGGGGTCGGGCCTTTGCGTATTTTGGGACAGGGCCCAGACCGGTGTTTTTGTCTGGCTAATAGGTTGGGCCTAAAAGTGTGAGCAGCCCACATGCAGAGGAGTTGGTGTGACAAGGAGTTTACGTGATTAAGAGCATTAACCCTAATCATACGCTAACAAGGCAACTCCAAAGGTAGTGGTGGAAAGAGATTCCACTTGCACCTTTTAAGGAGATGATGTTGGACCCAAATATGGTAGCTAACATATTTAGGAGTCTTACTCTAATTCGGAGGAGGATACCAAGGTGGTGGGAGCTCTATAAATACAAGACCAATGTTACAATTAACGGGTAAGACTTACTTTGAGCACTAAACAAATAACCTCCATTGTTAAACCTTGTGAACGGCCTGTACTTATTCTCACACCGGAGCTATCCCCCGACGGCACGGCCGTCAAGCTTCTGTGTGATCTGTTATTGTGCAGGTTTTAGCGCGTGGATTATGTGATTGGACGCGCAGACAAAACTTGGCGTTAACACATATTATATAATCCATTATAGATTTTAACTGTAGATTTAAAATTGTCGAAGTCATAGTTGAAGATTATAGAAAAATATTCCATAAGAATTGTATGCGTTGGCATTTGTTATTTAACGATGTATGAGTACAAATAATACTTTTCTATATATTTGAAAGTGTAACAATTTTTAACTTGAACGAAATTTCATGGATCTAAGATGGCCCATCTCTGGAGGATTGATCGGCCTTTCTTTTTCTGTATGGGTTGGGTTTCTTATAAGTGTAATGTGGCTTATCCAACTACGCTTATAACAATTGTGTGTTAACATATGAGAGTGAAATAAAAAATTAAATGACAAAATTCATTAATTTCACGACCTTAAATAATACTTTTGAGTAAAATATAATTTATATATATATATATATATATATATATATATTTTAAAAATTAGTTTTAATGATCGTACAAAATTATATAAAATAATAAATACTTAAATATATATTTGTTCGTAAGAATTAAAATATTACTTCCTAAAAATATTTTAAATCAGATTAATGACAATGAGCAAATTGAGAGCGCTTGGTAGACTCAGGCTCAGCTTGCCAAAGGCAACTTGGTGATAAGGCTGTAAAATGCGTAAACAGTTCGATTTATATTTATTTGTTTCAAAGTTCGATTTGAACTCGACTCGAAATATAAATAAGTCAAATATGAGCAAATTTTAAAGTTCGATAAATTAATCGAACCTTCTCAAATTATAATTTTAATTGATACTCGAATCTTATTCGTTCGAAACTTCAAACTACTTGGGTTCGACTTCAAATCGTGCTCGACTCGGTAACTAAATGAGTTTCAATTAAATTTTATTTTATACTGATAAATTTTATGAACCAAATCTGAACAACTCGTTTACGCCCTTACTTGATGGGACCAAACGTTACATCTGTCCTTTGTGCAACGTGCTAGGCTGCTAGCCCATTGACACTCTGTTTCTGAGTTTTGAACAGAAAAGAAAAGAATAGAAAATTTAAATTAGAAAAGAATAGAAAATTTAAATTAGAACAGAAAAGAAAAGAATAGAAAACTTGAAGTTTTTCTTTGTGTTGTTTTTGAGTTTTTTAAAGAAAAGAATAGAAAATTTTAAATTGAGGACATGAATTGTAATTTAAAATTTATTATATTAAAAGTTGAGGATAATATGGGAATTATAAAAATATTACTTATACCAATTTCTTTTCCGGCCAAATCAGATCAATTTTAAACGGAAAACTTTGGCAGAAAAAATGGCCAAATTTTTTATCCATTTCTTTTCTTTTTTATTTATTAAAAAACTCAAAAACATAAAAATTGAAAACAAACTTAAATTTTATGTCCATTTCCATTTTAAAACGCGTGAGTGTACTCTTCTCTGTTATACTCCATGTCCATGACAAGACTAGTAGTATTACTTGCAAAATTACAGAGGAAAAGGGAAAGATTTAAGCGAAGAGGAGAAAGAGGAAAAATGGAGGCAAACGCTACTGAAAATCCCAACAGCAACAAGACCCAGATAATTGAAACATGGCTGAGAAAGCACAGTTTGATTTACACCGCAGCTACTAGACACCCTTTTATCCTTAGCATCCGAGACGGCACAGTTGACTCCTCCTCCTTTAAGACATGGCTGGTACAGTGTTTCTCCCTTCTATTCTTGTGTTTTTTTTTTAGATTTACATTGTATTTATGTAAATTCAGATGTGGATTTTCAATTGATTCATGTTCTTGTTGAAGAAGGCCTCTTGTTTGATTATCTGGGGTTTTACATTTTCTCTGTTGTCTGTAAACCATGGAGCCAATTTGGCTAATTTCTATGCATTATGCAATTGAACCTAGTAATAAGTATATTGATACTTTTTTTTTGGCTTTCTTATTAGAATGCAGCTTATATACCATACATTCAAAATCTTAACCTATATGTAGGTTGATTGGTCGTATAATCGTGGTTAATAATACTCCTTTCTCTCAAAATGAGAGCACTATTCGACTTTTACTCGTGTTAAGTTTCTCAGCTGTTCCTTGGTAGCCATGTTAAGGTTTAACTAGGATACATTTTGTTTAGAGGACACATTTGAACGTACTCAACATAGTATCTTTCTAAAAAAATTCTCCACTCACAAACTTTATTATTAAAATTTAATATCCAAAAGATTACCTGAAAAAATAATACCTAAGTGTGTTTCCCTAACCCCACAAGTGTGTTCTAGTAAAATCTTGACATACTTAGAAAAGTGAAATAATTCTCTCATCTTCATTGTGGGCCAGAGGAAATACTACAGAAATAAGTTTACTCTGATATTCTCTTTGAATATGAATGTGTAGGTGAATGAGTTAGAGCTCAACTAGGTATATAAGGTTAGCAGGGCACTCAAGTCAATTAATCTCCTGTTTTACTTATTTGTTTTGTTTACGACCACAATCAATCAGTAGAATGTGACAATATGATGGATTAATATATGTTCTCGAACAAATTATCGGGTTGAAGAGAGATTTACCATGGAATTAAAAATGGAGTAAAGATTAGGAACAAGGGGATCAATCATTCTTTTCCATTTGCTCATATGAAATGACTTTGAGATAAATATTTTGAGGTCCTAGACTAATATGGCAATATCACTAACGCTGCAGAAATTTTTATATTTATCTCTACTTGTGAACCAAAAATATGCTATCACTTGAGTGTGTGTTTTCTGCACCATGAGCTTATCTAATAATTCATAGCCACTTTTGGGAGTATAATCGTACTTGCTTCACATAAAATGCAGGGACAGGATTATATATATGTCAGAGTTTTTGTCCCTTTTTTAGCAAGTGTCCTGGTAAAAGCTTGGAAGGAGTCGGATGATAGTTCTGATATGGACATCATATTAGGTGGTATGGCTTCTCTAAATGATGAGATTGAATGGTTCAAGAAAGAAGCTTCCAGATGGGAGGTTTTGCTCACTAGTGTTGTTCCACAAAAGGCAAACCTCAGTTATTGCAGGTAGCCACATCTGTTATATTTAGGTAGCTGCATCTGTTAAATCTATGACCTTTCTTAATTTCTGGCGACTTGGAATATTTGGTACCTTTGAACTTTAGAGTTCATGGAGACAGCTTTAGGTGCTATGGTCTCTAAATTGTGGATGGTTTTCATGTATACTGATACTGCTCACACACAAAGAAATACATACACACACTGCACTCTATTTCTTTAGTTTATTTATTTAGGAATGCTCCATGATATTTAATAGTTCCGTCTGCCAAGTATTGGATTGCTTCTTTTATTGTCCAACTTCAAGTCTCATTCATACTGTCATGTACAACGACTGAAGATGCTCAAGTCCCAGATTGCATTAATCTTTCAGAAGTCTGTTGCCTGACTTCTGGGTAGCTAGCATAACTTTGTTGTTCTTTGAAATATCTCTGTTTGTGCATCATTTATACCCTTGTGCTGTATATGCATTTAGTCAACCTACACTGCATTTTGTGGACAGAAATATTTGTTTGCAAATATTTTGTTGTTAGCATAAATTCTTTAAATCCTTCATTTATTCCACTGTGAATTGTCTCACAAGTGCATTCCTTTTACCTTGCACATATATTGGAAGTTTGTGTTGGGCAAGTATGTCTGATGTAAATGGTATGCTCTAGAGCTCGTATATGGTACTCATACACGTAACTGATGAAACATGTAAACATCAAATGTAAGAGCATGCTAAATAAAATTTAGACTGTATATACACATGGTATTAGTTATAAATAGCATCCAGCAGTTTGTGTCATGTAGCACTGCATTGAAGATTGGAAGTGCTGAGTTTGGAACTTACTACCGGGCACCCGAAGCTCGCATTTATATTATCATTCAACTAACATCTTGAATTGATTATCATGTGATCTAGTAATCATTAGGTTGCCAGTTCAAATTTTTGAGTTTGAGTGTCATTATTAATATCAGGTAATTCAATAACCTGTGTTGTGATACAGATTTCTGGAAAGCCTGATGAGCCCAGACGTTGAATATACAGTGGCCATCACTGCATTTTGGGCCATTGAAGCCGTTTATCAAGAGAGCTTTGCTCACTGTCTGGAAGATGGCTCTAAAACTCCGGAAGAACTAAAACAGGCTTGCCAAAGATGGGGCAATGATGGCTTTGGCGAGTACTGCCGATCCCTTCGGAATATATCTAATCGTCGTCTAGTAAAGGCATCTGATGGCATTATTTCAAAAGCTGAGCTAGTGTTCTTACAAGTCCTTGAACATGAAGTAGAATTCTGGAATATGAGCAAAGGCGAGATGTAAGTGCCATCTGCTAGAAAAAGCGCCATGGTTGCTTCTTGTTGTGAGATTCTATATAATACAAGGTTGCATGTGTTTATCCAGAAAGAAGAGCTAATACTTTTTATTTGTAGTGTTCTTGCACTAATCCTTCCAACTTTTTTTATTTTTATTAGGATGTGTAGCTACTAGAGCTCCAATATGAGTAGTAACAAGAACTGTAATGAATTGTATTAAAATCTAGGGGGAAATTATGAAGATTGTATGCTAAATTTCACAGGTTACAAGTGCATGTAGCACATGGAAACTGGAATTTTACAAATACCAGGTAGTTATTTCATTGGCAAGCTACAATGCCATGTAGTTAACCACTGATTTCCTCAATGGTTCGTCTCTTAAAATATATATCATCACAAAAAGAAAAAACATTTGATGGGTTTTTGCATCAGTTCATTTGATTATATGTTTTTTAGGTGAGAAGACACCAACTTTCCAATTAGTTTCAGAAATATGTATATTTCTGTTTATTTTAATTTACGTTATATTAATGTTATTAATAAACACCAACCATCAGAGTGGCTGTAGTTTAGTGGTGAGAATTCCACGTTGTGGCCGTGGAGACCTGGGCTCGAATCCCAGCAGCCACAAACTATATTTTTTTATTATGCCATCTAAGAACACTACACATCCTTGTCAAGTAAGAGCAATATTGTTCTGTTTTCCGCAGAAACATCCACAAATTCATAATAGCAATTTTTGCCTTTTGTCCGGAGGGTATGATTTGGATAGTAAAGTCTCGTGCCACTAATACTTCGTTAAAAATACCTTAATAGATCAGGTTTGTAGCGAGCATCATGTGATGTCAGCAGCCCTTGCGATTGCCGGGGCGTTTGTTGGTCTACGTACCAGCTTATAACTGTTTGGTGTCAGAGAGAATTTGATTAGATCATAGTCTCATGCCACTAAGGTTTTATAATGTGCATAGACTTGGAGTTTGTTCGTCTACCGGCTTATAATATGTTTGGTGCCGAATAATATGATTTAGATCGTAAAGTCTCCTGCCACTAATGTTTTATGGTTTGCAAAGACTTGGACAGGAAAAGAAAGCTTTAGAAATTAGAGTTCCCGATACTTCTCTACGCTCAACGAGATGCGCCAACCTCGGCATGCTTTGCTCTTAACCCCATAAGGTTCTGAGACAAAGCTCTTGTTTATTTATCTATCAGCTTATAATATATTTTGTGCGTTTAATGTTTTAAAAGTAATTGAAAATGCTGTTTGTTTACAAATAATTTATCAATTTATTCTAAATATTATATAATTTATTTAACTCATAAATGTTTGCATTATTTACTCTTAATGGAACATACCCTTAATAGAGTAGCCATTTCTTTGGAGCTTGGTGATTTACAACTATGTCGAGCTTGTCAAATCGGCTCATTTACTTGTAGGAAAATGGGTATGTAAAGATTTTAGGGTGTTTTACTTTATGTACTCACTTTGCATGTTTAAAATTCTTGACAATAAAATACATGCACTAGAAAAGTTTTACAAGTTGAGATCCAAATTAATTAATTTCATTTTCATAGGATTTTTTTTATGACGCTCTTTTCATGGGGGAACTATTTAAATTTTTAACCTCATTGACTTCTTTCTCAGTGGCCGAAATTTACAATAAAAATATGTCATCGTTAGTGGCGGCTTCTCAGTGGCCAAAAAGTAAAATAAAAATATGTTTCATCTGTTTTAAAATATAAGACTATTTTAAAATTTAAAATTTAAAATATTCTTAAATTTAAAATTATTATAAATTTATTTGACCTTAATCGGACGAATATAAATTTTATAAATTATCTAAAAAGTATTAATACTTACAAAGATTTATTGTTTTTAAATTTGATGTATCATTGTTTTGAAAGATTTAAGAAAAAGATTAACTAGGTTATAATTTTCAAAGGATAAATTAATGTTTGAACAATATATATATATATATATTCTTCATCAACACATTGCACGCATAATTAAAATATCACATTGAGAATAATTTATCATGACTTTTTTTGGGTCTGCCTAATTTATGAAATCTTCCGTGTACCAGTGGTTTACTCAATATACATCAACTGTGAATTCCAATTGTCACAAAAAGAAATAAAGAAAATTCTATTGACTATGTTTAAATCATTTAAAAACAATTGATTTTGAATTTGTATCTCTAATATTAAAACGAAAAATTATTTTAGGGAATTAATATTTATATATGTGTTTTTGATATTTTTATAGTCTTTTTTTACATGAGAAAGAAGTGAGTCTCACTTTTATGAGAAAATATTATATAAAAATATCAAAAATTCATGTGAAAATAATTATTGTAATTATTTTATTGAGGCGGCTTTCTAGAGAAGAGGAAGATAGAGGATTCGGACGTTATGATCGTAAGGAAGACTATGTACCTCCTGCTTTATCTAATATATTATATAGTCTTTATCTAATTAACAAACACCCATCATCGGCGTAGGCACTAATGACTTATGGTGGCCTGGGAGCTGCCCACCTTAATTCACTTTTTCGAACAAGAGATAATCACCAAGCTTATTAAAAGAACATACATTAGCATGAAATCCTATTAAAAAAGGAAATTGATATTTTCACCATAAAAAATATTAATTTTATAAATTTTTTTCGCATGAAGGCCGATTCATTTATTATTCATACGAGGAGATGTGCAAGTAACATTTTTATTTGTGAAAATTTTAATTTCCAAACAGTAATTTGCATTAGCGATGTTCATAGTTTTAGCCTGTAGGTGTGGTTAGCAAATACGTATGGTTAAGGGAGCTCATTCAATTATTCAAACTATATATGTTGCCTTATAATGCGCAAATTACAAAATTAATTAATAATTTCTTGTGAATATTTATGTTGACTTTTTAAATGTTATTTATGTATATAAATATTAATAATAATATACTTTTTTGAAGAGATATGTAATAAGTACGAATAAATTTTGCAATTATAATTTGGTATAATTAAATTCATGGCAAGTAAGACTCTTAGGGACATATATGAAATAAAAATAAGTTCTTAGTTAGGAAGACTATTTACCTTCTACTCTATCTATAGTCTCTATCTAATTATCAAACACCCTATGATTATCAAACACCCATCATAGGGGTTGGCACTAATGACTTATGGTGGCCTAGCTGCCCACCTTAATTCACTTTTTGAACGAGAGATAATCACCAAGTTTATTAAAAGAATATATATATATATATATATATATATATATATATAAAAGCATATAGTGCAACTTGTATATCTTTAAACCCTGTAATTTTAAAAAATATATAAAAAACATTAACATTAATTTGATACCCTAATCCACAAATTCTGACTCAAAGGTCATGCATGTCGGCATGTATAGTGGATTTGGCTACTCAGTTATCTTTCTCTTGAATTTCTTTATATATATATATATATATATATATATATATATATATATATATATATATATATATATATCGTTTCTACCTATGATCTAAATTCTATATATATGTCAAATGTCAATGAAAGATCATATTAGTGTGATCAGTTTTGTAAAAAGTTAAAATTATTAGCTGTACTTTTATCATTAAATATTAACAAGAATAATAAATTATTCATATTTTTTTATATAAAAATGCACATAATTATCGGATGGTAATTATACCTTTTTGTGAAATGGTACAAATCAATAAAATAAATTAAATGACTAGTATTGATCATTTCATGTATAATATCAAAACAATTAAGAAAAATTGGAAAGAAATGTGATGGACAGTACCAATTTCGGGTGTAGTTAGGCTGCTGAGACCTGGTGCAAGAAACTTAATTTTAAATATAATTTTTCTTAATGATATTAATATTAGTTGCATAATTCATAGGTAGGTTTAATAGTTGCATTTCGAGTAGCCAGGAATCTTTTCATCCACTTTTAGTCTTTTACAGGGGGGGGGGAGGGGGTGGGAGGGGGTGGGGGCGGAATTGCAAAAATTAATAACGTGTCTTTTTGTCTGAAAAAAAAACTTATATTTCTCTGGTCACTCCACTAAATTTATCTTCCTTT
Source organism: Panax notoginseng (assembly GCA_016801055.1). Classification (NCBI taxonomy): domain Eukaryota; kingdom Viridiplantae; phylum Streptophyta; class Magnoliopsida; order Apiales; family Araliaceae; genus Panax; species Panax notoginseng. The sequence continues at coordinate 20,694,521 of CM029022.1, forward strand.
TTTTTTCTCAGTAAGAAACTCGCAGACATAATGATAACCTTAACAAATTCTAAGAATAGGTTGAGGATATATTTTGGAGAGTGAGGAGATAAAAACAGACAGCAGCCAGTTGTTAAAAACCTATGTTAATATTGAAAATCAAGAAAAGCAATAAATTAATTAGTTATGACCAATATTGGTATTATATATTTAATTAGAAATTCTCAAAATTTCTATGAGTTTACTACTTAGGATCGAATACAATATATCACAATTAGAAAAGAAAGAAAAAAAACAGATAAGATACAGGTAGCCTCTCTTCTCCAAATTCACATGATATATATCACCAAAAACCCCTCTAACTAAACAAATACATAATAAAACTAAGGGTTATTAAAATGTATATATCATAATTTCATCATATAAGGTGTAAATATAATGATTGAACAAAACAAACATGAAACGTCCTTGTTTACACTTATCAAAAACTTACAAATTAAATACAAAGAAATTAAATCAAACATCAATATTCATATCATGATCGCTTACACTTATTCAACCCAAACTCAAAGCATGCATGTAAAGGCAAATCATGCAATATTATTATATTACAAACCCTCTAGCTAAGCTAGTTACATGTCACTCTTAACCCAACCCAAACTAGTAGAGTTTCCATCAGAAACGATATCCCCAGATCCAGTACCCATGGAAATTCTGAGTGGAAACTTGGGCTGCTTATTTGGGAAAAACAATCCAAAATGCTTCTCATATTCTGGATTTTTATTATTTTCATCAAACGTCGCAAACATGTAGGTCTCTAGTCTCCCCGGCCTCCTAGGGGTTCCCTTTTCCACATGTTGAATCAATCTAGAGTAATAATTACGCGCATTATCAAAAGTTGTCGCCACTCCTCCGGCAGACGGCCATCCAGTTTCTGATACCACCACCTTCAACGAGCCACCTCCGGCCCTCTCAACAGCCGCATATAAAGCATCCATCATTGCATCGAAAAGATTCTGGTAACCAAGGCCATTGTCCCATATCACTGGCCCCGGAGCAGTGAAAATTGCGTAAGACAAAGAAATATCACGCGGATTCCCAATGTGGCTAAAATACGGGTACACATTAGCTAGCAAGGGCGCATTGTTGTTGACAAGAAACCGAATAATCGGATCAAAATATGCCCTAATATCTCCCCTAAAGCTACCTTGTGAAGGGGGATAAGAGTTTCCTATTAATGTCATATCTATTGCGGTTGACACCTTAACCGTGTTTGCCAGTCGAGCTGCCGAAAGTACTGCCGTTTGGATGTGTTGCATGGCTGGTAAGACGAACGGAGCTAGCCAGGCTGTGCCACCGTTAATGGGACTCACTTCATTTCCTACGGCTATGTACCGAAATTTGACTTGTGGGTAATCTACAAGATTTCCGTACACCCAGTCGTATGCATAGCCAGGATCATTGGCCAGACGCTGGAGGTCTGAGTTTGGGACACCAATCATAACTTCGATATTAGAGTTTTGTAGAGCTTGTATAGCGGCTCGATTTGGATCGTAGAGTCTCATTCGATCAAGGTTGTATGATTTGTATAGATTTACAACTTCTGATGCAGGTGGGAGATTGTTTCCTAGCATTCCATAACACGCGCCAACAGATTCTACCCCTGCATAAAAGTACTGTTTAATTGAAATGTGTCGTCGATCAAAATTTAAAACTAGTACGTACTCCTATCCATTTATTAGTGGGAATAATTAGAAAGCTAGGTTTAATTGCAGAGTTAACCGATAGGCCTAGCTCTTATAGTTTCCAAAAACGGTACTCTTACTCTCTCAAACATTAATTAATTTAGGGTACTCAATTCATGTAAGTATTTCTTTATTTTCTACCTCTAATTATACAAATATATGTAGCAAAATTCTAAATTAGAAGCAAGCTCAAACATCAGTACTCTTATACGTACTAAACTATTATCTTCTTGATGCAAGTAAAACTTTTCAATAAAATTTAGTTTTGTTGCATTTTAATTGTAAACGAATTCCTAACTATAAGCATAAGCTAACCCTAGCCCGCGTTCTTGAAAAATGCTGACACGAAAAGGTTATGGCCTATAGCATGCATGCAAAAATGCAATTAATTAATGATTCCAGAATGCACAAACATATATATATATATATATATATATATATATATAGAGAGAGAGAGAGAGAGAGAGAGAGAGAGGCAACCTGTAATCTTAAAGCTTGCAATCATAAACCCCAGAAGAAGCAGTATAGGTGTCATTACGAGGAAACTGTTATTAGTTCTTCTGGAAAATATAGTCATGGTGAAGAACATATATATATAAAGCAATCAGAAGTAAGAGAACTACGTACTGATGAAATGTATGATATTATTCTTGTCATCACTACTGAACTCTATATATAGGCATGGACAAGTATATTTCTAGGGAGGGGTTAGTATGAAGTTTATTTTGAAATAAATTGGTTAATTGATCAATACAATATCTCACTCTACGTTTATGGTGTATGGCAGCCTTAATTAGGCCTTAGCCCACCTTAGGGAGTTATTAAAAAGAAAGGAAATGGATAACGTTAGTATTTCTTTTTAAGAAAACTCCACACTTGTTAATTAGTGCTTTAGTAAAAAAGGTGCATGCACGTTGCGTAGAACAAGATCCATATGTAACAAGTTGGATTTAGATCGTACCAAACAGTCCATTAAACAATTGAGCGACTATTACTTTAAAATCTATTCACTCAATTCTACGGCGAATATCTATCTATTGTAACAAATTTTAAAACTGAAATATGAATTTATAAATGTGTGTGTGTGACGGACAATTGCATTGGAAGGGACTATATTACTTCTTGGCCTTTTCTATTGAATTCTTTAATGAAAATTAATGAGATGAGTTCCTTCTTGAGTTGTATCTCCCTAAATATAAAATATGAACAGCAAATTGGGCATAAATTAATGTTTCTATATATATATATATATATATATATATATATATATATATATATATATATATATATATATAGTCCGGTTCCTATCCGGACTCCCGGATTTTCTTAAAATACGGACCAAATTTTTATTTATTTTTTTGCTTTTATTTTTAAAACAACTAAAAAAAATTAATATTTTATGGAACTGAAATTTTTATATAATACAGTGTTTTGGATATGGTTTGGATACGTATAACAAAACAGGTCTGTACAGTCTATGCAGACTGTACATATATTTTTTGGTATAGGTATCCAAATCACGCCCAAAACATTGTATTATGAAAAAATTTCAGTTCCATAAAATATTAATTTTTTTTAGTTGTTTTAAAAAAAATAGCAAAAAAAAAAAAAAATTGGTCCGTCTTTTATTCCAGTCCGGACTCCCGGACTGGATCCTCTGTATATATATATATATATATATATATATATATATATATATATATATATGGGGAATATGGAGGTGTCCAGCCGTGTAACTTTTAAAGTTACATGGTCTTCACTCTACGATCGTAGAGTAGTTACTCCACGATTTGATCGTAGACCGTGTAACTTTAAAAATTACACTACTGTATACTTCTATTTATATATATATATATATATATATATATATATATATATATATATCATTGTTCAAACAATTAAGCATTATTGATATTAAAAAAATGCAATTATTATGGTCAATAGTCGAATGAAATCATAAAGTATTGAGGCGGCTTTTTTTGAAGAAAACTAACTAGAAGATTTGGACATGTCAGATGAAATCACTAAGGTAGGCTACAAATACAGTTCATCTTATCAATACCACTATGGGCAGATGGACTGGTCCACGTACTTTTGTAACAAGAAATAATTATTAAATATTTTAAAAAAAATAAAATTATATATGCTAAAATTTCAAACTATGTAGTAGTAACTTAGTATGTTTAACTTTGATCCCTTCAAATCCACGAATCCTGACAACCGAGACCGAGGCCAATGAAACGCCGCCAACATATATATGACTTTTAAATTAAATATATTTCTTTTGACTTTTTAAATTAATTTATAAATTTTTAGAATTTGAAACCTATTTAGATGGATTTAATTTTAGCACAATTAACGACGATTATTATAAACTAACTAAATTATTACTTGCATATTTATGTGACTATTTTTGTTTCGGCATTTGAGCAATACGGTAGGTAGACTTGACAATTTCTCCCAAACTCGACGGCCCGTTAGATTTTGACCCTAATGATTTTTTTATAGGTTATATACTTTTATTTTTTGAACTCACCTTATTGTTGAATGAATAGGGAGGAATCCACCAAATCCTACCGTTGCTGACAACCAACTACAATGCTCTTGAAGGCCCATATGCGAGTGTGTGTGTGTGTGTATATATATATGGAATGATCTATATAAACCGCACTTAGCTAGCTATGTATTGATATTTTCCAACCAATTCGTCTCCCACAGTTTTAGTCAAGATCGAATTACCGTGATTAAGAGGCTTATTAAATTGTTCATCAAACAGTTTAACAAGATTGAATGACCACAATCAAGAGGCTCATTGAATTGTTCGTCAAACTATTTGACACAATTTAATGACTGGACTGTCTGTCAAACTGTTCGACAGATGTAACGAGCCACTTGATCTTAGGCGCACGATTGCAGAGATTTAGTTAATCCAGTGTTGAAAGACACCTTGTAAAAGCTGTCGTGTTTAAAATCAGACAACTAGGTTAGTTAATCCAGTGTTGAACACAAGCTGCAGCAAGTTGGTTCAGAACAGAAAAATACCCATTGACAAACAAATTAAACATAAATATTTCATTAGCAGCAGCAGCAGCAATCCATAATAACCCATAGAGATAATACAGTAATAAGAAAGTGTCGATGCTCAGTCACCAAGAGAATGCTCCTAGCTAGTCACAACTCATTGTGAAGTCTGTGGTTTGCTCCAAAATGAATCCACTTTTAAACGCAGGCTTAATCCCTCCACCGGTGGCCACAGCTTGGGTTGCAGCAAACAAAGAAGAGTGTCATACCTTCTTCTCCTCTTGCAGTTGCCTGCACAAAATATATAATTAGATATACATGAAATGCTAACACAACTATCCTTCAATGGCCACCATATACTTGAATGTTTTGGAATCAAGGGAATTGAAACCTTTCTAGTCTATGGGCAGTTACACTTGCAATGGAATAGCTTAATTTTAAAATTAAATTCCTTACCAAATGCAACATTTTCTATGAGTTTAGTAGACAAGGAATGAAGAAGGCTATTCAATCTACAATATAAATTTCCTAGCTCTCAAGTTGTCGTGATGATACAGTCTGTAAGAGAGAGCATAATAGTGACGTTTTCCTGAAGAAAACAACAGCAACAGAAACAATCTTTCCCCCCCAAGGAATGAACCTGACAGGTAGGTAGGCAACTCTCTCCAGAGAGTGCCAGATGACGAGCCTAAATTAGGTTGTAGATTCAAAGTAATCCCATAATAAAAGACTTCAGTCAAAGCAAGCTTAATTGAAATGTACTTAATCAGGAAAGAAATACGGAAAAAGAAGAACCCCGAATAAAAAAAGGAACACAAAACGGGGAAAGACAATGAGGCAGAATGACAATCACCCTAGACGTCTTAACTACTTAACAAGGCAAATCACTAGCTCCACAGATGAACAGGGTAATAGCATACAAAACATGAGGAGCAACCCTGACAAATTTTAGTTAGATTAATCCAAATGCACATAAAATAAACCTGGAAAAAAACAGCTTCTCCATGATTGCACACAGCACAACGAACTGATTTTGTTCGTGGAAGAGTTGGATCTGCAGCTACATCCTGCAAGACCTGGGTGCGCTCCCCAACAGAGTGGTGTACTTCATTCCTGTAGACACAATTGTTATCGGCAACCTCCTGCACAATTTTAAACAGATATTTAAAAAGAATCAGGAAAATGGGATGGCCTTGTCCAAATAGTTATACAATCAATATACTCCTCTTTGGTAAAAAAAAATAATTAAATAAATAAGGGATAAGAGAAGGGTATTAGTAAACATTTAACAATTTTTCCTCTGTTCTCAATGGGATTATTTTTTTAATAGTAAAAGTACACCAAATAAAAGCCTTACACTGTGAGTAGGAGCAGAATCAAGTAAAACTTCAAGTTTTAGTATAACGTCAATTATTTTAGTTTAAACTTTAAACAAACTTTACACGAGAGGTTATAACAATTAAGCGTCTGTAAACCACTGGAAGCTTACCCATTTTTGTCCACTGAATTTGCAGCACTCATAAAGGAAAAGAAGTAGGAAAATATGATTAGTGCCTAATGTATGTTCCAATTACAGAAGATAGTTCAGACAAACCACAAATTAATAGAAAGGTAGAGAGGGAAGGTTGAATTCATTATGTTGCAACTGATACATCAAATTTGAGTACTCCAAGATATGACCACACTATTTTATGTCAAAGGCTTGTTCAGCAGAAAAACTAGATAACAAGAAAAGTCACACAGAGAATCAGCATGACGAAACAAAGGTTTAAAAAATAAATAATTTTGTTTGGGAATGTGAAACAGGTTGATATAAATTTCCCCCCCGTAACATCTTTTTTTTATTTATTATTCTATCTAGAAATAAGTGATTTCATAAAGGATATTATATCAAGATGTAAGATGAAGATATGAGCTGAAAAGAATTACAACCAAAAATGTAATGACATGTAAATGGAAATCAATTTACGCCGTTCTGATTATCAGAGAAAGAAATGTGTAACAATGTCTTTATTTACATGCACACAGAGAGAGATGTAACAAACATGCACACAGAGAGAGACGTAACAAATATTTCAATCACAAAATCCCTTTTGGAAACAGCACATCACTTAGTAGAGAAACAGTTGAAAACCATATTCTTTCTGAAATTTGTGAAAGCATTCTATCTCAGCCGGTATCTGTGCGTACTCAACTCCAACAGTGAGGGCTTGAATAATATAACATGCCGCATAATTCTTCCCATACGTAGTAGAAACAGCAAATAAAGTAACAATTTTTAGCTAGGAAATCTATATGAAAACAAAAGCTATCTAAAATAAAAAAATGTCAAATCAAATTTGTTTCCAAAAAACAACCAACAGCATGCCTTTGTGATAAACCCTTCCAGTCTGAGACAATTTAAACCCAAAGGTCCCAAACCCCCTCGCTTCCCCAGCAACAAAACTAACAAATACACACAGAAAATCAAAACCTTACTCAGAAATTGGGTTCAGAACAGCATTCTACAGTCGTTTGCAATAGCAAGGGAAACACCAAACCAAAATTTCAATCAAGAGCAGATAAGAGGAAATTAGGGTTTTTATTTACAATGGGTAGCTCTGAATTAATAAACTTAATGGCTTAAGCTATACAAGAGAGAATTTGTAGTGGGTATATATATATAACCCTAAAGTAGTAGTAGTAGTAGTAGAAAGAGAGACCTGGTGATCACAGTTGCGGCAAGCATATAGCAGGATCTTCTGCTCCTTGTCTTCCTTCGGGTACAGAATGTTGTTGCTGTTCCATAGCTCAATCATATAACCAAAAAAAATTACAAAAAAAAAACCCAAATTTTATTTATGAAAATGATAAACTGAATCTGAAGCTGACCATTCGCGACAAAACTTCATGGTACTCATTTTGAAACAAATTGAAGTTTACAGGCTGTCTGCTCCTTTATTTTCTTCTAAGCTCCTCCTCCTTCCCTTCCCTTTTGCTTTTTTTTTTTCACTTCACTCTTTTGACTCGACAATCAATGAATTCGGTAGACTATAATATAAAAAGACTATCGTATGGATTATCTTGTGGATTATTCCTATAATATAGAAAGATTAAAATAATTAATAAATTCAAAAAAATTTCAACTAACATATTTCAACGGTCATATTCCAATGGCCATATTATAACGGCTATATTTTAAAAAATAAATAGCATCTGTAAATATAAGTCACATCTAGTCTCTCATATTCACTCATCTTAACTTCATTCATTCAGTCAAATAAGTTATTTTAAATATGTCTCGTCAATTCAAATTAGCTATGTTGCACATAGATGAAGAAGAAGATAAAGAAGCATATTACCAATTGTTAGGCATGGCGGCTATTGAAGAAGAACAATAAAATGTCAATAGGCATACATCACGTCATCGTGGTTCTGTGCAAGGTCGTATTACCATTGATCGTGGTAGACATAAAGGTCATAATCGACTTTTTCATGATTATTTTGCTGAACATCTTACATACCCTCGTATCTATTTCGGAGAAGGTTTAAAATGTGACACCCGTTTTTCTTTCGAATTCAAAGAGCAATTGAAGCGTATGATTCATACTTCGTCCAAAAAATGAATGCTACATGACATCTCAATTTATCTTCTCTACAAAAGATAACTGCCTCAATGAGGATGCTTGCCTATGGTGTTTCAGCGGATTCCGTTGATGATTATGTGCGGATCGGTGAAAGCACGACTATATTGAGTCTTAAAAAGTTTGTAAAAGCAGTCATTTTAATTTTTGATGATGAATATCTGATATCTCCCAATAGTAATGACATCGTTAGATTGCTATCAAAAGCTGAAGAGCGTGGTTTTCCTGGGATGTTGGGGAGCATCGACTGCATGCATTGGAAATGGAAGAATTGTCTGGTTGCGTGGCATGGTATGTATTCTGGACATGTGCATGAGCCAACAATTATTTTAGAAGCGGTGGCTTCATACGATCTTTGGATATGGCATGCATTTTTTGGATTACCAGGCTCTCATAATGATATTAACGTTTTGGAGAGATCATTTATCTTCTCTGCTCTTATTGAAGGTCGCGCTCCACCAGTGAACTACTCAATTAATAAAAATGAGTACACGATGGGATATTACCTTGCTGATGGTATATATCCCCCATGGGCAACATTTGTTAAAACAATTTCGGCACCTCGAGGAAATAAAAGAAAACTATTTGCTAAGACTCAAGAGGCGATGTTGGGCGAGCATTTGGGGTACTGCAAGCACGTTTTGCGATAGTTCGTGGTCCTGCACGATTTTGGGATCAAACAACACTAAAAGAAATTATGACTGCATGCATAATATTACATAATATGATCGTTGAAGATGAACGAGATGAAAATCAAGAACCAACAACCTACGATACACATGACGAGATTCCAACTACAGAAGTATCTCATGAGCGTACCCCACAATTACTTAAATTTATTGAAGCAAATCATCGCATAAGGGATAAACAAGTTCATTTTAAACTGCAAGAAGATATTATTCAACACTTGTGGTCACTACATGGCGGAGCCTAATCCATTACATTTTACTACAATAATAACCAATTATGATTCTCTAATAATAAACAAGTCAACTACTAGATGTAACTCTTTTCATAATTTCTTTTTTGCGTTGTTTGTAATATTCAGCTACTTCAGGCTCCATGTTAGCGGTGTCAATCATCATGATCCTTTCATCCTTTTGTGCTTTCATTATATTCAACTTCTCTTGCTGTTGAAAATATATTATGTCCATATTCTCTTATCTCTTTTGTTGGTTCAATTTCATCTGATGCTCGAACTTCTCAAACCTCAACTCCATAGGTGTACTAGTACCACCGGTTCTTTTGCCCTTTTTAAATAATGCTTTCGAAGCCTTTCTTCCTATTGGCCTCTCTAATCCTGCAGAGATTGTATCTTCAATACCATCGTCTTCACCCAAACTGACTTCTTTTGCGGTTGATGGAGAAGATGTTGTTGGACTTGACTTTCTATTACTTCTATGTTTTTTTCCACTATTATTTGTTCTCCATTTCGGTGCATCCTTTAATATTCTCCAACAATGCATATATCCAAATGGATGATTTTGCATATTTTTGAACATCTCTAATGCTTGACATATCTATTGAAAAATTATTTATAAAGTATTAACTATAAAATATAAGAATAAAACTTAATGAAATTTTACATGAAAAAATTAAAATGCATTATCTTGTTCGCCTACACCGCTTTGTTGCATTCTTTCAATTGAAGCATAATATCCACAAAATTTGTTCACTGCGAGTTGAATTGTTGACCAACGTTTCGCCAAAGCAATAGAATTGCGTTCAGACTTAAAATTTTTGTATTTGTGAACTCTTTCCCAATATCTTCCATGTTTCTGATCGTTTCCTTGAATTGGATCCATACTTACATTAAGTCATCCGAAAACAAGAAGAGCATCTTCTTTAATTGTGTAATTTTCCTTTCGCCCTGTTCTTTTATTGGACTCATTTTCGAGAGTCTGAATTGGTACATTAGTTTGAATTGAAAATTTATCCAACAAATTTGGATCATCAAGTGAGAAACCTTCAGATAATAACAAAAAATAATACATCGGAGGACCATGATTTTTCATCTAAAAAATAAAAATCAAATATAATAAAAATACAAACTATTATTAACAAAATACTTACAATTGCTAAATGTTGGAGTACTTGATTGAAAGATATAAAATGAATTGAATTATTGTACATATTTATAGATTTTCCAATTATGCTTTCAATTTCTATCCGTTGGTACTTTTTTCTGATTTTTTTTTCTATCCGTTGGGACTTGTTACTTGGTATTCTATTCGTTCGTCTTCTTCTTCACTTTCACTTCTCAAACTTCATCTCTTTCTTCTTCGACAGAAAGCTCCTCCTTCTTCAACAGAGAGTTTCTCGCTCTCTTTTTTCTTCAATTTCTTCAACAGAGAGTTTCCCATTTTATTATATTAAATTTATAGTCTGCCTGATTTTTTGTTCGCAGATTTAGTCTTTTTGAGCTGCTGGAAAAGTTGATCGACTAAATATAGTTGATCTGCTGGAGCAAAATTGGCTTCCTAGACTAAATATAGTCTACGATTTTAGCAACTCCGGCCTATTGGAATTGCTCTAAGGACATTGTTGCTATTATTTTTAATTTTTTTAGGTGACTGGAAAATACGTTTTTATATACTTTTGATTCAAAATAATGTTTAAATTGCCCTCTCTTGTTAACCTTGATAAACTTATTATTAGAGTTGAGTACAATATTATACTTTCTTTCTTTTGACGCATATTAAGTTTTGTTTAGAACATTTCAAAATATTATTAACTTCTAAATTTTCAATATTTATTTAAAAGTATAATTTTATTAGGTAATTATATCCATAGACAAATTTGGAGACATCTAATAATATACCATTTGGTTCGGTACTTAGGAGCCTTGGACCGTCTCTTCCGATAAAAGAGTATTGAACTGCAAATAGTGTGAAGAAAATGGGTCATTGCCACAGCTATTTTGATGTCTGCCACTGTATAAAGAAGCTGGCTGGACAGAACCATGGGAAGAACAACTCTTGAAGAAAAGACGGAAAAACTTGATAATAATAATAATAATAATAACATGGCATTCCATACTTTACCACGCTAGGCAAACTTTGAAATGCAATAAGCAAAAAATGAAATAGGTAGGATTGTTATATTTTCTCCTTTCAAAATTTAGTGCCCCATTTAACATTAAGATGCCTTATCAAGAAGTTAAAAAGTCAAAAGGTATCACCATCAGTCCATCAGCAACAGAAGCTTTCATTCATTAGCATCACCAAGATATAGAAAATTAAACAAGAATGTCCCCGAAAGTACACAAGATCAGTAGTAAAGAAATCTCATATTCATAACTCCTAAGAAGTAGATAAAAATTCTTTTTTGAAAAAATAAAAACAAATTACTTGGAGAGAAAGGCCCCTTCACCACATTTATTTAGGAAGGCTACTTCCGAAACAACAATGCCATCATTAAACAAACTTCTACAGTACATGATTGGTGTCTCCATAAGTTGCTTCTCACCATTTGGACCAACTTTTTCAGTGCTTTCTGCCATGCCTCCTGCTCTTCCTTCTGCTGCTCCTATCCTCAGAATCTGATTCTGCTTCAGACTCTGAGTCTGAATAAGAAGACTCAGAAGTTGAGCTGTACTTTCTCTGTCGCCTTTTCCTTTGCTGCTGTTGTTTCTTCTTCTTCCTCCGCCGCCGCCTCCTCTCTTCCTCTGAATCAGAGGATGAACTATAACTTGAGTCACTCTCCCCAGAAGATTTGTCAGATCCTGTAACCGATGACCCAGACTTGAACACTGAAGCCTCACTATAACTACCAGATTCAGTATCCGATCTATACTTCCTTTTACTTTTACTTTTGCTTTTGCTTTTGCTTCTGCTCTTCTTCACATGCTGTTCGCCTTCTTCCTCATTTGGAATATCTGGGCCATCCAGATCAAAGACAGCCGGCTTCATCCTCAGTTTGGGGTTTTTAAGTTGCTGGGTCCGAGATGGCCGCGAGATGTAAACCCTTTCATTCTTACACTCATAAGTCCAGTGACCAGTTTGGAAACACTTCTGACACTGTGAAGCTGCCCCACCACTAGCAGACATTGAAGTCTTAACGTCTTTTCTTTCACCTAATCTAACTTGCTTCTCAGTACTCATCAAATACATCTGCCTCTTTGCTTCTTTTCTCTCCTGCCATCTACTAGGTCCTTCTTCCTTCTGACCATATGCATTTACATTCCGAGCTGCAGCTGCAGCTGCCCGTTCAGCCTGAGCACGACTAAGACCTTTTGCAGCTGACAAGGCCGCAGCCTTGATTCTTTCAGCCGCATCCTGAGCACCTGTCTCTTCTTTCTTACTTGATGACATGTTTTTTGCACTCAACACAATCAGAATGTACCAAGCTGAAAATACTCAGGTAGAAAAACAGTAGCCCCCAATAGGGTATCTACTCAAACCCTGAATTAGAAACTCAAGTCAGTAATGCATGACACAAAGGTTCAAGGAAAGGTAAATTCAAGACGCAGAGAAAACTTCAGATATTCGATCAACTTCAAGGCGGAGCTTTCTTTGAGTCCTTAAATAGCATTAGTTTTAGTCTTTTGTATCCAAGCAACTTATCATGTTGTATGTCAGTTTCTCAATCAGGCGCTACTTTTTCATTAACTTTATTTGTTTGGTACATAGGTTATTACCTATTTAGGGGTATCGATAGTCCACCAAGTGTTTGGATTATAGTAGTGATTAATTGGTTTAGGAAGGCTATTTTCTTATAGGACATGAAAGCTTTTACGTAACATAATTTGGAAATCTTTTTCTTTGCAGGAAAGGGTTTTTAATTATTATTTTTAAAATACAGAAGGCTTTGTGAAGATTAAACAATTTTTCATAGAAATTTGCAAATCATAGTTTTGAACAATTTAACATCAATATAAAACCTTTCCCCTATTAATAAGACTAATTCACAAAATCATGATGATAAAGTCAGTTATCAAGTATAAATAGCTCAAAATGTATTCTTGATATTGTGCAGTGTGTACGAAGTACAAGCACAGAAGGAGTAAACACATAAACGCATATATTGTTGATGTTAATTCTATCAGACACAACAAATGTACATATTGAAGAAAGACTGCATATAGATAGACACGAGTGTTTCCAATATAGGAGAAGATTCAACCGAAAAGTTGCCGTAGATTAGATGGGTGAGATCGATTATCTGGTGCTCCGCCGGTGAAATCAGGAGTTGAATTACCTCCGGTAAAAACTGAAGAACGAAATCATGTCGGAGAGGGAGAATGAGAGTCGAACAGCTTAGTCTAGCCCTAATATATTTGTTGATTGGAACCAAAAATTTATGAGGTATCGAGTCGGGTTAGTCGCAAGCCTGCTTACACGCTTTGACACAGAAAGTCTTCTAGTTTTTATTATGACGATTTAGTCCCTAAAAGTTGAAATCTCTCCAATTTAAACCCATGATGGACAAGTTATTACCACAAAAAAAGAAGTTAAAACTCGAAAAAAATTGATATCTGTGATTCGATCGACGGATATACATTTATTTGTGAGTTTTGAATAGAAAAGAAAGAAAATAAAAACTTAAATTAGAAAAAAAAAATAAGAATATAAAACTTAAAAGATATTTTTGGTGTTCTTTTTTAAGTTTATAAGAATTAAAAAATAGGTTTTGAAATTAGATTACAACTTTACCCTTTTTATTAAATTTCAGCGTGTTTATAAATAAAGATAACATGGAAATTTTAGTATTCGTTATGTGAATACTATAATTAAAAGGTTAAGAGTGATGAGGGGTTAAATGGTTAAGAGTAGAATTAACTCTCTAAATTTCATTTCATAATTATAAGGTATAAAAAGCAATGGATTTCAAATTAAATCGTTTTCCCTTTCATTACTTGGATGCGTGACTTAAATATCTTACGAAACAAATTAAAAAGATGGATGTGTTTTCTGATTGCTTCTTCTATACAATAGAATCACAATATTAATTACTGGTTTGCTATGAAATCAAAAGAAGGTATGTATATATAACTCATACTACATGACACCACCATGCCATAAACTCCAAAGGACTGTTGAATGCATTTTGTATGTGATAATTAATATCAAGGCAGAATTCAAATAAGAACCTTAGCATTTTATGTGTGATTATATCAAGAGGCAGAATGAATTCAACTAAGACTACACATTCGCCCAAAATCTAGATATAAACACTCACTTGGAAAACAACCATTTCACGAGAATTTCCATCTGAACTCATCCACAAAACCAAAGTAAATAGTATCATCAACTACTCCTCATAAAGCTACATAAGTTCACATACTAGACTGGACAGAAATTGCTGGTCATATACTTAAAATATTCCTGTCAGGAGATTTGCAGCTGTTGATATAGCTGCACCGGTTATAGCACACTGCACGATCTGCTCATGTGAAGAATCCTCCGACGTTAGTGCCAATGCCGCACCAGTAATTGCTCCTGCCATTGCACTGTTTTTCTGTTCCAAAAACATGCAAACTGCATTAACCGGACATCCTAGAACAACAAATTCAAACCATCCACAACACCACCTCAGGATGAAAACATTGCACAATAAAATGAATATCAATGGATCCTTCATAATCTGCAATCTCATAAGCATTAATCTGTTGTTTGCAGCGACTAATAGAACAAGAAAACTGAAACTCATTAATCTCTTCAGTATGGATATTTGAAAATATAATCACATGCATGGCTATCAAATTCATCCTTACAAAAGGAATCACCCTAGCATGTGGCAGCAAGCCACAACTAAGGATGAACTCGGAACATATTCAATTGGCCTTGCAAGATCAGGGACAGTGAAAATTGCAATAAAAATTCCCAACTCAAAGCCGACAGAGAAAACCAACTAAACGCAGCGTATGTGATCCAGTCAAGTAATTATTCATGCAAGGTTCACTTACATGACTCAGTTTAGAATTCAGAAATGTGAGCAATTTTAAAATTCTGCAATTATTCACCAATGATTTAAAAAAAGAAAAAGAAAAAAAAGCATAACAATTTTGAAGAGAAGCAGTACCCAGTCGTGAACTCCCCGAGCCTCCTTCAGCCCATAGGTGAGACCTGAATACATCCCAGCAGCCAAACCTGAAGTAAATAAAATTATTAGCTTCTTTCTTTTTCATAGACACGGGATTTATATGGTCATCTATAGAAAGCACAGGAGTCGAGACAGAATTAATGCAGCTACCATATGATTCACTTTTGAACTCAATAGAAAAACTATGTATGTAGTAAGGATGCCAGTGTAATGAAAAAGTATATAGATGCTGTTATATATAGTAAAATTACTTTTGGAGTGAACTTGTGAAATTATATATTCGTCAACCCCCTTAAGCTCAAGAATTAACCTTTTGGTAAGGGACCTTAAACCCCTAGTCTCTAAGAACACTCCTATGCCTTAAGACTTGCAGAAACAATATAACTATATCTATATGTATTTGTGGTCCGACACAGCAGTTCAACAGATTAAATGATTGTGCTTCTTTCATTATTAGGCCCAGAACAACTAAGAAGAACCTAGAATATGGTGCACTTATGATGCATGAGATTCAAGGGGACAGTTCAATTAGTGAGTGACAAGAAACAACTTCAAGATCAAACACAACATACAATGTCTCTACGGACTTGCCCTTTAGAAAAATTAAAGGCTATCAAATTATGCTAACTCACCCCATTGCAGTGACTCTTTTCCAGTGCTTTTGACCTGAAAAAATAGAGATATCAAGAATTACAGGTAAAAACACCTAAATTTAACCAACAAGCAAGTGAAAGTTAACAGCTTTACTTTAAACGCCCATTAGCTTTATTCATTCAAGAAGCTAGTAATCAAATTGGGTTTCCCTGAAAGAGGATAACTATTCCTATGGAAATGAGCAAATACTTAATAGTGCTTATATTTGTAACATGCCGTTTGCTAATGTGCTCCATAATTGTACCCCGGAACACTCTTATGGTTCTAAACAAGCCTTTTTAATTTGGCGTTGCAAACTGAAATAGAAACACTGTACTGGAAACGTTTTATGTCAAACTTACCAGGGCTTCCACGGATTTTTTACTAGTTTCCCCTGCAAAGAAAATCAATAACCATTAAACAAAGTATGCACTGAACCTAGGTCCTTGCCTCAGAAAGTCAGACATATTATATACACATCTGAAATAGCACTCATTATAGACATTCACAAAAATGCCCCACCCATTTCACGTATTATTGTATAAATGAATAACAGTGGCAATTTTGCATTTTCCCCTCCCTTAATCATGTATCCAACTCCCACCAGCAGTTAACAATTTCACACAAGATTTGGTTCAAGTAATTGATCTAAAATGACCAAAACTAATGCCAAGTACACTATAATTTCACATTTTGTGCACATGAGACTTAACAGGATCTTAAGAAAACTAAATATTTCTATATTTCATGTGTTCAAAAATCATTATTTAATTTCCCTGAACATACAATCCAATAATGTTTAATATTTTCAGAAAACTCAGAAACAAAAAACTCTAAACAGAGAGATAGAAAGTAAATAAAAACAAGGGTAACCCCATCTACTCAGAATTAGTACTGTGGTATGGTTTTTGCATATTTTCTAAAAATCACCATTTCATTTTTGACATCTTTCCCATATATAGAGAGCTATTTTAAACGAAATCAAAATGGCAGAAAGCAAATTAATATTTAAACCGGACAGATTTAATGACAGTGTTGTGCAAGTAATTTATTGTATTTACTGCAAGTATATGCATTAATTATTATATACAAAAATAGCAGTAAACTACCCTTGAGGTCTGGAAAGCGATGCCTCTTGGAGCCACCAATCTCCGGCGGAAGGCCACTGTTGTCCCCACTTGCACCTGCTCAATGGCAAGAGAGAGGGAGGGAGATCATCTTCAACTTTCAAGAAACTAATTATACTTGCATTAATATTTCTTCAAAAGAAATATAAATAAATATTTTAAGAGAATTGGGGTAATATTACTTTCAACAGCAGTGAAATAAGCCTCGCGAGAAACAGCCTGAACAGCTCCAATCTGCAATATTAACAAAATTAATAGTAATAAGACTATTGTATACATTTAAATAAATAAAAATATAAAAAGTTTTGCAAAGAGTAAGTTATAAAATGATGTGTTAATTTATAATTAGTTTTAGTTGATGGTTGGTGCATGCATACAAATTACTGCATTTAATATTCGAACCCAAAAAAATAAATAGAGATTCATTTCTAAAACAATAAACTTGTAAAGAATTTTACTTTTTCAAATATATATATATATATATATATATATATATATATATGTATATATATTTGCATCTTCGTGCATGCATGCGTATACGTGTACATATACATATAAAGAGATGAGATGAATAATATGGGTTGAGAATATTGAAGTAAGTAATGAATATAGAGAGAGAGAGAGAGCGCGCGAGAGGGGGGAGGAATGGAATGGAATGAATTGAATAAATTACGTACACCAGCGGCTTTGACGAAGCTTTCAGCAATGCGATTAAGGAGGGGGTGACCCAGATCAAACAGCCCCCCTGCCTTATCAAAACTCCGTAGCTCATCTAGCAGCGATCGAGTCTCCAAATTACTCCCACCCATTTCTCTGTAATTTTCCTTCTTTCTTAATTAATTTGTTTCAAATTAATGAATTGAAGAAGAAGAAGAAGAACACGTGTGCCTGTGATTTTAGTTACGTGCCAACAATATAACCGGACTTGGTGGCAACTTTTGGGATCTATACTGCCACGCGTCCATGCTTACTGACAAATGATCTGCAGCAAACACGCTTATGGCAACAACATGCATGCAACTCCTTTCTTTTCCAAAATAAAAAATCCCCTTTTTTCCAATACAAAAATGATCATGAAATATATCTGCAACCCCAGGATCTACCTTTTGATCTTTATTATTAACCTACGACTTTGCACTATAACTAATTTAGTCCCAATATTCAAGAATTAACCCTAGCTAGGGAATTTCAAGATTTCTTCTAATTATACATTCCAAAAATGTCATAACATACTGCATGTAGTGTTTAACCGCTATGCATTTCAAACTCATCGCACCATTTTAGAGCTTATAAACCCACCCAACCGCAACCACAATCCCAATTCCCAGCGCCACAAACACAAACAAAAATAACCCCCAACTGATGCAAGTCTCAATCTAACTTTTATACTCCCTCCATCCCTATTTAAATGACCTTTTAGAGATATGTACAAGAATTAAGATAACCATTGAAAAGCATTAAATATAATACTCAATTGTCTATAATACCCTTAAATCATTAATTTATTATAGCACAAGAGTTTAAAGTACCAAAAAAATAAATAGAGTAATGAGGGATAATTTTGAAAAAATTATAATTAATTTTCCTAGATTTGAACAGACGTCAATTAATTAAGAATAAATAAAAAATTCTAAAACGTCATTTAAATAGAACGGAGGGAGTAATACATATCACATAAACAGCAGGGGTACCGACTAACAAAGATACTGACTTTGGAATTATAGGAAACTTGCTTTACAGTGTCCTCTAATTACTGAATATCAGCCCAAAGAAAAATAAAAATAAAAAAAGGAATTAGGATCCAAAATATCACTGCTGAGCAGAAATACAACTACAACAATATAATGTACAAAAGCCAAAGTGGGAAGAGAGGTAGGGGTATCAAGAACCTTTCTGTTTTGCAGCACAAGTCTTCAAAATTATAATGTACAGTTGCTTATACATGTAAGATTCCACATACACCGAGATCAGTTCAGTTTACCTACCTCTAGTTACACCCACAACCACCGGAAAAAAAGAAATTGCACAAGGGGGGAAAACTATGCATGGCAATATTCATGCCCTCTATTATCTATAAAATAATTCAGTTAGGCCAAAAACAGCAGGACAAAAACCATCCAAGGATAACGGAAAAATTGATAAAAATAAACTTTGTAACACTAACAAAGGTTTTACAGAGACTAATAAGCTGAATGCTTCAGAAAGCTTGAAGACTAATTGACACCGAGATCTCGAACCTTCTTTCTCACCCTTTCAATGGCTCTGTACAGTATCATCTCCCTTCCGACTTTTTTGTCCCAAAAAGTTGCATTATTAGTAGCACAGCCACCATGCACATATCCAAGTCTAACATGACAGGTTGACGGAACTTGCAAACTTGATAATAGCTTAAGATCCATTAACAGCCATTTCAGTCGAGGACTTTGGGGTTATCAATGGACAGTCATCCCCGCTCCGCTGCCTATTTTCAGGAGTAACGTGCAAGCTGTCAGAACAGCTTTTGGGGGAATGTGACTCCTTACTTGCATGATTCTCCACTTTCTCCCCATCCAAACTGATACTCTTACTGGAACGGCTCAAAGATCCTTTCTCTTCATTATTCACTTCTTCAGAGCTCTTGCTCGAGATTGGTGAGTGAGGAACAATATGCACGGTACTAGCTGTTTTCTTATTGGGCAATACAGCGTGAGTTAATGTTGAGCACAAAGCAGAAAATACACTATCTTTAGACTTCGAATTTCTGCTTATACGTTGCCTTTTAACCAGCTCAGGCTCCTCCTTTGAAGCCAATTTTCGCTTCAACCTAAAGGACTCCACCATTCCCTCGTCTTCTTCAGACACTTCTGACTGTTTTCTAGGCGGTGGTTTGTAATCCTCGTCATCTTCATCGTCATCATAGTCAACAAGTGCACCAGCTCTTGAACTACAAAGAGTATATAAGCATAATACACCACAAAGATTCACAATCACTGTCAATACCGTCAACAGAAAAATAAAATACCTTAATGAACTAGGCGCAGATCCATTGGATGCAACAGGTTGAACGTGTAATCCATTGGCACGCGACAACGGTGCAGATGCTGAATCTTCTTCATCACTGTTTAGCTATGCATATTTAGTCACTATTGGAAAAAATATTCTAGAGCAAGGATTCCATATAAATAAATTTTTTTAAAAAAAGAGTAAGAACTCACCTCTCTTCATTGAAGTAATCCTCCTCTTCTTTCTCCAGAGCACGTTCATCTATTCTTCTTCTAGACTCTAACACATTAGTGGCACTTTTTCCTCCCACTCTCTCCAGGGACTGTAAATTTACTCATTACAAACCAAAGATTCCTAAACCCAAAACTAGGATAACGAAACAAGATAAGCATAGAGATTACCTGCTCATATTTAACTTTTAAAGAGTGAATGGAAGACAAGTTCTCAAATTTTACCAACCGAACCCAAAATGAATCAACTAGATACTTGAGTAATATCTTCACGTTCTCCTACAGGAAACAATCACCTCATAGGTAAAAGACATTTTTGATCTTTCATCTGATATAATGCAGAGGTGTAAAAAGTACGAGTACCTTCCAGACATACTCAAAAAGCTCTAGAATAGCCGAGTTCAACAGATTGTAACGATTTCCATTATCAACAAAAGCATCTATAATTGGTTTCAGAAGGTTGTTCTTCACAATATGATTCATTAGATGATCATCCTGCAACATCACAATAAGTTCCTCAAGTAAATATACTGCCGTAGAGAAGTGCCATTAAATAACTCCTTTTTATACAAATAATATAGAACGTGTCCAAAACAAATTTACATATTACATTCGTTATTATATTTAATAAACTTGAAAATATACCATGTATACAGAAAATAATAACGGTGTTTGAAATTTAATGTATAAATGCGATTACAGGCACATCTTAAGATTCATAAACATTGAAAGGGGGTACAACTAAATGGGACTGAAGGAGTAGTATCTTGCATTTATTCTGAAGATGCAACTCAATATAGTTTACAAGGGTTTTACTAGTTCAGGTCTGAAGTTTATATAACTGAAGTACAGAACTTCTATATTCCGCCTCTGCTTACTTTTGCTCTTGGATGGCTATGCATAACCACCAAGCACCATTAAATTTAAAATGTCACATCACCACCTTTAATCCAAAACACCAAGTGACCCAACTATTATACTACAAAAAGACAACCCATAAAGTAGCATCAGACCTTGGAACAGAACTTGGACACGACTCACTAGTAATCCACTAATAACGGATAAAGACAAATGCTAAGAATTTCAAATAGAGTACTAAGTCAAACAGGTTACCACTTAATACCAAAATATTTCAAATCTAATTATGTCATTAACCATGTTTGCCTATATTTGCCCAACAAGTACTCACATGTTCTTCAGATATATAGTCACTCAGATCAGCAAATGAATTTCTCTCACCAAAAAACAAACGAATTAACTTACCTTGCGTGAGATGACAGTTCGGACAAATCGAACAGCGGCTACTACAAGGTACTTTTCCCTTCTTCGAGTCATAAATAAAACTTTATCTATTACGTTATTAAGAAGAAAGTTGCACCTGCAAACAAGAATTGAAAAGCACATTTAATCAATTATAATTTTAATGCAGTTGATCAAAAATAGATGAACGTGCAAGCAACAAGATGATTACTTTATTCTATATGGATGGTGCAAAACGCAAAAGCATAGGAGATCACATATGTTTAGAAGTATTTCAGGCTTCACTCTAGTTTGATTCTCCAGACTTCTAGAGCCAACAGATTTATGAGCTGGACCACTCTGAGAGCATGATGATGTTATCACATCAATTAGTTGACACAAGTGCTTCTCATAGAAAATCTCAATGATTGTATCTCTCTGCAAAAGAATGAAATAAGATCAAACAATCAACATGTATAAATGATTAAATGAGAACTACCAACTAAGCACCACGTGAAAGGAGCACAGGGATGAAAAGAGATTCACTCTTGCATACTAATGTAACTGGGACAAGTATTCCCATACCCAAGTGAAGTTCAAGAAAAGATGGATGATATCAAAAGCATATAAAAACACAATGCAATGAAAACGGAAACAGCAAAACTACATTCACAGTCCCCCAACACTCATATTGTATTACTATGTTATAAAACTCGATCAAAATCCACGTGGCAATAGAAAAAATGGTCCGTAATCCTTATATACTAGCTTGGGAGACTTATTTTATCTGTGCGGAACAAAACCTCCAGCAGTATTGACCATCGTTCGCGGTAGCGGCCTAGGTTTCAGAAGTTTTTTCTTTTTACTCGGTATCGGTTTTGGTATAGGGCGATAAACACTGTTACTAGTTAGGCGCTTCAAAAAGTTCTAAAAAATTTATGAAAAAATTCTAAATAATTTCAGCAACAATATGGATCAAATATATAAAAACATAAAACACTATCTAGTACACATAGCATAATCCAAATGATAATAAAGGCATCTCGCAAACTTGTCCAATACTATATTGCCGAATAATTGAATAATAATACAAACACAATAAAAGAAGTTAAATAGTTATTTATCAATCATTCTCCTACTCCTGCTCTACATTATCATCGCCTTTTTGTTACTTAGTAATAGTTAGTATTATTATTTGACAAGTTAGTATGTACATATACTAATTATTAATATTTATGATTTGATAAGTTGATATGTAAACATACATAATTTATTTATTATTAATGTTACGCTCTGTCCCACAAAAAGAGTCCCATTTTTTGATATTTTTTTGGCTATTATTCATTTTTACTGGTAGCATATTAGGTTTAAAAAAAATTAACTAAAGCACCTGTGATCCTGACGCATATGAATCCAACAGACTGCGAAGAATTTCGAGAAATTGGCAATGCATATCATCCCCAAAATCTGTAAGCATACCTTTCACCTACAAAACAACAATATAATCATAATTTCACTGTTTTGCAAAAAGAACAACATTAGAGCTCTATATGAATAACATGTTCAGTTGAGCTTCGCTAGTGCCTCATTTATTTGTTGATGAGTCATGCCTAAACAGGTATCAAATGGGCTCGAGAGTTTACAAATCTTAAATCAAAACATGCTTCTGTCTCTGTTAAAACTTTAATGTGATAGTAAGAAAATCTTTGCTCACTTCTCTGACACAAGGTGATATGGTAGTACTAATCATAAAATGAGAGGGTCAATACTAGTCATATGAAAAAAAAATAGAAGCCATAAAATTATGCAAAATATGGCAGCATCATATCCTTACTATCTACTTATTAGACTTGTTGAACATATATACAGTGGAAAAGGTCAGTTGTCCACAGACAAGACACCACCTTTCCATACCTAAATGAGCTCATGAGCCAACCAAGTAAAAACCTCTCAAGATAATTATGTTATATCCATGCAGCTCAGTGAAGCACGTTTCCATATGTTACTCTGTTTTCTGTTGCCCACATCTTGGAATCTATGGAGCTCTTTTTCTAGGATTACTGATTAAGCTAGACTTTCCCTTTAAGCTTTGACATGCTAGTAAATATTCTCATTCAAGGGTTATAGTGGAGGAAAGGAAGGTAAGGCACCTTCAAGGAGCAGGGGTTTTGAATATCTTTGGGCATTTTGGAAAGAAAGAAGTCTCAGGCTATATGCTAACCCAGTAACCCTTATCTTCCCTTTATCTTTCCTATCTTTGATAGAAGAAGAATGAGAATATACTAAAGAAGGGATGTTCCATAGTGCAACTGATGCAATCAGTATAGAAGAAAGGAATATACCACTTTCGCAAGCCATCTACCTAATGATATATGATGAAATTGTAATAATGGCTTCTGATTATGTTTATATAACTTCTCTTACAAACATTGACATATAAAAGTAGACTCTTATTTTGAGGCCAACTTTATAACTACATTACTTAATTCCACACCAAAAAATAAATACACCAGGCAGACTGCTGTTATAGTTATTATGGTTGTTGATAAAACTATTGTTTTCAAAATTAATGCGCTTGGAAATTATGATATATAGATCCATACCAGAAGTCCAAGAAGAGGGACACCTTCCTGCCGAGTGACAAACGAACGAGTAAGGTTTGGATCTTGATTCAGGAAAAGAATGAGAATGTCTGTCCTGCATCCATTAGAATCACTTGTCATAAGGAAGGTACACTTGGGCAACGAACTGAACTGAACGAAATCACCAAAAGAGAGGCAACTATATTCATTACCCAGTTAATATAAGCTTTTTGTCTTGACTCTGCAAAATATCAGTGACGACATCAACTATTCCTTCATTCATGAGATCCCTACAAGTATTAAAACCTTTACTTGTATTATGATAAATACATGATTACCTAGATACATATAAGCACACATCTGTAAATAAAGGAAGCAACCCAAATGAAAGCTGAAAATTTCAAAGACAATACAAATGTACTGACCATCTTACATCCAAAACTTTGATACAAGAGACGAACAGCATTAAAAGTAAAACATGCAACAATAATGAACATACCTAAATAACCGGAGTTGCTGTACCATCTGCAAGCTCTTGCTTAGGCAACAAAACTCGTGCAAGAAAAACACCTATTTTCATGAGAAAAACAAATAAGGATATGTATTTAGTGTTGGCAATGCTATAATGGTCGTTAAAATTTTTCTCACAATTGAACACTCATCTTCTAATTGTATTTTGAACGGTGACAGATTCAGAACTTACAAGTAATAAAAGAAGACACAGGCATATTTATCCCTCTATAATAAAAGATAAAACACATGCACACACATATAAATACTAAATACAAACATCAAAGTCCTAAATTTCATGTGCATGTAGTCATAATATGTCATTGTCAAAATACACTTCTGCTAATTCTTTTAGAGCAAGACGACTTAAAATACTCACGAAGTAAGGAGAACTTTAGGAGTCAAGTACTTAAGCGTTGGAATGAATATAGTTGTGTATGCTGCAATTAGCTATGGTTAATGGTAATGAGTCTAGCAACAACAACAACATTAAATTAATATAGGTGCTGCTCTTAGGGAAATCAGAGAGACGGAGATTTGGTTGTCATGTTGGTGGTGCTTATAAATGATCACATTGGTTATAGTAAGAGTATATCAATGGAGGATTTGATAAAAGCAACAAGAATGGCCAAAATACAGTAGAATAATTGAAATCTAGAAAGAAGTTTAATTCTTAACCGAGACAATCAGTTGAGGGAAAATAATATGAAATGATCAAAAAGGAAAAACAAGGTTAAACAAAAAGACCATTGAGCCATGATGCAGAACAAGTTAGTGTGTCCAGCTAAAAAAGGTAGAAAGAAGAAATGGTGGGTTCTGACACGCTTGAAAAGAAATCACTAGTCTGCAGGCTGACTTGCTTCTTCCTTGCAAGGAATAGGCTATGCCACGCAATAAAGCAAAAGCTTTACTCGAATAATATCAAACTTTAAGAAAATGTCAACTATAATATTGGATTCAACTTTCAAGAGATCCTAATATTACTAGGAACAGATTTCTAACAAGAAAGATAATGAAAATTCCTAAACCAGCTGATACTAGAAAACAAAATACCAGTACCAAACTAGCTCACTCCGAGAGAGTTGTAATACAAACTACAAAGCATATGTTCCATATTGGAATTTGCATAGTAGCATTTACTAGCAAGTGCCAGAGAAACACAATCAAAGAAAGTAGTTGAGCCTCTGTAGTTACCAAACTTTTCCTCGACTCTGAAGAAGTGGTGGGGGCTTTCAACCTTGCAAACAGTTCCTGGATAAAGGTGCTGTCATCTTTCAGCATAGAAACAACCTACAAGAAAATAACAGAATCAAGATAGAGAATACTCATGCCTAGAGAAGTATGAAGAACTATTTTGAAAATCTTACAAATGCATTATTTGAATGAACTATAGAATTGAGGCTTCCGATTGTGGCTTCATCCAAAACTCTGGGCAGAACAACATCCTAAAATAAATGATATAAGATGAAAATCTAGTTAAAGGACAGGCAAAAAAAAACTCTTTAAGAAATCAGTTCAAAATCTTAACCTTCAGGTAACCAACTCTGTATGTCTGGTGTATCTTTGACAAAACTTGGGGATCTTTAATAGGTATGGCCTACACACATGCACAAAAATAGAGCAAATAAATAAAATCAAATGATGTCAGTATAAGACTACATACTCTTCAACCAACACCGACACCGACACCTATTCCAATTAACACTTGAGGGCTACTAAAGCCACTTTATGCAAACCAGAAGGCCTCGTTCAGCCATGGCACCTTCGGTTAACATCCCTCCACTATGATAGGATAAGAAAGAAGAACAAGAAAGAACCATGTACCTCCTTGAATACCACATGCTCTTTTAAAAAACTGCGATGATGAACATGAGGTACCTCAGGGTCGTCTGCAGACCAAATTTCAATATTAAACACCGTATTTAAACAAGAAAATCACCAGGTAATACAGACCTAAGACCTGGGGCTAAAGTATCATTTAATATGTGAGAATCAGTGAAAACAATAATAAATTAGATACAAGGCCTTGCTTCCAATTTCCAAGAAAGGGTTTTGATGTTTGAAACAAATTCCAGAGCAGAAAATTGCAAACTAAAGCTTATTTCACAATTGCATCGACTAGAAGCGTCTTCAAGCAGTATCATAAGAAATCAAGACATAACAAACGAACAGTGAAGTAGCTCTAGGCAAGCTCCAATAAGAAACTCTCATATTCTCTATAACCTATACAACACAAACACGTAGGCATGATATATTCGAAAAATACTAGCTGGGATACATATATTTTTAGTCTTATTTAATCAAATTAGGAATTACATCAAGACTTTCATATTCACCATTAATCATCATGTTTCAGAAAAAAACATTGAATACAAAGTCATCACGGCACCAAGGCAGGACGCGGTGGTAGTTGACCAATAGGACGCCTAGGCAATAAAGCCTCTGCCATGGCGTCCGTATGGCGACAAGTCGTAAACAATGTGCACTTTATACATTATTTATTTTACTTCAAAAGTACATTGCACAATAAAATTTTATATACACTAAATAATGTCTACACTCAATTGTCTCTAGTCATAACTCAAGCAAATTCATCAATTGTGAAGTCATTTCCGTCTCCCTCACGAGCATCACTCTCATTCAAAAGAGTAGGGTCATGGGTTGGGTTGGGTTAGAGTTATGGGTTAGGTTACTTGAGTAATTGAAAAAGTCAATGGGTTATGATGAGTCATGGTAAAAAATGACTTAATCACTTAATTTGGGCTTCTTTAACGCTAGAACACCAAGTCATCGCTATGGCGACTCCATGACAACTACGATTGAATATAACACCCGCACAATATATCGAAAATTAATTCAGCATTTCTCTAATTTTTAAGGATTTATATATCCAAAAATATATAATTCAACATAGACCTACAAAATATCCAATATTTCAACATAGATTCCACTCTACAAATAATATATAAACCACAAAACTTAACAAAACAAGATATCACACAAATATAAAATATGGTTGTACACAACAGTGCATCATACACAAAATAATGGAAGGATGAGAAGTAAGGCTGGATTAATGCAGCTGCTTATCTCCAAAATAGGTTCAGTCAGTTGTTGGCATAGTAGCCACGGCGAGTCATGGCAGTAGCCGACTGCTTGGACGCCATGGCGGTCGTGGACGCCTAGGCAACAAGGCGACCGCAATGGCGTCCGTATGGCGACAAGTCGTTTACAATGTGCAATTTATATATTATTTGTTTTACTTAACAAGTATATTGGCAATAAAATTTCAGATACATTAAAACTCAAAACATAACACTATGGAATAACATTAAAGGCATAATTATGTATATACATAGGAATAACAATCCAAAAACAAAACACTTGATATTAAAAATTAGTAAAAGAAATGAAGAATTCAACAAACACCACATAGAAAATAAAGTTGCAACCAACCATCACAAATATGTAGTCTGATAAATATGTGTTGAATCTGATTACTAATAAGTTTTTTAAGGTTTTATTTCCTTTCTCTCTGGTTTGTAATCGATGGGTCATGGGTTTGTAATCGTTGGGTCATGGGTTGATGGATCAGAACTATATAAAATACTTTGATTGAGTCAGAGCTGCTCATAGCGTCCCAAGGCATCGTCAAGGCGTCCCAAGGCGCACGCCTTAGCAATTCCACCTCAAGGCACCCATCGCCGTATTATTTTTTCATCGCCTGGACGTCTAGGCGTCGCCTGCGCGACGCCTTAACAACTATGGTTGTTGGAGGTCAACGATCAGAAATAAGTCGATGAAATATGAAACACTTGAACAAAACTACTTGAAATAGTCAGTTTCTTATATAAGCATAGTAAAATAGATTCTCTTACTAAAGAGACATTTATCTACATAGTATTTTCTTCATAATCCAAACTTATCCCCATATCTATCATATTTTAAAACAACTCAAAAAGTCTCAAACCATAAAATATTTTCTTCAGGCATAACACTAAATAATGACAGGTAACAGCATTACAAAGATGGTGTTTACATAAAATAAAACAAAATATCTTGAGATTTTGAAAGACATACTATGATCCACTAATATAGTAGAAGCACAATATTGCTCAAAAGGAAACAAACATTACATATCAGAGTTTATCTTAATAGACTAACACATATATTGATGCATGCCAAGGTAATTTCCTTGGAGCTCAGACAGCACATATCATTAGCTAAAAGAGGATATCGGTAAACTATGACAAGTGCATTGTGGGACTCCTTGTACTCCTAAAAACCATTATACTCGCCACAAATTAAAGCTAAATACGAGTTTCTACAAGCCAACAAAGAATACATGACGATAACAGTTAAAAAATTGCATTAGCCTTATTAAATTGGGTCGTGTGAGAAGTAGACTCCGGTAATAATTTCTCAATTCATTATAGTGTATATGGAGATTAGAGCGTACAGCTTAATTCACTAAACAAAGTAATAAAATAGAAATTTTTAGACCAACAACAAAACAACTTACATTCAAGGCATCCAATTATGTCCATAATCAACACATCCTCAAATATTCTCTCAAAGATTTGAGCACAATTGAGTAAGACTGCGAATATCAAACATACAAGTCAACACATCAGCAATAATTTATGACCAAACACGAGGGTAAGTAGAAAGTAGATACTTACTGATCCCTCTGACTATTTTAAATATCACGTGAAGGTCATCAATATTTTCCAAATCTTCACAGATTCTAAACAGGTCCATCAGCTTCTGGAAAAAATCTTGCTGCATGAAAGGGATGATAATTATTAATTAACAAATGGAGTCACTTTAACTGTAAATATTTAAAGAAACAGGTACAAACGGAATTATGTTTTATTGTTAAGTTCTAATTTTTAGCAAGTCAGATGTATCACAAGATGTGCACAACGCCAATTAACGACAGAAAGACTACTTCATCCGACACATGCTACAGTTTATAATCTAGTGTGATCCAGCATTATTAACCAGCCCACATATGAGGACGCTCACACAGTGTTCTAATGATGCCACTCTTCCTCGCCAACAATTGTTTTTGTTATACATAAAAAAGTACAGGTAAGACGATCTATAGAAAGGTATCTATTCATGGCTATGGAGTCATCCAGTAAACATATTTGTCTATAAGATACAAAATTCTGATCCAAACAACTTCAAAAGAGATCCAATAAAGCTTACATCATGTAATATGAGTTCTGTCACGCGACACTGGTCGGTGATGCTACTTTCAACTACAGTCTGCAAGAAGAAGGAAAAAAACAATTGAGATAATAAATTATCAGGTAAGATGTGCATTTCATGACTCATCACTGAATAGTAGACAACAAGAATATTAACTGTATTCCAACAATAAGGAAAAGAAGTAGCCTACCAAGAAAACACCAATATAATATCAAATATAGGACAAATGATATTCAGAAATAACTTCTAGCAGCAGGCTACATAAAAAATATAAATAATAACAATTAAAGCTAACAAGTAACATAAGTAACCATTTCATTTATTTATATGATATATCTATTTTGGTGCGGTACAGAGATTATTGTAAAAAGAATAGCACGAATGTTGTCTAAAATTGTAAGGATCACAAGTAATTTATGGAGGTCTTGAAGATCACAAATAATTTTCCAAATAAGCACAACATATCTGATAAATTATTTTCTTCACTAGATTACCTAAACAAGGGTAACTTGAAGTCCTCTCATACAAATGGAAAGGTAAAGAAAAAATTGGACAATGACAGATCAAGACACAGTTAACAAAATATATACATAAATGAATCCAAAGATCCACTACAATTATTCCCTACCTCACTGTTTCCCACCTAATCATCCAAAGTCTCCAATAATAACAGTAACAGCAACAACAAAGACAATTAATTTCAAATTTTGAAAACAAAAAATCAAAGTAGCCTTTCTACAAGACTACAACTCTAAAGAAATATATAATACTGCTCAGAAAATGACACTTCCCCAAAAACATGAATGCTAGTAAGTTAATAACTTAAAAGAGGCAGCAAACTTGGATGGTAGAGAAAATCACGTAATAAAGCAAAAGACTATATATGCATAATTAAAACATAACAAGTTGGATAATGGCCTACTAAAAAAAATCACATAACCGAAGAAACATTAGACAAATCAAGAACTCATTAGCTAGTTTAACCATTCAGATATGCTACTAGAAAGGAAACGAGACTAAGAAATGTACGCTGAAAGTTAGCAATAAGATCTATCAGACAACAAATTGCCATCGCACAAGGAAGGAGGGAAGGACCAAGACCGAGAGAAATAGGGACCTGTGATAAACTACATGCTTTAATGCACCCTCAACAATTATACCATAGTCATCAGATTCTAAAATGTTAAACTCCTAGAGGCTAAGAAAACAGATTTTCAGTTAACAGATTTTCATTTAGACAAAATATAATGGATAGCCGCTTACATCCAATAACACACATATATATACACAATAAGAGAGCACAAATTGAAACCAAGAAAATAATAAATTAATGAAACTAATCAAGGACCACAAATATTCTGCTGACAAAAATGAAAATGGAGTTGCATCTGTGAACAAATTCGATCAGCTTCATCATTATCATACAACAAACAGTACCCAAAAAATGTATGGCAAGGAAAAAGTAGAAATAAATACTATTAAAAATTCCAAAACTGAACTATTAGATTGAACCTTGAGAATTAAAGGAAGTGTTGATAGCTCAACTGCAGGCAACTCCCTCAGCTCACTATGGATGGTATGATATGTCTCATCTGAATAAGTAACAGCAAAAGAATATCAAGCTTAAATGGTTACATGGATTATTAAACCTTCTATGATAAAATTTTAAATGCACTAGATTGTCTGAAAACCACAATTTTCTCCAAGTAAAGAGGACACAAGGACTCAAGCTTATTCTTTGATATAATTTTCTTTTCTTTTAATAAGTGAAGGAAATAATATTGCTTCTTCCAATGAAATACTGAATGCTTTGTCTATGTACATAAACAATAGATCCGCTACGCTGAGTGAACTCAGCGAAGTAATATTACAAATTCAAACTTATTTATTATTTTGACGGTAAGGAATTTTATTTATTTATTATTAGTTATGCTGATAGAATGATAGATCAAAAGATGTGTTCTTTCCAGTATAAAAGGTGAACGAACTACAAACTCCACCCTCCAGATGTTCATCAGATTAAGATAAGCATTATCTCAATACATTCCAAACTCTTCAAGAAATAAGACCTTGCTACTTGTCAGGGAGAGATAAAGGTAATAGGACCTTGTTTTCCCCAAACAATTAAAAAACATGAAATCAGGTGCATAATTGCTTTTTAAGATAAATAAGATTACCAATACACTTACTGTTAAGTGTATTGAATTGCAGACTCCTTTGCACACTACAAATTTGGTCCCTACATAAATACATATATTATTAGTTAAGGAAATTAAACCTCGGCAAAAGGGGGGAAGCAAAGCATGGATAAGCAGAACAAAAAGGCTAAATAATAAATCTATTATACACTACTTACCATATATAAGAACACCCAGTATTTTCTTGAAAGCTAAGAGCTAGCTCAGTTGAATACTCTGGATCTCTCCAAGAAATTATTGTATCTGAGTATATAAAAAAATACAGTTAGACAATAAATTTAGTACTGAGAAAGGAGATGGCCTAAAATATACAATAGGTTTATGAAACTGAAAGTTATACCTTCTTGCTTTCTATATATGTCATCTGAGCTAATGCGGTGCAAGAGTAAAGTTTCATTGTCCTCTTCATCAACAACAAACAAACCCAATTCTTCTGATCTCTGTGTTATAAGGTTTATGAAATAGAATTCCCTCAACAAATCATATAAAAATAAGGAGAATCTAGAAAACTTAGAATTATAAATCAGACTCAAACATAATATACACACCAAGCACAGGAACAGACATACCTCCAAATAATCAACAGTTACATGCCCAGTTCCTTGGTCATCCCACTTCCCATCATCATTCAGGCGATAGACCTTAACTCGCTGAATTTAATTCAATAGATAGAGAATTCAGCCTTTTGCCATTAAAAAGAGTCATACTTCTAATCTTTACCGCAAAATAAAGAACAAAGCAAGTAACAAACAATATATACACTGCCCAGAAATTTCAAGCTACAAAAAATTGGATGGCCTGCAGTGAAATATATGCATCATGACTGTTTATCCACAGATTGAGCTACTTAGATTGATGCATATAGGCATGTAATCCTAAATGAAATGCCGTGCACACATAATTTCCATATCCACTGACATTGATTTCCTATTATAACAAACTTGTTGTTTGTCTCACCAGACAAATATTCCTAAACTTTTCTAATTCTCATTTATACTTGGTTGGAAGGAGCCAACACTATGCCAAGTTTCAAAAAAGTAATAGACAGAAGATGCCATACATGGTGAATAAGAATTCAGAAAATTTATAGCGTAGAAGGTAATATGCCCAAAGTAAAGAAGAAAATGTCCATTAAATAAAACAGAGGTTCAATGGACTAAGGTTACAAAAAGTGCCAGACAAAGAAGATGGCCTATTGTGGATAACAAGAATATGAATCATTGTCGGTAAGAGAGAAGGACAAGGAAATATGTTCAAAGTAAAGAAGAAGATGTCCATTACTTAAAATTGAGGTTCACTGGATAGTGCCACAAAATGAAGATCAAAGGTATTTGGGAGATAGCATCCTTGTACCGTAAGAGGTGATTTTGGACAAACCAGAATAGGAGATACTTGAAAAATGAAGTGAAGTCTAACATAAAATTATATAATTGAAATACTGAACACATTTTATTTCTGTCTTCTAGCCCTTAGTTATCACAACATATATATACATATGTATAATGCATATTTATATATCTTCTAGCCCTTTTCACGCTCTATTGGTTATTTTATTACTTCTTTGGAGAGATCAAATAATTTGAAAGATTTAAATACAATGTACATGGATTATGTCCTCCAATTTTTAACACCTTGTAACTAGAATCTCACTTATCAAAAAATCGTTCATTCTTCAGAGCAGAAAAAGAAAATAACTGACAAGAAAAGA
Organism: Panax notoginseng; assembly: GCA_016801055.1. NCBI lineage: Eukaryota > Viridiplantae > Streptophyta > Magnoliopsida > Apiales > Araliaceae > Panax > Panax notoginseng. The sequence goes on from CM029022.1 coordinate 20,728,359, forward strand.
GAACACAAATAATACAAATCAGCTACACAAAGACATGATAAAATAAAAGATTAGCATACACATTCATTTGCTTAGGATGAAAGACGGGTACAAATCCTTTAAGACAGCATGGATTGGGTTTTGTTTATCCAAACAACTTACAGACTAAGAACAATGAAAGTAAAATCTTTAGGAATCGTGGTTATTATACCCGTAGACCCAAGATTAGTGGAAACTGTTATGGCAAAGCTGCTCGCCCCATGCCTCAAGTAGGAACACTCGAGTCTCATAACCCAAGTAGGTCCCACTAGAGATCCTATAATCAACTATTCTTTCTGAGTCAGATATACTTGCAGCCTATTATACAAACTACAGTTGCAGCTATAACTCTAGCCCAGCACGGGTAGATTTTCCGCAAGCGGACTCGTAGACACTTCAAGGCCTCATGCCTTGACATGGTGGTTGCTTCGATAGCAATATTGGCATAACTCTTGACCAAAACAATAGAAGCCCCACTACAGAAAACGACTTAGATCTAAACTTTTAAAATTCAGAAAGAACACCCTAGGAGATCCCCCATTTAGATTTATAATCCAATCAGAAAACCATTGTAACCACCCCCACCCCCACCCCCACCCCTACCCCTACCCCTACCCCTAATGGAAGCAAAAACATGTTAACAATTAGAAGCATCCTTTCTAACTTCTAAGAAAGATTTTGCAGCTTAAAAAATAATTTATTCCGAACACTAGTGGTAAAAATAACTGGTCCAAATTGCAAATGAATCTCCAAGAAAATAAAACAATCTTTAAAAAAATTAGCGCATAAACCTCTTTCAGATAGATGCGAACAACGCTCAGTCTATGTTGGCAAGAACCACTTCAAACATACACATCGACCGAAGGACTAACAAACTTGATCACAGCAAAAATTGACAATAATCTTATGAATCCCTGGTCTATATTACTCACGGTTCAAAGTATCGGCCGTTACGCCAAAATATTGTCATCTCGGTTAGGTATCGGTTGAGACCGGACGGCAACCTTAACATGAATCACAAAATTACGAATTATTCATGTAAAGTGTAAGTTTTGAAAAAAATTCGGCAACTCGACGTAACGGTTTCGGACCAAATAAAAAAGAAATCATGGCATAAAGGGGAGAAATCACAGCGTAAAGGGAATTATTCATGTAAATGGTAACTTTCAACCAAATTTCGACAGCACAACATAACGTAGCGGTTTCGGACCTAATAAAGGAGAAATCGCAACTTAAAGGGGAGAAACGCCAAAAAAATTTGAATTTATTGAAAGCTACAAAAGAGATGTGATAAAAGAGAACGAACTTTTCTCTATAAATTATACTTAAATATACCTATGTAATACCTAGTTAAGTATAACTTAAAAAAAAACTAAAAAAATATTGTACTTCAAGTGTACTTAATTAAGTTAAATTGTACTTAAAATATACTTATATAGCACCTATTTAAGTATAACTAAAAAAATTATTAAAAAGTATACTTAATAATTAATTTGTTAAGCTAAATTGTATTTAAATTATAATTAAATTGTACCTATACAGTACCAGTTAAGTACAACTTTAAAAAAATTACACTTAAAATATACTTAGTTAAGCTAAATTGTCCTTCAATTATAATTAAATTGTACCTATATAGTAACTAGTTAAGTATAACTTGAAAAAAATTTAAAAAAAATTACACTAAAAATATACTTATTTAAGTTAAATTAAACTTAATTACACTAAAAATATACTTATTTAAGTTAAATTAAACTTAATTTCTACAGAACATGTGTGCTCTATAGAACATGTGTGCTCAACCATTTGAACTAAGACAACATCAATATCAACTTTATTCAAACGTAAAATTGATTAAACATATATGTAAGATGTTTGTTTTATCATTTTTGGAGAATGTTATGCGCACTAAATGGTATTTTTGTGAATTTGATTGATTCATCTCGTTGTTCTTATTATGTAGAATTTTTTCATAATTTATTTTTTTTTACTTTTTTTGAAGTTCTTAACTAGCTAACGGTGTGTATCACCCGAAACCGATAACGAGTCAAAAAATGAACTTTCAAACATAAGTAGCATCTTTGAACCATGATATTACTAGATCAACCTAAAGAAATCAACACTGCTCCAGATTAGCAAATGAGTATCAAACTTGACTCGAGTTCAAAAAAAATCTTATAGGATAATAACATGAAGGAGCTATATAAGTGACTCAACTCAGGTTACTAACACCACAAACTCAAGCAATACGTCTCAGTCTAAGAAAAAGTTTACAACTTTTTCCCCTAGCTTACACATTGGAGTGCATAAATTGACACCTTATGCTCAACTTTGTCAACTCTCCATCTCTATACCCACTACCTAACATAAATATCCGGAAATAATATACCAAATTCCCAAAATTTCAATATCCAAGTTAACTCACATTACAACTACTTCATATGTTCAAACACCTATAGATAATGAATACCACTTTTTAACGCCTATCCATAAAACTTGAAAACCTAATACCAAGAGCTTGCACATTAACACAATCAAAACTGGAAGTATTCTCTTTGTTGACAATTGTTACATCGAAACTAAGTGAACAAAACGAAATATGATTTAGTTAAGGTCTGTAATTAAGAAAAAATGTTCATGCGAGACTGCAAATACTTGTCAGGGTGAGTCCACAACTTTATGAAACAGAAAAATTGCACACCTGCATCGAATTATTTGAAGTTGATGACTTCTCTTGTGCACCCATCGAAGCCTCAATCCTCTTGTGAATTGCAATTCTAACTGAATTTTGGCTAGGTTGATTTATAGAGAACTTGTGAATGGTGTTTAAATTAGGGTTTTAAGAGAAAGAAAGAGGGAAAATCAAACAGGAGAGTTCAGGTTCGGGATCAGTGGAAAACCCTAACTCCGTTTCACCCTCTTTCTCTCTCTTCCTCCCTCGTAGGACTCAACCTTCGTCTCTCTTTCTCTCTCTTGATTTTTTTCCGTGAAAGAGTCCGTGCCTACTGCCCGTCCTCTGAACCTTTGAAAAAACAGGAAATATACAATATGCTTAATGTCTATAAAGCCCCTTGGCTTTTGGTGGAACTACATCAGATGCCACTTACATTGTCGTCTGCTGCTCTGTGCTTTTAAATTGCCGTCCACGCGGTCTCCCCTTGCACCCCCCACGCCGCCACCCCCACGCCCCACGCGCTACCCCGTACCCTTCCAATCACAAGTTGTATGTCAGAAGTGACACCACGCCTACTAATTTTCATTTTACACACGAGTATTGCTGTGATTATAAAAAATAATTTAAAATTTAATATATTAAAGATAAATTATTTGATATCTATTATATATTCATCGTTATAATGGTTAAAATTTTTCTTTTTTTTAACAACTAGTGATTAAAATCAATCATAATAATATATATTATATATTTATTACGAACATCATGAAATAATTTTAAAATGATAACATTAAAATTTGATATCTAAAATAAGATTCCATAAGAAAATGTTTACCATAAATAATTTTTTTGGATAGTATTAATAATTTTAGTCTGTAACTCTTAAAATTTGTTAACTTATAAGTTAGTCAAATCAATTTCCAAATAGTTATGTATTGTTTGAGTGTTTGTGCGTGACTTAATTTTTAACTTATAATTTGACTTATATGTAATGTTTGATAAATATAATTTTTTATTTGTCAAAAAATAACTTATAAATTATTTTAAAATAAAAAAATTGATTAAATGTAAATGTCTTTTTTTCTTTAATTTAATAATCTTTATAATTTATTTTACCATACAAGTTGCCAAATATTTTCATAATTTATTTTAATTATAAGTAAAAATATTACAAAACACTTAAATTTTAACTTATAACATGCCCTTAAGTTTTCGACGACTTTTCGTTAATTAACTAATAAATTATTTCATGATAAAATCTAGAAAGTATTAGCATATGTATTTAGGGGTGTTAATTAATTGAATCGAACTAAGTATTGAGTTGCTCAAATTTAATTTATAAAATTATCAAATAAAATTTAATTGAGACTCGTTTATTTATTGAGTTAAAAAGAATCTTGAATCAAGCTCGGACAAATTGAATTTTTCATGCAAATATGTATTAATAGACATTACAATTTGAATAGAATTGAATACTTTATCAAATTTTAAACAAAATTTATATTTAAATTATTTATATTTTTAATAGAATATAAATTGAACTTTTAATCGAACAAATACGAATTGAGTCCGAATTATTTGATTTATTTTATGGCCTTATATGTAGCAGTAATATATTATCATATATATTATTGTTTTAATTCACAAATCAAAGACGTCTACAAGAACAACGCACCTCGCGTATGTTTGCAAGGAATCCAGACAGGAGAGAGAAAACATGCGGTTTATCCGCCGCCATTTTATCCGTTTATTCAAAGCTTTAACGAACTCAATTATGCCTTCAACCAAAACCTCAACCACCCGTGTCATATAAACCCTATTCACATATCTCTCACTTTCTACATCTACTAAAGCCACTCATTTCCTTCTCTCTCTAGAATTTTCCAATGCTGCACTCAATTTCTCTCTCTACATCTTGCCCTCACTCATCTCCAATTATTATCATCAAATCAAATTACTCATTCCAACGTTTTAAATCCCCCAATTCTCTAAACTGTGGTCTCAGGGGAGATTTTCTAGGGTTTGCTCATCTTAAACAATCCAATTATCGGAGATTTGTTCTAGCATCTAGTCGAAGCTACTCGAAGAAGAAGCTCTCAGCTTCGTTGTCTGACAAAGGAAGTCCTACGACGTCGTTTGATTACGATCTGGTTATTATTGGAGCTGGCGTTGGGGGTCACGGAGCTGCATTACACGCTGTCGAGAAGGTAAAGCATTTGCTTTATTTAATTGATGTGGAATTTGTGAGTCTGAGGTCTAATTAAGCTGAAACAAGCAAGTGAAGTAGTGAACTGCAATGGAGGTTTTTTGTTAATTGTGTTATCAGGTTAATAATGTTGCACATTTGTTTGTGACCGACCTTGAACTGCTTTTATGGATATTGACTTTACATTGCAATTGATTATTTTGTGCATTTTAAGTTTTGATGAACATTTATAGGTTTAGCTAACACCTAGCTCCACAGTTGCACTGTAACATTGTCTGATGCAATTGTGAAGTGGATAACCGTCGATCATGATGTTTTCCAAGGTTAGATCTTTACTTAATGATGCCTTAGCAAGGAGGAACAATATGAATGTAAAGACAAAGGAGGAATGAAGCAAAAACAAAGAAGAAAAAGAAGATTATGCTACCATAAACTTAAATTTGTATCCGTGATTGATATTTCAAGATTACGATTTTGTTGTAGTTTTCATCACAGTGAGTATTGCCATATAGGACAGCTGAAACATTAAAGGAAAGACATATATTAAAATATGGGAAAAAATTTAATGTATAGTATACCAATGAGACTCAACACTGCCAATGATTTTAGAAAGAACAGCCTTTTACTTTCTGAGTGGGAATATTTAATATTCAATCTGTTGTATACACTTGGCAGCTGTAAATTTTGAATACATGTCATGTTGAAAACAACATATGTTTTTTTTATCCTACACCTTGCTATTTGAGAATTGTGAATTTGACTACAATAATGGCAGGGTCTGAAAACAGCTATAATCGAAGGAGATGTTATTGGTGGAACATGTGTGAATAGAGGATGTGTTCCTTCTAAAGCTCTTCTTGCTGTTAGTGGCCGTATGCGTGAACTTCAGAACGAGCATCACCTGAAGGCTTTAGGTTTGCAGGTTAGATAAACTATATACATTATTATTCCCAAAAAAAAAAAAACTATAAATTCAATAACCAGGGAAGCTTAAGCTGACACAGCATGATTTAGTTTGCGGTGGTAAATGCTACACAGTTTAGATTGGATATAATATTCTCTCCATCCTAGATTAAGTGATTGAGCTTGACTAACACATAGTTTAAGGAGGGGCGCATATGATTACTTTATTTTTAATTATAAACCCTAGGATAAAGCGGCTCTAAGGTTGGGATAGAATCATATCACTTGCATTAGGACATCATAACATATAAATCCATTCACTTCAGTTGAGACAGAGAGAGTACTATTAGTTTTTCCATTGTAAACTATGGTTGCATATTATTTGTTCCCTAATGCATGGTAGGATGGGGTATACCTATAATCATGAAGTTTAAAAGACCATCATAGTTACTGCACATAATGGTACCGGCATATAACTTCAGGTCGTCTGACTTTTGATTGAAGTTTCTATTTATTTTCTTAAATTTAGAATACATGATTTCTTAACAGTTAAAAGCTGAAAAGCTCATTTGGGATCAATTGGTTTTAGCATTTTTTTCACCATTTTAATCATATACTTTAGTATTGTAATTTATTTTTCAATGCCATTTAACTTATCTTTCTTGTCGTTCTTTCCATTTTATTTCCCCTTCAACTTTCAATTGGTAAATAATGATAGGTTTCAGCAGCTAGCTATGATAGGCAAGGAGTTGCTGATCATGCAAATAATCTTGCATCAAAAATTCGTAACAATTTGACTAATTCAATGAAGGCTCTTGGTGTGGACATATTGACAGGAGTGGGTACAATACTGGTAAGTCACATTTGCTGTCATATGATCTGAGTGTCAACTCAGTCAACAAAAGTTATTTATTATATGAAAAGTCTTTTGGGTGTCATCTTATGTCTATAGAAACATATGGCCATATGAGTCTTACTGTTTACAGCTTCATTATGAATATTTTCAGGGACCTCAAAAGGTGAAATTTGGAAAAGTTGGTTTTTCAGACAATGTGATAACTGCAAAGAATATCATAATTGCCACCGGTTCAGTTCCTTTTGTCCCCAAAGGCATTGAAGTTGATGGTAAGTGTTCTTCTTTTCCAGACCTTTCATCCCCATGGTGTAGTTTGATTTTTGTTAAAGGTGGTATTTTTGTATATACCTTATGAGTTTAAGAATGTATTAGCTCTCCTTCAAAATTTTCAGGGACTCCCGGTATGAAGGTTAATATTTCCAAATACATCCTTATTACTATTAACTTTGAACAGGCTCCTATTGCTTTCGATGCCTCTCTGATTGGGTGCAAAATCGAATCTTTATCTTGATTAATCAAGATTGGTAGTAATTAATCATGTTTAGATTAATCAAACAAAATATCACCTTTTAGCAACCAAGAGATGAAACTTTGGATTATAACTTATAAAGAAAATAACCAAGGCAACCTATATAGTTACAATATTTATTAGAAATTTGAGTTCTCACATAGGAACTTCTTTATTAGATATACGTAGGGACTGGTGAATGTAATCCATTAATGTAGGATAGTTTTTTCATTTGTTTTCTTGATTCACATTGTATTTTCTTTTGGGTAGTTTTCCTTTCCGCCATTTGCAATGTAGTAGTGCTGCTCTTCTCTAATAAAGTTTTGCTCTGTTATAAAAACAGATTGAGAACTTAGACTAGAATATAAAAGGATTATTCGCCAAAACCATCCCCCAAAGTTATCTTCTAGACATGGATTTGCCAGAAGATATTTGAATGTAAATTCCATAGAAGATACTTAGCTGCCTAAGTCTGCTAAGTTTATGAGGAGCCCAAGAGTAAGGATATAATTACTGGGTAAGATAATTTAACAAACATGAATAAACGAAGCATGGAAGGCCTGAGGGGAGGGGCTGGGATTGGGTGAAGGAGGAAAAAGTTTTTATTTTTATTTTTTATCTTTCCCATCTCCCAGTGGAAATTTATCTTATGGATTGAGCAACTTGTAAGCAAATTATTTATAATATCTATTACATTTCCTTTTGAATATTTTGTTCATTCGTGACCATAAATTTCTAATCACCAAGTAATGACATGCAGGAAAGACTGTAATAACTAGTGATCATGCCCTCAAATTGGAGTCTGTTCCTGAATGGATAGCTATTGTAGGAAGCGGTTACATTGGGCTTGAGTTCAGTGATGTGTATACAGCACTTGGTAGTGAGGTAGTGCCTCTGTCTTTTCTTTATCAATTTGTTCTTTATTATAGAATTAGTAGAAAAAAATATTATTCTTCTAAACATGGATTAAAATTATAAAATACTACCTAATCCTTTCTTAAAATTAAAGAACTGGTGTGCATCCTCTCCACCCCACCTCCAATTAAAAAAGAAAAGAAGCTCTTGGAGGCGTAGTTCAGGCGTAGTTCTTGGCTGGTCATTGAAAATTTATTTTCTCTTAGTAATTATTTTAGTTTTAGATAAAAACTGAACAAACATTAAGCTTTTGCCAAGGAAAGCAATTCCTTCAAAGGCTAAGGAATAGGAAAAATAACTTTACTTATCCATACTTCCACCTCTGTCGTTCACTTTCCTAGGTGATGATTTGTGGTTACAAATCTTCTTGCTCAAAAGTTTATGCATTGTGAATTAAATGGCATGTGTGAGATGCATCTGAACACTCTTCTGACCTGTAGTAAACATTCTTGAATAGATTCTTAAGTTTTTTTCTTAGCATTCTTACTTGCCTAACTAATGATTGAAATAGATTTTCCCTTCGCCTTGTAAATCAGTTGCATTTTTCTGCTTGATTCCAAAAGTTCCATTCTTTTCAAAAAGTGAAATGACACCTTATTTACTTTCTTAAATTTTCCAATCGGGGTCCGGTGAAAAAAAAACTTAATGATATGTACTGGAGTTTATTTTGCTACTTTGCCTATCATCATTTTTTATTTCTTTTCTTGATACAACTTCAAATTTACTTTTAATAATTTCCGTAAAAGTTATCAAGTTGTTTGCAGTGGTGTTGGACAGGTCACCTTTATTGAAGCTCTAGATCAGCTTATGCCTGGTTTTGATCCTGAGATAAGCAAGTTAGCTCAACGTGTTCTGATAAATCCGCGGAAAATTGACTATCATACTGGAGTGTTTGCAACCAATGTAAATTGATTCCAAGGGCTTTATCTTGATTTCTGTGTGCATGATTTAGAGCGGCACATTCATTGTCTTTAATGTTTGTATAGATAACTCCTGCAAAGAATGGGCATCCGGTCATCATTGAGCTAATTGATGCCAAGACAAAGGAACCAAAAGATACTCTGGAGGTAACATGATTTTGCTGGGACTAGTTGCTTTCTATCAAGAACACTACTTATACTTGACATGGAGCCCCGTGTATTTGTATTTCTTCATGTTATTCAACCATGTTCTTTGTGTTGATATTACAACATGCTTAAAGTTTAATAAATGTAAAAATGCCTGTTTGGACCTCATTTAGAAGCCTGAGCACTAAAGATAGAGGACTATTAAGATTACCTTAATCATTTAGAAATGTATGTGAGCAAAAGCCTCATCTAGAAAACCTGTGATTTCTTTAAGTATGAAGTTATATCTGCTTATATGCTCGCGTCTTTGTTTTTGTCCAGTCTCCTTGCCTAAGGTAGTTTATATAGGCATTTGTTGGATTGCGATTGGTTAGTTGTTCTTTTTGTTGATCATAATGTTGTAATTATATTTGTCGTGTCATGGATTGCACGCACCTCTTTTGGTGTCTTTTTAACTGAAATTGACTTATCAAAAAAAAAACAAAGCAAAAGAAATGAAAACCCTTGTTACACTGTAGTGTGAACTATATCTGCAAATACTGCTTCGATTTGTTTGTCACATCACTTGTTAAAAAAGAAATTAACAAATAAACAAACATGTTTCTCATGTCACACAGATGGGAAATTTTTTATTTCTTAGTGCTTATCATTTCTACTTATACAAGTTCTATTGAATTTGACACACCTGATATCACACATATGTTCAATATATGTATTTGTATACCAGTTCATGCATATATGTGACATAGAATTGATGACGAGGGTTTGCTGTCTCGACCTACACTAAGTGGAAGCCAGCATTCTTAATACGCGTATGTGATATATATAATGTATATATGCATAACACTACCTCCGTCCACCAAAGGATGACAAAAGCACAATTTTCACATGAATCACGAAAACTAGTTAGAGGAGAGAGTGTAGTGTATGTAACAATTTACCCTCAAGTTTAAATATTAGATAATGGCCCCCCAATTAAGTACTAATGGGTGATGCTATATATAAAATGATGGGACCCACTACATTATGTACTTTGAGTGTAATAAAGTCTTTGTAAACAAATTTATGTACTTAACTCATCCCTAAGGAGACAAGATTTTGGTGCTAATGCCATCAATTGGGGGATGGAGGGAGTAAATATAATGATATTTGATAGTTTGTTAGATTATAATCTCAAACTTCTTGGTGTTTAATGTTTATGTTTGTTTCATTGGTCAAAACACACCAATTACACATCCATCACATGTAAATATATATATAAATTTTTGATAAGTAATGTATTTAGTATAAATTGATTGCTAAACAATTGATTGAAAATCCATAAATTTGGCATTGAAATCGATGTATTAAATCTTTCCTAGTATTCAAATTTGTCCAAAACTCAACCTTAAAATTAAATGAATTGCATAAAGAGGCTTAGAACTGACATAATTATGGTTTAACTTTATGTTAGCTAGTCAAGCTCACCCTTGTTCAATCTCGATGCTGATAATGAATGAGCCTAAAACTGGAGCCGGACTTTGGCTCTCTTACGAGCCTGAGCTGAGCCCTTAATGAGCCAAGCATCATTTGTTCATGTGCAACTCAGTTCATTTGCAGCCCTAGCTTTGCATGTCTATTTGTAATATCCACCCCCACCCCCCTTGTAAGAAATGGTCTTTGTAGTAATGGGAGATGACTCCTGAATGTCTGAGCTAGAGATTGTGATATTTTCCAAAGGTTTTCTGTTCATGATTTGATGTCAGAAACTGTTGATTTTGTTGCCATAGGTCGATGCAGCACTAATTGCGACAGGAAGAGCTCCATTTACAAAAGGTCTTGGATTGGAGAATGTAAGTCTTTCTTATTTATTGTCATATAAAAGACAATAAAAATCACTCACTGACAAATGGTTATACTTTGAATTGGTGTTCCTGAAGATCAATGTAGCGACACAACGTGGCTTTGTTCCTGTTGATGAACGGATGCGAGTAATTGATGCAGAGGGCAATCTGGTTTGTTGGAATGCATTTATGAGCATATTTTTCTGTAGGCTGTAGCCAGTTGTTTCTCACGTTGGAACTTCTATAATTAGGTTCCTCACGTATACTGCATTGGTGATGCAAATGGTAAATTGATGCTTGCTCATGCAGCAAGTGCGCAAGGAATTTCTGGTAACTGACTTTACCTAAATTTGGTTATTAAGATTCAGTACTGCCACTTTCTCCCATCTTAAGTCACAATGCTCTCTTGTTGTAGTTGTTGAGCAAGTCAGTGGAAAAGATCATGTGCTCAACCATTTGAGTATCCCAGCAGCTTGTTTCACTCACCCTGAAATAAGTATGGTTGGACTGACAGAAGTAAATTATTAAGCCTTCCTCAGAAAAGCGGGGCCTTATGTTATTATGCTTTTATGCACTTTTTCTGCATCATCTATTAGATACTTTGGTTTTTGGTTCTATCATGACTAAATTTACCTTTTGTGGCATTACCGAGAATCTAGTTCATCCATTATTCTACTATGTCATTGCTATGTACATGACTTCTTGGAGCCAGTGTCGGTAGAGGTATAGCGTATAAGAGAGCCGAAAGCAAGGATTAGGATACCGTTCACCATTCAGGACTTATGTGACGTAGTAATTAAAGCAAAAGCCAATTGGCACCCTCAATTTATTTCTTTAGTAACTAATATTTGGAGTAGTGACAATTTTTTTTGTTTTGCTTGGGATATCTTTTGACACTGATGCCCTTACGTTCTTGCTGAACTAGACTTTGCGAAAATTCTACTGATGACATCTCGATTATTCAACCAAGTACTAGCATCAAAAATTCAATCATGTCATAAGGCCAATTAGTCATGTATTGATTTGGTAAAGATTTTGGACACTACTAAATTTGCATGTTTTTGAAGCCTCTGCGTATCTTCTTAGTGTATGTGTAATTGTGTATGCCAGAACTTGTAATGTAACGAAACTAAATAATGAGTCTGCAATTAAGTTGAAAAGTCGATGATTTATCAAAGGCATTGTAGGCATATCATTGTCAACATAGGCTAATTAAGGATGCATATTATAAGCTATTGTGAGGAAGGGGTCTGTTGGCTGACACTATTAGCCTTCCGAATTTACCTTAATTAACCTATTATACATCTTGGAAAAAGTTCCTAGTGAAAAAGATTGAGCACTGAAGAAGAAGTCATCTAATAGGAAAACATTATTTTGTAGAAAACTACTCCATATTGATTGTTTGATGCCAGTTTTCTTCACTTCGGAAGCAAGTATATTTTACCTTAATTCATCTATTTGACATATTGAGAAAAATTTCTAATGATAATAGGGCCCACTGAAGAAGACGATAACTATTTATCATGTAGATAATTAATTAAAAAAATTACTAATCCTGTAGAATACTACTCCACATTGATTGTTAGAAACTAGTTTCTTCAGTTTGTACCAAATTTATTTCTCTATTATCTAGGGAAATTTATGCATATTTAGTTTACGTGTTTTCGTTTGTATGGAGTGAGGTGAGTTGTGGAATTGGTTGTAGTCCTTATTTTAAGATGTACAGTTATCCTGTGGTCCAAGTAACGGAGGCTTTTACTACCATGTAATTTTTTTGCAGCCTCAAGCAAAGGAGAAAGCTGAAAAAGAGGGATTTGAGATAAGAATTGCCAAGACAAGTTTTAAGGCTAACACAAAAGCCCTGGCAGAAAATGAATGGGAAGGACTTGCCAAGGTTATATTTCTCAAGACTTACATTGCATTTGAATATGGCCTTGTCTGAGTACGACGCTGCTTGATTCCATTTTGAAGATGTCATTTGGATTACTACATAGGAATATATAATCCTTTTTCTTATGGAAGCCTCTCTCTCTCTCTCTCTCTTATTTTTTATCTGGCATGAAGAAAGCAAAAACATGGGTTTACTGGCCCTAAAAAGTTAAAATACTTGCTGCAACCTTATAGCCAGGACTGGTCAGTGTTGCATGTGATAATTAAAAACTGATAACAGAGGTATCATAATGTGCACTATATTATATTTGCTTCGCAGTTGTAATCTTTCTTCATTATACCATGCAGTTGATATACAGGCCTGACAATGGGGAGATTCTTGGAGTTCATATTTTTGGGATGCATGCCGCTGACCTCATCCATGAAGCATCAAATGCCATAGCATTAGGAACTCGTATTCAGGTAGTTTGCTTTACTAAACAAACACCGTCTAACTGCTAGTTTGACTTGTGACTTGAAGTTTATCTTCAGCTGCAAATAATACTCATGATAAAACTAAGTTCAATGGTTTCATCTCCATACTTTCAATCAACCAGTGAATAAACTACCATATTATCCTCATTTATGTCCTGCATGTTCAGGTGATATTGCTCTATAGATTCTTACAGTGAAAGTTAAATTAATACCTCTTTCTACCCCCTGCAGGACATAAGATTTGCAGTTCATGCTCATCCAACCTTGTCTGAGGTTCTTGATGAACTATTTAAGTTGGCTAAGGTATGTTTCGTTGTGTCACTGCTAAAGCAGGTCGACTGAAAATTAATTAACATTTTTCTGTTGATTTATTCAATATTTTACACTTCACACATAGAGATGACAATTGGCAATAATGAGAAAGCATGACTAAGAACTGTAGAAGCTTTTAGATGGTAATTGACTTATTTAAATAAATAAAAAACTTTTAAAGAGCTAATTGAGGACTCTAAAAATCATTTGTTTTAAAAAAAATCTTTTAAATGGTAATTAGGACTAAAAAATCATCCCATGGGTGTTTGCTCATGTGACTGTTAGCTCAATTTCTGAGGGGTGTTGTAGGCTGCATAGCTGTGGCTACACAACTCCATCAGAGCTCCCTCTTATCCAAAATCTTCTTCTCTCCCCAAAAAGGAAAGAGAGAGAGAGAGAGAGAGAGAGAGAGAGAGAGAGAGGGGAAGAGATGAAGAAAATAAAGGAGATTATGAAAAAAGAATAGGGAACCACAAAAAACTTATTAGAAGAAGAAAGAATGGTAGCTGACAACACAAATGAAAACTCAGTCCATGTCAATAGATGACCAATTGATGTAGCACGAACTTGGGGTTAGCCAGACATCGACTGTTGAGATCTTCAGGAGACTGTTCCCACAACGGATGAGAGTGTCTATGGGGTTTGAACAAAGATGTCTTGGCATCTTGATAATGAGACCGAGAGGCTGATGAAAAGATGGTTGAAACGAACTTTGGTGAACAAGAAGAAATTTGACAATTTTAGCAACAACAAAAAAAACCCTACCAAAGGTAATTCTCTAAATATAATCTTGGCTGGCATTAATCTTAAGAAAACACTCCTAGGTCTGTTCATACGTTTTATATAATACTAATGCTGAAATTACTTGTAGAAACAATTTATTTGCACGGATAAAAGATTGCTTTTATTAACTACTAGTACACACCATTAAGACATGTTGATATACATTCTTTACTCATTCCTATCCATGTAACCTATATATGTCAATATTTAATATCGTCATAAATTTATCGTGCAGTACTCTGTTTTTTATAACTATATTGGAAATCTTTTTCTTTACTATATTTCCTAAAGCTGAAAGCCTGAAAACCAGACCGACACATTCCATCTTCTCACTATGTTTTCTTATTATGTGAATCAGTTAAATGCTCAAGTTTCTAGACCAGTAAGCTAGCCAGTTGCGGTGTAAACCTTGGCAAAACAGTTGGATGCAAGACTTGAAGACTATTTTTGTAAGAGGAGAACCACGAGGAAAAACTTGCTTAATGGAGCTCAGTCTGACATATCATTAGAGAATCACTCTGGGATTCATTAGAAACAATGATTTGTCATCATTAACATATTTGTTGGTAGCTACTCAAAAGCTCAATGCATTTTTACAATTTGAATGATTAAAAAATATTATGAGCACTAACATAACAAATTTATTAAGATAATTTAAACCTCTTTACAGATTGGTCACACTGTTGTATTTTATTATATAGTTACTTGAGATTATATTATGAATATTCTAAATTTCATAAAAAAATGGGTAAAGCAAGAGAAGCCAGGCAGGAAAGCAGAAGGTACTACCTAGACGCATAAACAAATTCAATGCCATCTTAGAAGTGCTATGAAAAAGCTTAATCAACATAAACCAAGGTTGTATCCAAATCAGACAACATACTACTACTTGCCTCATCTTGGCACAAAACATTTTACATGGAGTTAAAACCTTTTTTTAAATGTGTCAATGAAAAAGAATTCTAGACCATGAGACCAATCGCAGTAAGTTAATACAAATAAATAGTAACACTATGAAAACGTGGTTTGGTATTCAACCCCAAAACAAAAAACCACCAAGTACAAGCATAGTCCCAGAACAAGAACCAGCATGCTTTATAATCTATACACAACCAAAGATGGGAGTAAATATTATAAAAATCCGTATGGAAACTTTTCTTTTTCCTGTAATCCATTAACAAGGTATCCAACTCTTGGAAAAAACCATGGCCATCCCTACCCATCATCAGATTGAAAAGCATAGCAAGTGGACACTACAATCCATTCAAAGTTAAAAGAAAAAAACAGAGGGGCCCACATTAAAGTTACTTATGCACAATCCGGTTAGCATCAAGTTTTTTTTATATAAGTTAATCAATTGACTAATAGAATATTGACACACGTACAACCTCGTCTGCGTGTCAATATTCTATTGATCAATTTACCTCAAAATAAATTTCATACTAAGCCCTTCCTTATTATACTGTTATACAAAGATACAACTATCCACCAACCCACCAGTTATACAATGATACAACTATCCACCAACCCACCAGATCTTCATAGGATGAAGATGATTAGAACCTTCACCAGTGGACAAATTTCAACTACTATATACTTAACCAATTCAACAACACAACTTACTAGCTCCAATTGCTCACCAGTAACACAGCATTACAACAACATATTGATCAAGCTAATAATCAAATATAGTTGTAGTATACTCCAAATGCTTCAATAATTTTCCAAAAGAAATGAAATAAAAGAAAGACCAATGAATTCAAGACCATTTCTAAAGAGTCTTCAATAGATATCAATATCTTTTCCACAAAATTGATAAATGGGTTCAACCCATACAAACACAAAACAACATAAGATTTATAGTTTGATACATAATTAAAAAAGCTAGCTCAGGGAACATTGATATAAAATGGAACCCTAAAATGACATTTGAGTTTACTCTTCCTCGGTGGCAGATTCACCGGTCTTGTTGTTATGCTTCCTTGCGTACCTCTGGTTCCTCAAGAACTTTGGATCCATCTATAACACCCATCAATTTAAAACGTATAAATCAACTGAAAATATAATCTAACATAAAAAAAGGAGGAAAAAATATAAAAAAGTACCCCTCTGGTGGAAGTGTGTCGGTGCTTCCTGGGCTTCTTGATTCCGTTCCTGTGAGCCTTGTGTGACTGGTTGTGCGCGGTGTGATTCTTCGACTTGGCCATCTCTTTACCTGTATCACAAATTCAACAATACAAAAAGCCAATGTTATATATACAAATAAATAGCTGATCAAATAATATAAATTTAGAGATCAATTGTGTTTGCGAGTTAGAGTTCGAGTTGGAGTTCGAGTTCGTGCACGAGTGTTTCGAGAGAGAAGTATAGAGAGACCTGGTTGCTGTTGGGCTCTGTGGAGTCGGCGTTAGGGTTTTTTCAAGAAAAAATGAAAATGAGAAGAAAGGTGGGATTTTAATGTGATTTTTGAAGTAACGAACCCTAGCTATCGATCCTTTTGTCAAATTTACCCTCGTGAGCAAAGAATAATTGCTTTCTAATTTGGGCTTCTAAATTGGGTTAGCCCTTCACTTCGATTTGGCAACCAGGCCTTATATAAATAGGCTGGCCTAATACAGGTAAAAATATTAGTTCTACAAGGTTCTCTTTACATAAATAGTAAGAGGGTCCATTCAAATATAGTCTTAATATTAGTTAAGAACTAGATACAAACCCACGCATTGCGGCGGGATTATTCATTTTATAAATGTTTAAGTACAATTAATAAATTAAAATTAAAACTTTTCGAAAGCTTTGTTTTGTTTATCCTCCATAATAGATTTTAGTTGTGTTAGCTTTGCTTCTGATTTTGAGATAATACTGTTAATATCTAAATCCAATTTAAATTACACAACAAAACATACTTTATTGAGATATTTTTTGTTTAGGTTATGTTTTGCTCATTTTGGTATTTACGTCTTAGTTGCAGTTTGCA
Source organism: Panax notoginseng (assembly GCA_016801055.1). NCBI lineage: Eukaryota > Viridiplantae > Streptophyta > Magnoliopsida > Apiales > Araliaceae > Panax > Panax notoginseng. The sequence continues at coordinate 20,745,759 of CM029022.1, forward strand.
ACGAATTGAAGCTTCTTTAGCTGTCATTCATCTCAACAGCTGAAACCAACAAACATAATGCACAACAAATTCTTAAAATTAACTAAAGCAAGAAGTGTTGCTCAAATGAATTCTGTCATTTTTTAGGGATCTTTACACTCTACAATCGGCAAAACCGAGTCATGATATTCGAAGAGGTCCCTTTATTCTAAACAAAAGATCACATCGATTATATTGAGTCGAGGAACAGTTGGTCGCCTCATAGATTGATAAGTAGATAAATCAATATTTGAAGATACAAAAAAAAAAAAAATAATAGCTCTAAAGCAACATTGTCTCCGGATTCTCAATGTAGCCCTTGAATGCTTACAACCATTATGCACCAATAGATCCTACAAACAGTACCAAATTTATTATATCAAATAACATGTTAAATGGCTTTGGACATTCATTATCTGAAAGCATTTGTCAGACGAACCTATCATCAATAACACGATGGTCACAGCTCAGTGTTACAGACACGAAGGAAGCAAACTTGAATTGATCAGGACCTGAACCAGGTATAACTCTCTTCTCAGCTGCTCAACAATAATTTATTATGGGATGATTTATTAAGGTATGATACTAAGAAATCATGTTCAGGATCAAGGAACTGCACTAATAACTTTATCCCGTGTCCCTTCGAGCAGTTTAATTTCTCCAATAATTTGCTTCTCCTCAGAAAGGGGAATGCTTTCATGTTGAATGCGGTATAGCAGGCTCTTGATCTGAATTAAGAGAATAGTGGAGAGAATGAAAAAAAGTTAGGAACGGAAATGACTAACTAAAGCATAAAAATTGGGCACTAAGACGTCAGGAAACATGATTAAGCGACTCACTACATTACAAAGCAATAGGATAAGGAATGTAACTTGGATAAGGAATTTGATGACTTTGATTATTTAATCATCGCCACTGTTCGCAGTAAATCAAAAAATTTTGGGGACTTTTTAAATATTTAAAAATCAAAGCACATGAATCATTCTCCTTATAATTATGGAATTCTTTAATCACTTGTTAAGGAATTATTTTGCTCTAAAGGGAGACTAATGGACTTAAACATTCACAAAATTTTATTGTATAAAAAAGAATTTAATTGCCAACAAGGGAAAAATAAAAAAAAATATGAACAAATGAACTGTTTAAAAAACCAATAGAATAACCAACTCTTCACAATTCATGATTGTATATACATGCAAAGATAACGGAATAGCTTAGCTAGAAAAACATAAGAAACACATGTTATTAGCCTGATTGTTGTAACATGATTCTGGAACATGAATGTCTAGCACCTTGTACAGGAATATACTAGGACTTTGTATTAGTTTTCTCATGTTGTTTGATACACATTGGTCAAAGAACTTTTCTTTTTATAAGTACACAGTTGTAGTATAACTTGGTGCATAAATCAGTATAGATTCTTTACTTATAACTCATAGAAGAATCTTACCTCTTTTTTTCGATCACATTTCTTTCTAACTTCATAAAATGTATCTGCGAGTATAAAATCAATCGGTTGTCATTTTATAACAAAAAGGGAAAATTTTACCCAAAATATTCAGTCACTACACTGGAATGCAGGACTCAGTGACAATACTACATATATAGACTATCAAGAAAAAACATCATGAGCATCAATGTAAAATCAGTAAGATCTTAATCTTGCTATTCAATATTAAAGAAAAAGCCCAAATAATTCACACTTTTATAGTCTTGAAACCCACTTCTTATAATAAAATCAAAAGGGGTTTTCTTGATATAGCTGTGAAAAAAGGTCAGCTTTCAGAAAATAACAACAGTGAACCTATAAAAACCCCAACTCAACTTACTATAAGCAAAATATAAATAACAACATAGACAAAAACAAAACACTCAAAACCAAATCCTTAAATGAAAACATAGATCAACATAACATGTGGAAATCAAGATAAAAAACAAACAACATATAGATGGAAATAGAGAACAAACCCTGGAGAAGGATCTTATGGGTGGTCTCGTTGGGATCCATATTACATTCCTTGAGCATTATATATATCTCCTCATCACTGTGGCTGCCCGCGATCTCCTTTATGTTCTGGATCATATTCTTCATACGGCTTGGAATTTAGTATATATAAAAGATAATAAAAGGGTGTAACAGCCCTGCAGTCTACCTGTTATTTTCGTTAATTAGTGCACTAAATATGAACTCACAAATATACCATTGGAGATTATCACATAATTCAACTTGCCAAATAAATACTTGTATCATCATTTCACTGCAAGCATTTAAAAGCAAATAATTAGGCAAGACGAATCAAATTAAATTCGACAGAAATCTAAAACTTAAATGGTGCAAGTAAATTGCACTCATCTCTTCTTGAGCTAATTGTTGTTACTGTAGCAAAAACCATGGATTTAACACATTCTATAAAATATTTGTTTGTGAAACTTGTGCACATTGAGAAAATGCATGAAGCAATTCCAAGGAAAAGGTGCAATAAAATTTCACCATATATGTATTCAATGTTTTAAGATATGATTATAACATAAACAATGGTCATTTTAAGTCTTGATTTTAACAGCAGTACTTCATTAACAACATCAAAGAAAATTCTGTATATATAATTATGAAGCTACAAAATCCCAACAACTGTATGTTAATAGATTCAACATGGAAAATTAAGGTGAATAACAATCTATGCTTTATTTAAAAAATTTGAATAACCAACACCATTAACATGAAATGTACCTATATAACCATACTCGGGCAGCTTTGTGTGGGTCCCTTATTTCTGCTGCCCATTTTCCCCATGGTCTTTATCTCACTCCTCTGTATCTTCTTCTTCTTTCTCCTGTTTCTTCATAGGATGGTGATGTTTCTGTTGGTGGAAGACTGCGGTGCTCCAGCGGTGATGGTGGTGGTAGTTGCTGCAATGGTAGTTGCTGCAATGCTAGTAGCTTCCTCTAGCATTGTGACAAAGAAATGTTACTTAAGTTATTTAAAATCACAAGCAATATTACATGTAAAGCTTTAAAATATGTTACATGTCAAAAATTCAATTTTTAATGCAATAATGCACATTCTGTGTAATTCCTTTCTATGTTGCATAAAATTAGCCTTATTTTAATAAGGATACGGCTTAGTGTATTCAATGAACATGTATTAAATTTAAATTGTTTCCAACATGGTTTAAATTTTCCATATGATGTAAAGGATAATATTATTATAGTTGATATAAATCTAAACACTGTTTAAATTTATATCAACTATAACTAACTGATTACTTTTATCAGACAAAATATAATATTATAATAGTTGCCATAAATCTATACTGAATATCTGCACCACTAATGAATGAAAAATTACTTGAAAAAATATTTTCCAAACAGAAGGCACCACCAACAAAAGCAAAATGATATGTAACGAACCAATAATGCCACAACCCAAACTTTTGACGGAATGATTTATTAGGGTGAGTAGGAAATTCAAAATAAGTTGTATTTTGTTAGATAGATTGTAAAGAGTCATAAAATGTTTATATTCTTCCCAAGCATATTAGGTCTGCAGCTTCAGCAATCCATTATATTTCCTTTCTTCTTGGAGTTTCTACCATCCAAAAAAACTATAAATGAAACCAATTACAATAATACTCACGCAGACAAAAAATAAAATATGTCCATCGATTGCGCCGATTGAAGAATATGAGCCTAGGAATTCCAGATATTTTTTTTATTCTGTCACTGTTGCGAAGATTTTTTTTTTTAGAGGGGCACTATTGTTAAGGTTATTTTTGTAAAGGGAATTAAAGAGTATTAATTATGATGGACAGCTGTTGAATTGTTTGGGAGGACAGGTGGTCAATATTTAGAATGACGGATATCAAAATATTGTGTCAAAAACTGTGATTTAGTATATATAACTAGATACAAACCCGCGCGTTGCGGCGGGATTATTTAAATTTTTAATAATAAACGTGTGCGTACAATTAATATATTAAAATATAATAAAAAGATAGTACATTATTGTGTGATGATCAAATTTGACACAAAAAAATAAATGAATATACATTATAGGGGGTAGTGGTGAGAGTTTACCGGTTTGTGCATTACACTCTAAGTATATGACTATTGCTTTTAAGCTAGTGGCAAATTAAGTGACCTCAACTTGTGGACAAATCATTTTTTCTACTCTCTTCTTTTTTCTATTTCAGTCCCATCTTTGCTCGATTAGTGCCAACAATATATCATCAGCTCATACATTTCTAAATAGTTATATTGTGGAGTTGAGGGAAGAAAGACTAATTCTACAACATGGTGTTTATGGAGTTGAGGCTAGAAATAAGTAAGGTGACACTAAGACTGTATTTAGGTGCTAACTTTTCAACTTGTGAAATATAGAGATTAATGTCCAAATCTCTTCCTACGTATGGCTGTTTAAAACCAAGAGGCCTGAATTTATACAGGTCAATATCTCACATGGCACTTATGATAAAAATGAAGATCATAAAAAACTTGGATGCTCATACCCTGTCTTGCATCTCTTGCTTGATCTCCTCCAATTTTGGCCTCATAAGCTGCACAAGGTAAGAAACTCGCTAAAGACATACTAATCTTCAAATGAAAAAAATATTAAACCAAAAGAAGCAGGGCCAAGCAATGAATAATGATGGATCATAAATATCAAAGCATATGAAACAATAACTGAGTAAATATCCACAGAAAATGTAGCTCGACGAAATTCAAATAACGACTTAAACAAAATGAAGTGAAATATTTTCTAAACTAAAAAATCAACCCTTTGAAGCTAAATAACTAAATCATAATGAACATCTTGAAAACAAATCAAAACAAAACCTAATTTTACTATCTGATCCATTTTAGTCTCAAGTTATCCCAAGTTGCTATAAACTCTTCAGTTTCTGAAATTATAACTTAATCCCCAACATAATTAATGGAAATTCTGAATTATACCTGTCTGTATCCATTTTCTATTCGTCCTGTATCGAAAGAGTAATCATCCCGAGGTCCCAACATTATACAATTTAGCTTTGATCATATTTTCTATGCTTATAAATATAACAGATAAGTATCCAAGCTATCCATGCTTCATTGTCCATACGAACTTCTTTAAAGGGAATTTCCATTACAACTTCTATGATGTAATTAATTGAGAAGAAGCAGGTGGATCTTTTATTCTTTTTGGTGTTTTAAAATCAAATAACAATGATAAGTAATGTTGGTCCCAAGTATGGAAATTGGAACTAAAGACCAACAAAATCAAGTAGTTAAATGAAAATGGAATATAAAAAAAGAGACACATTGTGCCTAATTTGGGTTTTGTTCAGTTATCCATATAGGAGTATTTGTTTTCCTTTTTCAGTCTTATCAAGGATTTAGAGAGAGTGACGTTTGAGTCTGTTTTCCAAGCTGGTTTTTAGAGTAACACAAGCAAGCCTTCTCTATTTGTAGTTTAGTTGTCCTCCTCAGCAGTCTGCACAAGCAGTTTGCTGTGGGTAAGGAGGCAGTACTCCTCTGGTGGATCAGTTTGCTCTGTGTGAGGATATGCATCAAGTTCGGTGTGCAGTAAATTTTACTTCAACAACAATTATTTAGAGAATGATGACTTTAATGAAGTTCTGATAAATCCGTCCACAATCCACATTGTGGTTGACTGCTTAAAGTTGTCAACAAATGGTGCTAACCAAGAAACATAATTTGCAATAAAGAACAGCAGATGCTAAAATAAGAAAAAAACAGAAGAAGTTACCGTAAGCTTTGTCGTAGCTTTGAGCTGATATATCTATGTAGTTTTAATTTTCGTTACTTGGGATATATTGATAATACACAAAACTCCAGTACCTAGTCAGAGCGAGAAGTTACTTTTGATTTGTAACTGAAAAACCATTCGGCCAATTTCCCCTGCTAAACAATTTTACGTGCCTTAAGGCTGAGGCCAAGTTGTGTTTAACACTGGAGCTTTAGAATATTAATCCATTAAATTTATCGATATATTTACAAAAATAAAGAAACAAAAACTAATTACCGAAAGCACAACCTGAATACAATATTTAAACATTACTTGGTATGAAATATTCAATAGGGATTGTGTCCAATTAGGGATCCAAAATGAGTGACCTAAAAGTAGAATTCAAGGAAAACAACCCCCTAATAACTTATACAGCAAGCTCCTCCGAGCAAAAGTAGTTGTTGATTAGAATATAAAAACCATGGATACAATAAACAGGCAATCTAATTCACTCTCTCAACCATGTGGTTGATGGCAAACACAAGAAACCGAGTATCCAATCTGAACCAAAGCTTTACTCCCATCAGTAAAGCACACAATTTCAACACCAGCCATTATCCAATCAAGCACCATGAATTGGGAACCAATGTTCTGAACACTTGGGATATGCGCGTTTAAACAAATTCATGCATACAGTTTCATTCTGTTGGAGGACCCCATTCAATAGACACTTCATTGCCCCTGAAAAAAAATAGTTGTTAAGAAAATTGGTAAAATGTTTCAGTCCCCCAGTGCATTACAAAAATGACAGCTTTGCTCAGGAGAAAAAAGTTCATTCTTAATTTTTCACCAGCTAAAGTAAAATAATCAGTTTTTATTTTCAGATCTATGTTCTTAGATAAGCAAGGAGCACATATAATAGGCAAAACTACAATTCAATAAAACAGTTGGAACCTTTCTAGCCATAACCGCAGTTAAGAAAATCACATATGAGGCTCAACTATGGTACTGTTTATTAAGTTGAAATTATACATTGGAAAGATGGACAGCCCTTTCTAGCCATAACCGTCGTTTTTGCACCAATTGATCCAGATGTCGTTAAACCCATATGAGCTACTATGACAGTAGCCCCAGCTTTTGCCATTGAATCAGATTTATCTTCATTGAAAGCGTAATGGGTCGCCAATAAACCCATTTTATGAGCTTTGCCAATCATCTCAACCTCCAAGCTGAATACATGAAAAAAAGGAAAGAAGCATCCATTAATTTAAAGGAGCAATATCTATAAGATCTGATTAAAACTGTGGCTAGTTTTCAAGACTTACTTATATCCCATTCCCTTTTCTTCTAGAATTTGTCTAAAATTACAATCAAAGAGCCTAACGGTTGGTCAATTTTGTACTCCAGAGAACCCAATGGACTCTAACTGCCTTAGGAAGTAATCCATTTTGCAGAAAGGATCAGTTCCACATACTCAAGCAAGAACTGCTACTTCTTTCACCACCTGTACAAGAAATTGAACAGGAACATGTTCAAGCAGGTCTTGATTATTTAATTTATAATTTGAATAAATAAGGACAAGTAACAGCTTGTATGAAAACCAATGGCCGCTGGCGTACATACTTGTTGATTATTAGAGCCATTTTATACGTCACTGAGGAGTATGTATAACTGCAAATCATCAAGCCTTGTTATGTCTTCTTGCAGAAGCTCCTCTTCCAGTTGTCGCCGAGTTGATTTCATCACTGCCTGTAGAACAAATGAGATAACATAAGAAAAAACAATTTTAAAAAAGCAGTATATGTAGGTTTGCAGATCTGCAAGTGTGAAAGCTTTGGTTATGCTTTGCCGCGGTATATGTGGGACTGAATACCAGAAATTTTTTTATAGGAAAAAACTTGTATCCACATACCCCCATAATGCAAATCGCAATTGTTTTTAAACTGGGCAAGCTGTAGTAGTCAACAAAAGGCATCAGCTGGATATCTCCGTAAGCTTGAGCTTCTCTCCAAAGCTCAAAATTGACTTGACCATTCTTGTGCTGCAGGTGTTACAAAAAACATGAGGAAAAGAAAACTCGAAGTTGTTCCAAACAAAGTAAAAGGGTGTAACATAATTAATTAATGTATATGAGTCACATACTCAGAATATTAGTATACAGATAACATAGTAAAAGGGTGTAACATACCTGTAGTGTAAGACCCCAAATTATTAATAAATAAAATTTAAATTCCCTCTATTTATTATTTTGAAATAGTAAGGGTTAAATTGATTAACGAGGTTAGTTATGGGTAAAATGTGCAAATATTTCAAATAAGCAGGTGGTTATGGAATATTCTTTCTGTCGGGGAATATTCGTACGACGGCGCAGTCTTTTGTGGGCCCCATAACGGAAAGCGATTGGATGAAGAAAACGACAAGTATAAGTTGTTTATAAATAACGGCGTGGTTGTTACCGTTAATACTGTTGGAATACCCGGTGGTTAAAACACAGTAATACGCGTTGTTGCACAGTACCACACTGTATTGCACCAATTATTGATTCTTACGTAAGAAGACACTACTCAATAATGGTTACAGTAATTACTGTTCAGTATTTTATTTTATTGATTCAATAATTGTTGCGTTGATATTTTATATTACTGTTGTTTCAATAATTGTCACTACACAGTATTTTTCATTATCAGATTAATAATTCATATTATTTGAATAATATTATTAGATAACATTATTGGTAATGTCTAGAAAGTTCTGTCTAAGGAGAGGTTTGGTCATCTAATTGCGCGCCAGTAAGGAGAAATCCTTATTGGAAAGCCCCCTCTTTCCTGCGAACGGCCTGGTTGCCAGTACTGTGATTCTGTAATATTATTTATGAATAATTAATTATTGATTTATATGATGAGAAAAATATTAATTTTATGTGGATGTAGATGGAGAAAATTTTTAAGTGACAATTATTAAAAAAAATGATATTTTATCTTTTCTGATAAAATAATTTATTATTATATTTAATAATATAATAATGGTGATAACTTTACAATGAATGTGGGATATATGAGTATATGAGGAGGAAGAGTATTTTTTTTTTGTATTAAATGATTAACACATGTTTTGTGTGTCGGTGGACCCCATTTCTTGATTGAAATTTGATTATAGCCTGTAAAATCGCCCGTTTATGGATTTTGGTCAATTTCTGTTTGGAATTTGAAAAAATTTTCTTCTGCAAAGTTGTAGAGAATTGAATTTCCTATAAAAATTCGCGAGATTCGAATTTTCTGATAAAAGAGTTATTTTTTATGAATTATTAAAGTTTTCGAAAATAAAATGATTTTTATTAATTATGGGTGGGACCCACTTTTATTCTAACACATGTGGGCTGCTAATTTGGGTCAAGGATGGTTGGTGGCTGAATTGGTCTTTAGGCATGCGTAGAAATGAGTTTTGTAATATTAATATTTTATTATTTAGTCTCCTTTGGCGTTCTAGCATTTTCCTATAAATAGGTGCTTAAGTTAGAATTGAAAATCACACCAAAAACAAGTTTTCTCTCTTTCTCTCTCTAGATTATTGAGTGTATTTTGTGAGTATTTAGATACTTTGAGAGTTTCTATTCATCAGAGCAAGTTTCTTTTAGCCTTATACCGGTATTCCGACCAGAAGTACTGTCTTTACGAGGTAAGGGATGTTATTTTATTCGAAAATGATATTATTTCTTCAATATCATTATGCCGAAATATTGGTTAGAAATTTTTATCAAATTTAGAACTTTTCACGTCGGGGTTACTATTCATGAGTTACTATTCACGAGTTACTATTCACGAGTTACTATTCACCGAAAAATGAAATTTTCTTCTTTTCGTCCAAAATATCTATTCTGGGTACTATCTTTGATTGTATCCATGTTTTGATCATTCTTGAATTCTACTTCACTATGAATAATTATCAGGTATTTTTGGACATGGATAAATCGAAATACGAATCCTTAATATTTGTTATTTTGTTTCACTGGATTCATTTTCTTTAAGATATTTTTCATCATCCTCAGTCCTAAATGATGATGTTACTGAATATCTTTGGCCCGTAGTGCAAAGATGAACAGGTGTTGAGATGAACATGACCGACTGGTGATACAAATGAATATCTTTGGCCTGTAGTGCAAAGATGAATATTTGATTAAAGATGGTTATTGATTGTTGTTACAGGGATAAAATGTTGATGATGGACTTTTAAATCTTAGAAGATAGTAGAACTCATTCTCTACTTGACTCTTCTAATGGTTTGTTGTTTCCGCTGCAGTTATTGATTTAAAACTTGTTGTCTATTGTATTCTATTAGATTTTTCCCTGTTGAAGACTAACGATAATTTGTTCTGTATTATCTTAGTCATAATGTTCTTTATTGGGCTAGTTGAGCTCACCCTTTTCCTTTTTGTTCCATTTTTCTCAGGAGGCGAGAATGTAGCGAGTACTAGTCGGGGTATGGAATGATGGTTCTAGAAGTTATTTTAGTAGTCCTCACCATTTTTGTGTAATAATGTATCAATAATTGTGATGAGGACTTATTTGAGTGTGGATATTGTCTAGATGACAATATTTATATTTAAACTCACAGTTCTTATGTTGTAACAGTAAAGATGTAGTTGTTTCTGTACCATGTATTTTGGCGACTCAGAATGGGTGTTGTATACCTATTTTGGGGGCGTCACAGTTGGTATCAGAGCTTAGGGATATGATCTCTGGCGGAGATCGGAGAATAGAACTAGGAGGGGAGAGACGAATAAATCCTTCGCTAGTGTGTCCTACCTAAGCTTATTTATTGGTCAGTCATAATATAAGGGTATTATGTGATTTGTTAATTTATTTAATTAACCCTTGTTTTATGGCAGTATTTGAGAAATGTCGACTGAGAATGTTAATAGTGGAGTAAATGAGACCGTGGAGACACCGGTGCTTACCAACGAGGAGAACGTGCAACAGGCTGGCAATGTTCCTCCTGTGAACAACACCAATGAGCAGATGATGAACGATGGAATGTTTAGAAGTTTTTTTCAATTCATGCAAAACCAGACGAGGGAGACTCGTGTTCAAAATACAGGAGGAAATGATAGCAATTCACGGTTTGTCACAGCCAAACAGTTCAAAGAATTGGGACCACCAGAATTTAAGGGAAAGCCAGATCCAATCATGGCGGAAACGTGGGTCAAGCAAATTACCAAGATATTCGATGTCTTGGGATGCACGGAGGAACAGAAGGTTCCATTCGCCACCTTTATGTTCCGTGGCGAGGCAGACTACTGGTGGGAGTCTGTGAAGCGTACCCATCCAGCCGCACTCAGCATGTCTTGGGAGACATTTTAGAAACTGTTCAATGATAAGTACTTTCCTGAAAGTATTCTACATATGAAGGAGGTAGAGTTTATTAGACTAGAGCAGAATTATATGACGGTATCTCAGTACGAGGCGAAGTTTGCAGAGTTGTCCAGGTTTGCACCTCATTTGGTGGAGAATGAGGAATGTATGACGAGGATGTTTCTGAGAGGTTTGAAACCCGGCATACGTCAATATCTCATTTCTCATAAATTTTCTCTCTATTCAGATGTTGTCAACAGGGCTCAATTATTAGAGCGAGATAACGAGTACGGTCAACTGAGGGACCACAACCAGGATCATATCGGTGACAGCAGTCATAAGAACAATGATAACCAGCGGAGAAAGAAAAATACAGACAAGAACGGCAACCACTCTGGTGGTAATCGTGGCTATGAAAATAGAAGAAGCGAGTCGGGAGGAGATTTTAAAAAGAGGAGATTCAACAATGACAATACGAAGACGTCAGCACCAGCAGCAACTGGTTCCAAGGGAGGAGAACGACCACCGATTATATGCTATAAGTGCGGAAAAGAATGACATATCAGCCCAAACTGCCCACAACAGTTTAAGGTATGTTATAATTGTGGAAAGGAAGGACACATCGCTCGAGATTGCACTGTAGCAAAACCAAGTCCAGCGGGGATGGTGACTCAAAAAGCTGCCCCAGAAAAGATAAAGTCAACGGTGCCTGAAAGAGCGTTTGTCGTGACTGGTCAACATGCGAAGAACCCAAACGAGGTGATCACGGGTAAGCTAATCATAAATTCATGCGAAGTTTATACCTTATTAGATACCGGTTCTACCCATTCTTTTATTTCTCCTGCTTGTGCTCAACATTTAAACTTGACTCCGGAGAAGTTAGACTTTGATTTATCTGTGGAGACTCCGTTAGGAGAAACTTTCATCACATCCACTGTTTATAAATCTTGTTTGATCCAAGTTGGCACCATCACATTACCTGTTGACCTTATCTCTTTAAAGATACTTGCTTTTGATGTGATTTTTGGGATTGATTGGTTAACTACTCATCATGTCAAAATTGATTGTTTTCGTAAGGTTGTTAGTTTTTATATTCCTAACCAACCTGTTGTACGAATTCAAGCAACTAAGCCATTAAAATCAATCACTGTTATATCAAGCCATAAAGTCATTCGTTTATTAAAAAACGGATGTCAAGCTTTCTTAGCCCATGTTATGGATTTGAATAAAGACACGTCAAATTTGAATAATATTCCTGTTGTTATTGACTTTCCTGACGTATTTCCTGAAGAACTTCCCGGTCTACCCCCAGAACGTGAAATTGAATTCTTTATTGATCTTGAACCTGGTACAAAGCCCATTTCTAAAACCCCATATCGAATGGCTCCTATTGAACTTCAGGAGTTAAAGGTCCAACTACAAGAGTTGTTGGACATCGGTTTCATTCGTCCTAGTACATCTCCTTGGGGTGCTCCTGTTTTATTTGTAAAGAAGAAAGATGGAAGTATGCGACTTTGTATTGATTACCGGGAATTAAACCATGTCACTATTAAGAATAGGTATCCGCTACCTCGTATTGATGACCTGTTTGACCAGTTACAAGGAGCACAATTCTTTTCAAAGATCGATCTTCGTTCTGGATATCATCAACTGAAGGTTAAAACTGAGGATATTCCAAAGACTGCCTTCAGAACTCGGTACGGGCATTATGAATTCCTAGTCATGTCTTTTGGATTAACTAATGCTCCTGCGGCTTTCATGGATATGATGAACCGAGTATTCAAGGATTATTTGGATCAGTTCGTTGTTGTCTTTATTGATGACATCCTCATATATTCCAAAAGCCGTGAAGATCATGAGAATCATTTGAAGCTGGTACTCCAAAGGCTGCGTGAAAACAAGTTATATGCTAAGTTGAAGAAATGCGAGTTCTGGCTTGAGGAAGTAGCATTCCTAGGGCACGTGGTGTCAAAACATGGAGTATCTGTTGACCCGGCGAATATTGAAGCAATACAAAGTTGGGAGCAACCAAAGACGGTGACGGAAGTACGTAGCTTTCTGGGCTTAGCTGGTTATTATCGGAGATTCGTGGAAGGGTTTTCTCGAATCGCTACCTCGTTAACTCAGCTAACTCGGAAAGATATCAAATTCGTATGGAGCGAGGAATGCGAGAAGAGTTTTCAAGAGCTTAAGAGGAGACTCATTTCGGCACCTGTTTTGACCATACCATCTAGTTCGGATGGATTTGTTATCTACAGCGATGCTTCAGGCAAAGGGCTAGGATGTGTTCTCATGCAACGTGAGAAAGTTATAGCCTATGCCTCGCGACAACTTAAAGAATATGAGAGAAATTATCCTACTCATGATCTAGAGTTGGCAGCAGTCGTTTTCGCGCTAAAGATCTGGAGGCACTATCTATATGGGGAGAAAGTGGAGATTTATTCAGACCATAAAAGCCTCAAATATTTCTTCACTCAAAAAGAACTCAACATGCGGCAACGACGTTGGCTCGAGCTGTTGAAAGATTACGACCACACTATTCAATACCATCCTAAAAAAGCAAACGTGGTAGCTGACGCGTTGAGCAGAAGATCATATGTAGGAACGAGTGCGATGATGTCAAGTATACGCATAGAACCAACTTTAATTGATAAAGTTAAAGTTTCTCAAACCACAGACCCGGAGCTGATGCGTATGAAGAAGAAAGTGCAAGAAGGTGTTATTCCAGAAGCAAGAATCGATGAAGAAGGAATACTTCGAGTCCACTCCAGACTTTGTGTTCCTAACGATTCTGATTTGAAGTACAAGATCATGATGGAAGCACACAATACACCATTTGCAATCCATCCTGGAAGTACCAAAATGTATCGTGATCTTCGACATACATTTTGGTGGAATAATATGAAGAGAGAGATTGCAAAGTTTATATCGAGGTGTTTAACTTGTCAACGTGTAAAGGCGGAACATCAAGTGCCAAAGGGTCCATTGCAACCACTTAAGATTCCGAAATGGAAGTGGGAACACATTACCATGGATTTCGTTACGGGTCTTCCCACGGTTTCTCAAGGCATAAATGCTATTTGGGTTATTGTTGATAGATTAACTAAGTCTGCTCATTTCTTGCCGATACGGGAGACTTATTCCCTTGAACGTCTTGCTCGTATATACGTAGATGAGATTGTGAGACTGCATGGCATGCCAGTATCCATAGTTTCGGATCGTGACCCAAGATTTACTTTAAGATTTTAGGTTAGCTTGCAAAAAGCTATGGGCACAGAATTACGATTTAGTTCGGCATACCATCCTCAAACGGACGGACAATCAGAGAGGACTATTCAAACCCTTGAGGATCTATTAAGACTTTGTGTCCTAGATTTCAAAGGGAGTTGGGATAAGTACCTACCATTGGTGGAATTCTCCTACAATAACAGTTATCAGGCAAGTATAGGTGTGACTCCATTTGAAGCATTATATGGACGAAAGTGTCGCTCTCCAGTATGTTGGGATGAGGTGGGAGAAGCAACGTTGCTAGGACTAGAGTTGGTACGAATGACTACATAGAAGATCCAAACGATTCGACAACGTATACAAACGGCACATGATCGACAAAAGAGTTATGCGGATCTTCATCGAAAGGACGTGGAATTTGACATTGGGGATCATGTATTGTTGCGTGTGGCTCCATGGAAAGGAGTTACAAGATTTGGGAAGAGAGGAAAGCTCAATCCACGATTTATTGGTCCATTTCAGATTCTTGACCGAGTAGGAAATGTGGCCTATAGACTCGCGTTATCTCCAAGTATGTCTCGTGTTCATAATATTTTTTATATATATGTGTTACATAAATATGTGAAAGACCCAGACCACATTATTGAGTTAGGACCGGACTAGATAGCTGAAGACTTAACGTACGAGGAGGTACCTGTCAAGATCTTGAATAGAAAGAGCATGTCCTACGCACGAAGGTCATACCACAAGTTAAAGTTTTGTGGAGAAACCATGCTATTGAGGAAATGACTTGGGAGTTAGAAACGGAAATGAAAGCGAGGTATCCTCATCTTTTCGAAACATCAGGTACGTACGTCAATTTCGAGGACGAAATTTCATAAGCAGGGGAGGTTGTAAGACCCCAAATTATTAATAAATAAAATTTAAATTCCCTCTATTTATTATTTTGAAATAGTAAGGGTTAAATTGATTAACGAGGTTAGTTATGGGTAAAATGCGCAAATATTTCAAATAAGCAGGTGGTTATGGAATATTCTTTCTGTCGGGAAATATTCGTACGACGGCGCAGTCTTTTGTGGGCCCCATAACGGAAAGCGATTGGATGAAGAAAACGACAAGTATAAGTTGTTTATAAATAACGGCGTGGTTGTTACCGTTAATACTGTTAGAATACCCGGTGGTTAAAACACAGTAATACGCGTTGTTGCACAGTACCACACTGTATTGCACCAATTATTGATTCTTACGTAAGAAGACACTACTCAATAATGGTTACAGTAATTACTGTTCAGTATTTTATTTTATTGATTCAATAATTGCTGCGTTGATATTTTATATTACTGTTGTTTCAATAATTGTCACTACACAGTATTTTTCATTATCAGATTAATAATTCATATTATTTGAATAATATTATTAGATAACATTATTGGCAATGTCTAGAAAGTTCTGTCTAAGGAGAGGTTTGGTCATCTAATTGCGCGCCAGTAAGGAGAAATCCTTATTGGAAAGCCCCCTCTTTCCTGCGAACGGCCTGGTTGCCAGTACTGTGATTCTGTAATATTATTTGTGAATAATTAATTATTGATTTATATGATGAGAAAAATATTAATTTTATGTGGATGTAGATGGAGAAAATTTTTAAGTGACAATTATTAAAAAAAATGATATTTTATCTTTTCTGATAAAATAATTTATTATTATATTTAATAATATAATAATGGTGATAACTTTACAATGAATGTGGGATATATGAGTATATGAGGAGGAAGAGTATTTTTTTTTGTATTAAATGATTAACACATGTGTGACGCCCCCAAAATTAGGTATACATCACCCATCTTGGGTCGTCAGATACATAGTACAGAATACAAATACAACTTAATAATACAACTGTCGGGTACAATACGACAAAACATAAACTGTGAGTTTGAATACAAATATTATCTTCTAGAGAGTATTCATACTCAAAAGGAGTCCTCGTTACATTTATTAACACACCATTACATAGAATAGTGAGGACTACTAACTAATACTATCATTCGGACCATCACTCCGTACCCCGACTTGTCCCAGCTACGTTCTCATTTCCTGAAGAGAACAGTGAAAGAAAGGGTGAGCTCAACTAGCCCAGTAAGAAATATTATGACTAAGATAATGCAGAATAAATTATCATTAGCCTTCAACAATGTTAAACTGATAAAATATAATAGACATCAAGTTTAACTGTAGCGGAATAAGCAATCCATTAAAAGAGTCAAGTAGAAAATAAACTCTACTATCTTTTATGATTTAAAAGATTTTCCAACACTTTGATCGCTGAGACTCAGCTTCATAAAATAATCCACATCATCGAATCACCCCTGCACTACGGCCAAGGATATTCGTATATTCATTAATGGTCATGATCATGCCAACAACTGTCCATCAATGCACTACGGGCCAATGAGGACTTTTACCACATCATTCGTAACATTACGGTCATGATTACACCGAATAATCCCTGGTCATAATCATACCAAGTCCATCTATGCACTACAGGCCACAGATGACTTTCAACAGAATATAAACATGAGGATGATGACAATGATATAAGAATTCAATAAAACAAGTTCAAGAATTAATTTATCCAAGAATTAACAACGTCCAAATTGTCAACATGATACTACTTTGTGGAGTAAAATTCAAGAATGATCAGGAGAATATTTTCATGAATAGATACTGGATGAAACGCAATTATCAAGGATATTTCACAAATTTCATGGAGTATAGAAGTCAAAACTTAACCAACTGAGTACAATAAAGAATGGAATAACAAAAAAAATCACCATGCATGCGATAGACCGCACAAACAGGTTATTCCAACAGAATAATAAATAATGGAACCAGGTCCGGCATAAACGCACAGACAGGATATTCCGACAGAATAATAAATAATGGAACCAGGTCCGGCGTAAACGCACAGACAGGATATTCCGACAGAATAATAAAGAACAGTATAATAAATAATGGAACCAGGTCCGGTGTAAAACACACAGACAGGATATTCCAACAGAATAATAATAAAGACGGAACCAGGTCCGGTGTAAAACACACAGACAGGATGTTCCAACAGAATAATAATAAAAACGGAACCAGGTCCGGTGTAAAACACACAGACAGGATGTTCCAACAGAATAATAGAAGAATGTCACCAAGTATAGGGTAGACCGCATATACAGGTTATTCCAACAGAATAATAAGAAATGGAATAACAGTTCTCTTCATGAATAAGAAAGAATAACACCCCTTACCGTTTTAAAGAAGAGCTGAAGTAAGGAAGTAGTTAAGTAGCAGAATACTCTTCTTCTCTCTCTCTATAGTTTCTCTCTATAGTTTCTCTCTCTAGAGTTCAGTGAATTCGTAAGAAATAATGAAGGAATGAGCTGCTATTTATAGAAAAATAGAATGCATAGTAACTAATCCATGAACGGTCCAGATTGATTACTTTAATCTGACGGTCCATATTTAAAGAAAAATCTTTTAAATAAAATAAAATATATTCTATTTATAGAATAACTTTAATAAAGTATTTTGTTTTATATAAAAAGATGTTTCTGTTTTATTACGTTAATAATACGAATAAAACAAAACGTCATTATCGCTAAATAATTCATATTATTAACTGACAATAATATAATCAAACTGAGTGACTTCTCACATAAGCATTAATAATCAATACCGTGTGCTACTATGCAACCACACGTATTACTGTACTTTTACTACCGAGTAGTTCAACAGTAACAATGGTAAAATTTCCGCCGTTATTTTTATAGAAAGATAATTCTGTCGTTTTCTCAATCCGACAATAATTCCGTTGTGGGGTCCACCAATGATTGTGCCGTCGTACGAATATTCCCCGACAAAAAGAATATTCTCCGACCAAACGAATATTTTATAACAACTTGCTTACTTTGCAAAATTTATAAATATTACCCACAACTATAACATTATATCAAATTAACTCCATAATATTCAAAAATGATATTTATAGAAAATTCATCTTTATTTATAAAAGTTGGGGTCTTACAACCTCCCCTTCTTATGAAATTTCGCCCTCGAAATTAGGGTACGTACCTGGTATGTCGAAGAGGTAAGGATACCTTGATTTCATTTCTGATTCTAACTCCCAAGTCATTTCCTCAACATCGTGGTTTCTCCACAAAACTTTGACTTGAGGTATAACCTTGGAGCGTAGAATATGTTCCTTCTTATCCAAGATTTGAACAGGAACTTCTTCATACGTCAAATCCTCCGCTATTTCGTCCGGTTCTAACTCAATAATGTGGTTCGGGTCTTCCACATATTTGCGTAACATGGATATGTGAAAAACGTTATGAACACGAGACATACTTGGCGGTAAAGCGAGTCTATAAGCCACAGTTCCTACTCGATCGAGGATTAAAAATGGACCGATGAATCGAGGATTTAGCTTTCCTCTCTTTCCAAATCTCGTAACTCCTTTCCATGGAGCAACACGTAAGAACACATGATCTCCTACATCAAATTCCACGTCCTTTCGATGAAGATCAGCATAACTCTTTTGTCGATCTTGTGAGGTTTTTATACGTTGTCGGATCGTTTGAATCTTTTCTGTAGTCATACGTACCAACTCCGGTCCCAACAACGTTGCTTCGCCCACCTCATCCCAGCATACTGGAGAACGACATTTTCTTCCATACAATGCTTCGAATGGAGCCATGCCAATACTTGCTTGATAACTGTTGTTGTAGGAAAACTCCACCAATGGTAAGAACTTGTCCCAACTTCCCTTGAAGTCAAAGACACAGAGTCTTAATAGATCTTCAAGAGTTTGAATAGTCCTCTCTGATTGTCCGTCCGTCTGAGGATGATATGCTGAACTAAATCGTAACTCCGTGCCCATAGCTTTTTGTAAACTAACCCAAAATCGTGAAGTGAATCTTGGGTCTCGATCAGAAATTATGGATACTGGCATACCATGCAGTCTTACAATCTCGTTTATGTACATACGAGCAAGACGTTCAAGTGTATAAGTTTCTCGTATCGGTAAGAAATGAGCAGACTTGGTCAATCTATCAACAATGACCCAAATCGCATCAATACCTTGAGAAACCCTAGGAAGACCGGTAACGAAATCCATGGTAATGTGCTCCCACTTCCATTCTGGAATTTCAAGTGGTTGCAATGGACCTTTTGGTACTTGATGCTCCGCTTTGACTCGTTGACAAGTTAGACACCTTGAGATAAACAACGCTATCTCTCTCTTCATATTGCTCCACCAAAATGTATGACGAAGATCATGATACATTTTGGTACTTCCAGGATGGATTGCAAACGGTGTGTTGTGCGCCTCCATCATGATTTCATACTTTAAATCAGGGTTGTTAGGAACACAAAGTCTGGAGTTGACTCGAAGTATTCCTTCTTCATCGATTCTTGCTTCCGGCATAACACCTTCTTGCACTTTCTTCCTCATACGCATCAGCTCCAGGTCTGTAGCTTGAGCAGCTTTAACTTTATCGATTAAATTCGGTTCTACTCGTATATTCGCCATCATCACATGGGTCCCTGGAGTCTTCAACTCTATCTCCATCCTTTGCAAGTCACACAAAATGGGTCTTTGCGTTGTTAATATTGCACTTGTACCCGCATATGATCTTCTACTCAATGCGTCAGCTACCACGTTCGCTTTTCCAGGATGGTATTGAATGGTATGATCATAATCTTTCAACAGTTCAAGCCAACGTCGTTGTCGCATGTTGAGTTCCTTTTGAGTGAAGAAATATTTGAGGCTTTTATGATCCGTAAAGATCTCCACTTTCTCCCCATACAAGTAATGCCTCCAAATTTTAAGTGCAAAGACAACAGCTGCCAACTCTAGATCATGAGTAGGATAATTCCTCTCATATTCCTTGAGTTGTCTTGATGCATAGGCTATGACTTTTCCATGTTGCATGAGAACACATCCCAACCCTTTGCTCGAAGCATCACTGTAGATGACAAATCCCTCCGAGCCAGATGGTATTGTTAGAACAGGTGCTGAAATGAGTCTCCTCTTGAGTTCTTGAAAACTCTGCTCACATTCTTCGCTCCAACCAAACTTTGTATCTTTCCGAGTCAGCTGAGTTAATGGAGTAGCGATTCGAGAAAATCCTTCCACGAATCTCCGATAATAACCAGCTAAACCAAGAAAGCTACGTACCTCGGTCACTGATTTAGGTTGCTCCCAGCTTTGAATAGCTTCAATCTTTGCCGGGTCAACCGATATTCCACGACTTGATACTACGTGCCCAAGGAATGCTACCTCCTCCAGCCAGAACTCGCATTTCTTCAACTTGGCATAAAGCTTGTATTCACGAAGCTTTTGGAGTACCAGCCTCAAGTGTTGCTCATGATCTTCACGGCTTTTGGAATAAATAAGGATGTCATCAATAAAGACGACCACAAAGTGATCCAAATATTCCTTGAATACCCGGTTCATCATATCCATGAAGGCAGCAGGAGCATTAGTCAATCCAAAGGACATGACTAGGAATTCATAATGCCCGTACCGAGTTCTAAAAGCCGTCTTTGGAATATCCTCAGTTCTAACCTTCAGCTGATGATATCCAGAACGAAGATCGATCTTTGAAAAGAATTGTGCTCCTTGCAACTGGTCAAACAGGTCATCAATACGTGGCAATGGGTACCTGTTTTTGATGGTGACATGATTCAACTCCCGATAATCAATACAAAGTCGCATACTTCCATCTTTCTTCTTCACGAACAGAACAGGAGCACCCCAAGGAGAAGTACTAGGACGAATAAAACCAATGTCTAACAATTCCTGCAGTTGGGTCTTTAACTCCTGAAGTTCAATAGGAGCCATTCGATATGGGGCTTTGGAAATGGGTTTTGTACCGGGTTCAAGGTCGATACAAAATTCAATTTCACGCTCTGGGGGTAGGCCAGGAAGTTCTTCAGGGAATACGTCAGGGAATTTATTAACAATAGAAATATCATTCAAAACTGACGTATTTTTGTTTAGATCTGTGACATGAGCTAAGAAAGCTTGACATCCGTTTTTCAATAAACGAATAGCTTTATGGCTTGAGATGACAGCGATTGATTTTAATGGTTTGGTTGCTTGAATTCGCATAATAGGTCGATTAGGAATATGAAAGCTAACAACCTTACGAAAACAATCAATTTTTGCATGATGAGTAGTTAACCAATCAATCCCTAGAATCACGTCAAATGCAAGTATTTTTAATGAAATAAGATCGACAGGTAATGTGTGGGTACCAACTTGAACCAAACAAGACTTATAAACCGTGGATGTAATGAAGGTTTCTCCCAATGGAGTTTCAACTGCTAAGTCAAAGTCTAATTTCTCCGGAATCAAATTTAATCGATGAGCGCAAGTAGGAGAAATAAAAGAATGGGTTGAACCGGTATCAAATAAAGTATAGACTTCGTTAGAGTTTATGATAAGCTTACCCGTGATGACCTCATTCGGGTTCCTTGCGTTCTGGGAGGTCACAACAAACGCTCTCCCTTGCACAACCGGTTTTGACTTTTCTGGGACGGCCTTTGGTGCCTCCATCCTAGCTGAATTTGTCTTCGGTAAACGACAAAATCGGGCTAAATGACCTTCTCTTCCACAATTATAACATGCTTTGGACGGCATCGCGCAGTTTGGACTGATGTGCCCCTCCCCTCCGCATTTGAAACATATGATAGGTGGTCGTTCTCCTTCCTTAACGACAGGTGCTGGTGCTGACGTCTTTCCATCATTGTTGAATCTCCTCTTCTTGAAATGTCCATTCTTATTGTTTTGGCCCTGATTACCACCGAAGTGGTTACCATTTCTGGCCTGTTGATTCCCTCCACGCTTGTTGTCACCGCTTCGATGACTGCTCTCACTGGTATTATCATTTTGCCGGCTGCTCTCTTTTGGTTGCGTTATCTCGTTATCGCGCTCCACCAACTGAGCCCTATTTACAACATCTGAATACAAACACAGTTTATGAGAAACAAGATGTTGACGTATCTCCGGCTTCAAACCTCTTAAAAACATCCGCGTCATTCTTTCTTCATTATCCACCAGGTGGGACGCAAACCGGGATAACTCCGCAAATTTTGCCTCGTACTGCGACACGGTCATATTATTCTGCTCCAATTTGATGAACTCCACCTCCTTCATGTGACGAATACTCTCGGGAAAGTATTTGTCGTTAAACAGCTCTTGAAACTTCTCCCAAGACATCTTCAGTGCGGCAGGTTGAGTACGCTTTATCGATTCCCACCAGTAATCTGCCTCTCCTCGCAACATAAAGGCGGCAAAGGGAACCTTTTGCTCCTCGGAGCAACCCAAGACATCAAATATCTTGGTGATCTGCTTTATCCATGTTTCAGCTACAAGTGGTTTGGGTTCTCCCTTAAACTCCGGTGGTCCCAGCTCCTTAAACTGTTTAGCGGTGACCGCCTGAGAGTTTCCAGTATTTCCACCTACGTTGTGGACAGGAGCCGCTTTCACCTGTTGTTGCATGAATTGCATAAAGCCTCTGAACATTTGATCATTCATCATTTGGTCAGTGTTGTTGTTTGCATGAGGATTGTCACCTTCCTGATGCACATTATCCTGATTATTGATATGTGGTGAATCAACAGTCGTCTGTGCTCCATTGCTATTCTCAACATTCTCAGATGCCATTTTCAGATACTGCCACAAAATAAAAATTAATTGATATGTCATATATTATCCTTATATTATGACCGACCAATTAAATACCATGCAAATAAACTTAGGTATGTCATACTAGCGAAGGAATTCCCCGTCTCTCCCCTCCTAGTTCTATTCTCACATCTTAGCCAGGGATCATATCCCTAAGCTCTGATACCAACTGTGACGCCCCCAAAATTAGGTATACATCACCCATCTTGGGTCGTCAGATACATAGTACAGAATACAAATACAACTTAATAATACAACTGTCGTGTACAATACGACAAAACATAAACTGTGAGTTTGAATACAAATATTATCTTCTAGAGAGTATTCATACTCAAAAGGAGTCCTCATTACATTTATTAACACACCATTACATAGAATAGTGAGGACTACTAACTAATACTATCATTCGGACCATCACTCCGTTCCCCGACTTGTCCCAGCTACGTTCTCATTTCCTGAAGAGAACAGTGAAAGAAAGGGTGAGCTCAACTAGCCCAGTAAGAAATATTATGACTAAGATAATGCAGAATAAATTATCATTAGCCTTCAACAATGTTAAACTGATAAAATATAATAGACATCAAGTTTAACTGTAGCGGAACAAGCAATCCATTAAAAGAGTCAAGTAGAAAATAAACTCTACTATCTTTTATGATTTAAAAGATTTTCCAACACTTTGATCGCTGAGACTCAGCTTAATAAAATAATCCACATCATCGAATCACCCCTGCACTACGGCCAAGGATATTCGTATATTCATTAATGGTCATGATCATGCCAACAACTGTCCATCAATGCACTACGGGCCAATGAGGACTTTTACCACATCATTTGTAACATTACGGTCATGATTACACCGAATAATCCCTGGTCATAATCATACCAAGTCCATCTATGCACTACAGGCCACAGATGACTTTCAACATTTTATAAACATGAGGATGATGACAATGATATAAGAATTCAATAAAACAAGTTCAAGAATTAATTTATCCAAGAATTAACAACGTCCAAATTGTCAACATGATACTGCTTTGTGGAGTAAAATTCAAGAATGATCAGGAGAATATTTTCATGAAAAGATACTGGATGAAACGCAATTATCAAGGATATTTCACAAATTTCATGGAGTATAGAAGTCAAAACTTAACCAACTGAGTACAATAAAGAATGGAATAACAAAAAAAATCACCATGCATGCGATAGACCGCACAGACAGGTTATTCCAACAGAATAATAAATAATGGAACCAGGTCCGGCGTAAACGCACAGACAGGATATTCCGACAGAATAATAAATAATGGAACCAGGTCCGGCGTAAACGCACAGACAGGATATTCCGACAGAATAATAAAGAACAGTATAATAAATAATGGAACCAGGTCCGGTGTAAAACACACAGACAGGATGTTCCAACAGAATAATAATAAAGACGGAACCAGGTCCGGTGTAAAACACACAGACAGGATGTTCCAACAGAATAATAATAAAAACGGAACCAGGTCCGGTGTAAAACACACAGACAGGATGTTCCAACAGAATAATAGAAGAATGTCACCAAGTATAGGGTAGACCGCGTATACAGGTTATTCCAACAGAATAATAAGAAATGGAATAACAGTTCTCTTCATGAATAAGAAAGAATAACACCCCTTACCGTTTTAAAGAAGAGCTGAAGTAAGGAAGTAGTTAAGTAGCAGAATACTCTTCTTCTCTCTCTCTATAGTTTCTCTCTATAGTTTCTCTCTCTAGAGTTCAGTGAATTCGTAAGAAATAATGAAGGAATGAGCTGCTATTTATAGAAAAATAGAATGCATAGTAACTAATCCATGAACGGTCCAGATTGATTACTTTAATCTGACGGTCCATATTTAAAGAAAAATCTTTTAAATAAAATAAAATATATTCTATTTATAGAATAACTTTAATAAAGTATTTTGTTTTATATAAAAAGATGTTTCTGTTTTATTACGTTAATAATACGAATAAAACAAAACGTCATTATCGCTAAATAATTCATATTATTAACTGACAATAATATAATCAAACTGAGTGACTTCTCACATAAGCATTAATAATCAATACCGTGTGCTACTATGCAACCACACGTATTACTGTACTTTTACTACCGAGTAGTTCAACAGTAACAATGGTAAAATTTCCGCCGTTATTTTTATAGAAAGATAATTCTGTCGTTTTCTCCATCCGACAATAATTCCGTTGTGGGGTCCACCAATGATTGTGCCGTCGTACGAATATTCCCCGACAAAAAGAATATTCTCCGACCAAACGAATATTTTATAACAACTTGCTTACTTTGCAAAATTTATAAATATTACCCACAACTATAACATTATATCAAATTAACTCCATAATATTCAAAAATGATATTTATAGAAAATTCATCTTTATTTATAAAAGTTGGGGTCTTACAACATGTTTTGTGTGTCGGTGGACCCCATTTCTTGATTGAAATTTGATTATAGCCTGTAAAATCGCCCGTTTATGGATTTCGGTCAATTTCTGTTTGGAATTTGAAAAAATTTTCTTCTGCAAAGTTGTAGAGAATTAAATTTCCTATAAAAAGTCGCGAGATTCGAATTTTCTGATAAAAGAGTTATTTTTATGAATTATTAAAGTTTTGGAAAATAAAATGATTTTTATTAATTATGGGTGGGACCCACTTTTATTCTAACACATGTGGGCTGCTAATTTTGGTCAAGGATGGTTGGTGGCTGAATTGGTCTTTAGGCATGCGTAGAAATGAGTTTTGTAATATTAATATTTTATTATTTAGTCTCCTTTGGCGTTCTAGTATTTTCCTATAAATAGGTGCTTAAGTTAGAATTGAAAATCACACCAGAAACAAGTTTTTTCTCTTTCTCTCTCTAGATTATTGAGTGTATTTTGTGAGTATTTAGATACTTTGAGAGTTTCTATTCATCAGAGCAAGTTTCTTTCAGCCTTATACCGGTATTCCGACCAGAAGTACTGTCTTTACGAGGTAAGGGATGTTATTTTATTCGAAAATGATATTATTTCTTCAATATCATTATGCCGAAATATTGGTTGGAAATTTTTATCAAATTTGGAACTTTTCACGTCGGGGTTACTATTCATGAGTTACTATTCACGAGTTACTATTCACGAGTTACTATTCACCGAAAAATGAAATTTTCTTTTTTTCGTCCAAAATATCTATTCTGGGTACTATCTTTGATTGTATCCATGTTTTGATCATTCTTGAATTCTACTTCACTATGAATAATTATCAGGTATTTTTGGACATGGATAAATCGAAATACGAATCCTTAATATTTGTTATTTTGTTTCACTGGATTCATTTTTTTTAAGATATTTTTCATCATCCTCAGTCCTAAATGATGATGTTACTGAATATCTTTGGCCCGTAGTGCAAAGATGAACAGGTGTTGAGATGAACATGACCGACTGGCGATACAAATGAATATCTTTGGCCTGTAGTGCAAAGATGAATATTTGATTAAAGATGGTTATTGATTGTTGTTACAGGGATAAAATGTTGATGATGGACTTTTAAATCTTAGAAGATAGTAGAACTCATTCTCTACTTGACTCTTCTAATGGTTTGCTGTTTCCGCTGCAGTTATTGATTTAAAACTTGTTGTCTATTGTATTCTATTAGATTTTTCCCTGTTGAAGACTAACGATAATTTGTTCTGTATTATCTTAGTCATAATATTCTTTACTGGGCTAGTTGAGCTCACCCTTTTCCTTTTTGTTCCATTTTTCTCAGGAGGCGAGAATGTAGCGAGTACTAGTCGGGGTATGGAATGATAGTTCTAGAAGTTATTTTAGTAGTCCTCACCATTTTTGTGTAATAATGTATCAATAATTGTGATGAGGACTTATTTGAGTGTGGATATTGTCTAGATGACAATATTTGTATTTAAACTCACAGTTCTTATGTTGTAACAGTAAAGATGTAGTTGTTTTTGTACCATGTATTTTGGCGACTCAGAATGGGTGTTGTATACCTATTTTGGGGGCGTCACAGTTGGTATCAGAGCTTAGGGATATGATCTCTGGTGGAGATCGGAGAATAGAACTAGGAGGGGAGAGACGAATAAATCCTTCGCTAGTGTGTCCTACCTAAGCTTATTTATTGGTCAGTCATAATATAGGGGTATTATGTGATTTGTTAATTTATTTAATTAACCCTTGTTTTATGGCAGTATTTGAGAAATGTCGACTGAGAATGTTAATAATGGAGTAAATGAGACCGTGGAGACACCGGTGCTTACCAACGAGGAGAACGTGCAACAGGCTGGCAATGTTCCTCCTGTGAACAACACCAATGAGCAGATGATGAACGATGGAATGTTTAGAAGATTTTTTCAATTCATGCAAAACCAGACGAGGGAGACTCGTGTTCAAAATACAGGAGGAAATGATAGCAATTCACGGTTTGTCACAGCCAAACAGTTCAAAGAATTGGGACCACCAGAATTTAAGGGAAAGCCAGATCCAATCATGGCGGAAACGTGGGTCAAGCAAATTACCAAGATATTCGATGTCTTAGGATGCACGGAGGAACAGAAGGTTCCATTCGCCACCTTTATGTTCCGTGACGAGGCAGACTACTGGTGGGAGTCTGTGAAGCGTACCCATCTAGCCGCACTCAGCATGTCTTGGGAGACATTTCAGAAACTGTTCAATGATAAGTACTTTCCTGAAAGTATTCTACATATGAAGGAGGTAGAGTTTATTAGACTAGAGCAGAATTATATGACGGTATCTCAGTACGAGGCGAAGTTTGCAGAGTTGTCCAGGTTTGCACCTCATTTGGTGGAGAATGAGGAACGTATGACGAGGATGTTTCTGAGAGGTTTGAAACCCGGCATACGTCAATATCTCATTTCTCATAAATTTTCTCTCTATTCAGATGTTGTCAACAGGTCTCAATTATTAGAGCGAGATAACGAGTACGGTCAACTGAGGGACCACAACCAGGATCATATCGGTGACAGCAGTCATAAGAACAATGATAACCAGCGGAGAAAGAAAAATACAGACAAGAACGGCAACCACTCTGGTGGTAATCGTGGCTATGAAAATAGAAGAAGCGAGTCGGGAGGAGATTTTAAAAAGAGGAGATTCAACAATGACAATACGAAGACGTCAGCACCAGCAGCAACTGGTTCCAAGGGAGGAGAACGACCACCGGTTATATGCTATAAGTGCGGAAAAGAATGACATATCAGCCCAAACTGCCCACAACAGTTTAAGGTATGTTATAATTGTGGAAAGGAAGGACATATCGCTCGAGATTGCACTGTAGCAAAACCAAGTCCAGCGGGGATGGTGACTCAAAAAGCTGCCCCAGAAAAGATAAAGTCAACGGTGCCTGAAAGAGCGTTTGTCGTGACTGGTCAACATGCGAAGAACCCAAACGAGGTGATCACGGGTAAGTTAATCATAAATTCATGCGAAGTTTATACCTTATTAGATACCGGTTCTACCCATTCTTTTATTTCTCCTGCTTGTGCTCAACATTTAAACTTGACTCCGGAGAAGTTAGACTTTGATTTATCTGTGGAGACTCCGTTAGGAGAAACTTTCATCACATCCACTGTTTATAAATCTTGTTTGATCCAAGTTGGCACCATCACATTACCTGTTGACCTTATCTCTTTAAAGATACTTGCTTTTGATGTGATTTTAGGGATTGATTGGTTAACTACTCATCATGTCAAAATTGATTGTTTTCGTAAGGTTGTTAGTTTTCATATTCCTAACCAACCTGTTGTACGAATTCAAGCAACTAAGCCATTAAAATCAATCACTGTTATATCAAGCCATAAAGCCATTCGTTTATTAAAAAATGGATGTCAAGCTTTCTTAGCCCATGTTATGGATTTGAATAAAGACACGTCAAATTTGAATAATATTCCTGTTGTTATTGACTTTCCTGACGTATTTCCTGAAGAACTTCCCGGTCTACCCCCGGAACGTGAAATTGAATTCTTTATTGATCTTGAACCTGGTACAAAGCCCATTTCTAAAACCCCATATCGAATGGCTCCTATTGTAAGACCCCAACTTTTATAAATAAAGATGAATTTTCTATAAATATCATTTTTGAATATTATGGAGTTAATTTGATATAATGTTATAGTTGTGGGTAATATTTATAAATTTTGCAAAGTAAGCAAGTTGTTATAAAATATTCGTTTGGTCGGAGAATATTCTTTTTGTCGGGGAATATTCGTACGACGGCACAATCATTGGTGGACCCCACAACGGAATTATTGTCGGATTGAGAAAACGACAGAATTATCTTTCTATAAAAATAACGGCTGAGGTGTTACCGTTAAAACCGTTAAAACTGTTGAACTACTCGGTAGTAAAAGTACAGTAATACGCGTGGTTGCATAGTAGCACACGGTATTGATTATTGATGCTTACGTGAGAAGTCACTCAGCTATACTCAATTATTGCTACAGTAATTGCTGTATTATATCTCTTAAATTATTGTCATAGTATCATCTGTATAATATGTTATATTATTGAGACGTTGTGGTAAGTTTGGTTATTTTATGGGGGGCCATATGTCATCATCTAAGAGTCTCTTCGTCAATAGTAATTACCTTCGTCAATAGTATTTACCTTGGTCAATAGTAATTACCTTCGTCAATAGTATTTACCTTGGTCAATAGTAATTACTTTCGTCAATAGTAGTTGTCCCTTCAATATTACCAAGAGTCATTTGACCCTTCGTTAAGACCAAGAGTCATTTGACCCTTCGTTAAGACCAAGAGCCACCCTCAGTTTTTCTATAAATAGAGGCCTAGGGCTTCATTATTTTTCACGAATTCATTCAAGCTATAGAGAGAGAAAGTATAGAGAGAATAAGAGAGAGAGAGACTAAAAGTATTCTGCTACATCACTTTTCCAATATCCAGTTCTTTTAAGGTAGGGAATATTATTTCTTTTATATTCATGAAGAGAACTTCTGTTATTCCATTTGTTATTATTCTGTTGGAATAACCAGTATATGCGGTCTACCCTATACTTGGTGACATTCTTCTATTATTCTGTTGGAACATCCTGTCTGTGTGTTTTACACCGGACCTGGTTCCGTTTATTATTCTGTTGGAACATCCTGTCTGTGTGTTTTACACCGGACCTGGTTCCGTTTTATTATTATTCTGTTGGAATATCCTGTCTGTGTGTTTTACACCGGACCTGGTTCCATTATTTATTATTCTGTCGGAATATCCTGTCTGTGCGTTTACGCCGGACCTGGTTCCATTATTTATTATTCTGTTGGAATAACCTGTCTGTGCGGTCTATCGCATGCATGGTGATTTCTTTTGTTATTCCATTCTTTATTATACTCAGTTGGTTAAGTTTTGACTTCTATACTCCATGAAATTTGTGGAATATCCTTGATAGTTGCGTTTCATCCAGTATCTTTTCAAGAAAATATTCTTCTAAGCATTCTTGAATTTTACTCCACAATGCAGTATCATGTTGACAATTTGGACGTTGTTAATTCCTGGATAAATTAATTCTTGAACTTGTTTTATTGAATTCTTATATCATTGTCATCATCCTCATGTTTATAAAATGTTGAAAGTCATCTGTGGCATGTAGTGCATAGATGGACTTGGTATGATTATGACCAGGGATTATTCGGTATAATCATGACCGTAATGTTACAAATGATGTGGTAAAAGTCCTCATTGGCCCGTAGTGCATTGATGGACAGTTGTTGGCATGATCATGACCATTAATGAATACACGAATATCCTTGGCCGTAGTGCAGGGGTGATTCGATGATGTGGATTATTTTATTAAGCTGAGTCTCAGCGATCGCAGTGTTGAAAAACCTTTTAAATCATAAAAGATAGTAGAGTTTATTTTCTACTTGACTCTTTTAATGGATTGCTTGTTCCGCTGCAGTTAAACTTGATGTCTATTATATTTTATCAGTTTAACATTGTTGAAGGCTAATGATAATTTATTCTGCATTATCTTAGTCATAATATTTCTTACTGGGCTAGTTGAGCTCACCCTTTCTTTCACTGTTCTCTTCAGGAAATGAGAACGTAGCTGGGACAAGTCGGGGTACGGAGTGATGGTCCGAATGATAGTATTAGTTAGTAGTCCTCACTATTCTATGTAATGGTGTGTTAATAAATGTAATGAGGACTCCTTTTGAGTATGAATACTCTCTAGAAGATAATATTTGTATTCAAACTCACAGTTTATGTTTTGTCGTATTGTACACGACAGTTGTATTATTAAGTTGTATTTGTATTCTGTACTATGTATCTGACGACCCAAGATGGGTGATGTATACCTAATTTTGGGGGCGTCACAGTTGGTATCAAAGCTTAGGGATATGATCCCTGGCTAAGATGTGAGAATAGAACTAGGAGGGGAGAGACGGGGAATTCCTTCGCTAGTATGACATACCTAAGTTTATTTGCATGGTATTTAATTGGTCGGTCATAATATAAGGATAATATATGACATATCAATTAATTTTTATTTTGTGGCAGTATCTGAAAATGGCATCCGAGAATGTTGAGAATAGCAATGGAGCACAGACGACTGTTGATTCACCACACATCAATAATCATGATAATGTGCATCAGGAAGGTGTCAATCCTCATGCAAACAACAACACTGACCAAATGATGAATGATCAAATGTTCAGAGGCTTTATGCAATTCATGCAACAACAGGTGAAAGCGGCTCCTGTCCACAACGTAGGTGGAAATACTGGAAACTCTCAGGCGGTCACCGCTAAACAGTTTAAGGAGCTGGGACCACCGGAGTTTAAGGGAGAACCCAAACCACTTGTAGCTGAAACATGGATAAAGCAGATCACCAAGATATTTGATGTCTTGGGTTGCTCCGAGGAGCAAAAGGTTCCCTTTGCCGCCTTTATGTTGCGAGGAGAGGCAGATTACTGGTGGGAATCGATAAAGCGTACTCAACCTGCCGCACTGAAGATGTCTTGGGAGAAGTTCCAAGATCTGTTTAACGACAAATACTTTCCCGAGAGTATTCGTCACATGAAGGAGGTGGAGTTCATCAAATTGGAGCAGAATAATATGACCGTGTCGCAGTACGAGGCAAAATTTGCGGAGTTATCCCGGTTTGCGTCCCACCTGGTGGATAATGAAGAAAGAATGACGCGGATGTTTTTAAGAGGTTTGAAGCCGGAGATACGTCAACATCTTGTTTCTCATAAACTGTGTTTGTATTCAGATGTTGTAAATAGGGCTCAGTTGGTGGAGCGCGATAACGAGATAACGCAACCAAAAGAGAGCAGCCGGCAAAATGATAATACCAGTGAGAGCAGTCATCGAAGCGGTGACAACAAGCGTGGAGGGAATCAACAGGCCAGAAATGGTAACCACTTCGGTGGTAATCAGGGCCAAAACAATAAGAATGGACATTTCAAGAAGAGGAGATTCAACAATGATGGAAAGACGTCAGCACCAGCACCTGTCGTTAAGGAAGGAGAACGACCACCTATCATATGTTTCAAATGCGGAGGGGAGGGGCACATCAGTCCAAACTGCGCGATGCCGTCCAAAGCATGTTATAATTGTGGAAGAGAAGGTCATTTAGCCCGATTTTGTCGTTTACCGAAGACAAATTCAGCTAGGATGGAGGCACCAAAGGCCGTCCCAGAAAAGTCAAAACCGGTTGTGCAAGGGAGAGCGTTTGTTGTGACCTCCCAGAAGCAAGGAACCCGAATGAGGTCATCACGGGTAAGCTTATCATAAACTCTAACGAAGTCTATACTTTATTTGATACCGGTTCAACCCATTCTTTTATTTCTCCTACTTGCGCTCATCGATTAAATTTGATTCCGGAGAAATTAGACTTTGACTTAGCAGTTGAAACTCCATTGGGAGAAACCTTCATTACATCCACGGTTTATAAGTCTTGTTTGGTTCAAGTTGGTACCCACACATTACCTGTCGATCTTATTTCATTAAAAATACTTGCATTTGACGTGATTCTAGGGATTGATTGGTTAACTACTCATCATGCAAAAATTGATTGTTTTCGTAAGGTTGTTAGCTTTCATATTCCTAATCGACCTATTATGCGAATTCAAGCAACCAAACCATTAAAATCAATCGCTGTCATCTCAAGCCATAAAGCTATTCGTTTATTGAAAAACGGATGTCAAGCTTTCTTAGCTCATGTCACAGATCTAAACAAAAATACGTCAGCTTTGAATGATATTTCTGTTGTTAATAAATTTCCTGACGTATTTCCCGAAGAACTTCCTGGCCTACCCCCAGAGCGTGAAATTGAATTTTGTATCGACCTTGAACCCGGTACAAAACCCATTTCCAAAGCCCCATATCGAATGGCTCCTATTGAACTTCAGGAGTTAAAGACCCAACTGCAGGAATTGTTAGACATTGGTTTTATTCGTCCTAGTACTTCTCCTTGGGGTGCTCCTGTTCTGTTCGTGAAGAAGAAAGATGGGAGTATGCGACTTTGTATTGATTATCGGGAGTTGAATCATGTCACCATCAAAAATAGGTACCCATTGCCACGTATTGATGACCTGTTTGACCAGTTGCAAGGAGCACAATTCTTTTCAAAGATCGATCTTCGTTCTGGATATCATCAGCTGAAGGTTAGAACTGAGGATATTCCAAAGACGGCTTTTAGAACTCGGTACGGGCATTATGAATTCTTAGTTATGTCTTTTGGATTGACTAATGCTCCTGCTGCCTTCATGGATATGATGAACAGGGTATTTAAGGAATATTTGGATCACTTTGTGGTCGTCTTTATCGATGACATCCTTGTTTATTCCAAAAGCCGTGAAGATCATGAGCAACACTTGAGGCTGGTACTCCAAAAGCTTCGTGAATACAAACTTTATGCCAAGTTGAAGAAATGCGAGTTCTGGCTGGAAGAGGTAGCATTCCTTGGGCACGTAGTATCAAGTCGTGGAATATCTGTTGACCCGGCAAAGATTGAAGCTATTCAAAGCTGGGAGCAACCTAAATCAGTGACCGAGGTACGTAGCTTTCTTGGTTTAGCTGGTTATTATCGGAGATTCGTGGAAGGATTTTCTCGAATCGCTACTCCATTAACTCAGCTGACTCGGAAAGATACAAAGTTTGGTTGGAGCGAAGAATGTGAGCAGAGTTTTCAAGAACTCAAGAGGAGACTCATTTCAGCACCTGTTCTAACAATACCATCTGGCTCGGAGGGATTTGTCATCTACAGTGATGCTTCGAGCAAAGGGTTGGGATGCGTTCTCATGCAACATGGAAAAGTCATAGCCTATGCATCAAGACAACTCAAGGAATATGAGAGGAATTATCCTACTCATGATCTAGAGTTGGCAGCTGTTGTCTTTGCACTTAAAATTTGGAGGCATTACTTGTATGGGGAGAAAGTGGAGATCTTTACGGATCATAAAAGCCTCAAATATTTCTTCACTCAAAAGGAACTCAACATGCGACAACGACGTTGGCTTGAACTGTTGAAAGATTATGATCATACCATTCAATACCATCCTGGAAAAGCGAACGTGGTAGCTGACGCATTGAGTAGAAGATCATATGCGGGTACAAGTGCAATATTAACAACGCAAAGGCCCATTTTGTGTGACTTGCAAAGGATGGAGATAGAGTTGAAGACTCCAGGGACCCATGTGATGATGGCGAATATACGAGTAGAACCGACTTTAATCGATAAAGTTAAAGCTGCTCAAGCTACAGACCTGGAGCTGATGCGTATGAGGAAGAAAGTGCAAGAAGGTTCTATGCCGGAAGCAAGAATCGATGAAGAAGGAATACTTCGAGTCAACTCCAGACTTTGTGTTCCTAACAACCCTGATTTAAAGTATGAAATCATGATGGAGGCGCACAACACACCGTTTGCAATCCATCCTGGAAGTACCAAAATGTATCATGATCTTCGTCATACATTTTGGTGGAGCAATATGAAGAGAGAGATAGCGTTGTTTATCTCAAGGTGTCTAACTTGTCAACGAGTCAAAGCGGAGCATCAAGTACCAAAAGGTCCATTGCAACCACTTGAAATTCCAGAATGGAAGTGGGAGCACATTACCATGGATTTCGTTACCGGTCTTCCTAGGGTTTCTCAAGGTATTGATGCGATTTGGGTCATTGTTGATAGATTGACCAAGTCTGCTCATTTCTTACCGATACGAGAAACTTATACACTTGAACGTCTTGCTCGTATGTACATAAACGAGATTGTAAGACTGCATGGTATGCCAGTATCCATAGTTTCTGATCGAGACCCAAGATTCACTTCACGATTTTGGGTTAGTTTACAAAAAGCTATGGGCACGGAGTTACGATTTAGTTCAGCATATCATCCTCAGACGGACGGACAATCAGAGAGGACTATTCAAACTCTTGAAGATCTATTAAGACTCTGTGTCTTTGACTTCAAGGGAAGTTGGGACAAGTTCTTACCATTGGTGGAGTTTTCCTACAACAACAGTTATCAAGCAAGTATTGGCATGGCTCCATTCGAAGCATTGTATGGAAGAAAATGTCGTTCTCCAGTATGCTGGGATGAGGTGGGCGAAGCAACGTTGTTGGGACCGGAGTTGGTACGTATGACTACAGAAAAGATTCAAACGATCCGACAACGTATAAAAACCTCACAAGATCGACAAAAGAGTTATGCTGATCTTCATCGAAAGGACGTGGAATTTGATGTAGGAGATCATGTGTTCTTACGTGTTGCTCCATGGAAAGGTGTTACGAGATTTGGAAAGAGAGGAAAGCTAAATCCTCGATTCATCGGTCCATTTTTAATCCTCGATCGAGTAGGAACTGTGGCTTATAGACTCGCTTTACCGCCAAGTATG
The DNA here is from genome assembly GCA_016801055.1 of Panax notoginseng. Taxonomy (NCBI): domain Eukaryota; kingdom Viridiplantae; phylum Streptophyta; class Magnoliopsida; order Apiales; family Araliaceae; genus Panax; species Panax notoginseng. The sequence goes on from CM029022.1 coordinate 20,781,704, forward strand.
TCTCGTGTTCATAACGTTTTCCACATATCCATGTTACGCAAATATGTGGAAGACCCGAACCACATTATTGAGTTAGAACCGGACGAAATAGCGGAGGATTTGACGTATGAAGAAGTTCCTGTTCAAATCTTGGATAAGAAGGAACATATTCTACGCTCCAAGGTTATACCTCAAGTCAAAGTTTTGTGGAGAAACCACGATGTTGAGGAAATGACTTGGGAGTTAGAATCAGAAATGAAATCAAGGTATCCTTACCTCTTCGACATACCAGGTACGTACCCTAATTTCGAGGGCGAAATTTCATAAGAAGGGGAGGTTGTAAGACCCCAACTTTTATAAATAAAGATGAATTTTCTATAAATATCATTTTTGAATATTATGGAGTTAATTTGATATAATGTTATAGTTGTGGGTAATATTTATAAATTTTGCAAAGTAAGCAAGTTGTTATAAAATATTCGTTTGGTCGGAGAATATTCTTTTTGTCGGGGAATATTCGTACGACGGCACAATCATTGGTGGACCCCACAACGGAATTATTGTCGGATTGAGAAAACGACAGAATTATCTTTCTATAAAAATAACGGCTGAGGTGTTACCGTTAAAACCGTTAAAACTGTTGAACTACTCGGTAGTAAAAGTACAGTAATACGCGTGGTTGCATAGTAGCACACGGTATTGATTATTGATGCTTACGTGAGAAGTCACTCAGCTATACTCAATTATTGCTACAGTAATTGCTGTATTATATCTCTTAAATTATTGTCATAGTATCATCTGTATAATATGTTATATTATTGAGACGTTGTGGTAAGTTTGGTTATTTTATGGGGGGCCATATGTCATCATCTAAGAGTCTCTTCGTCAATAGTAATTACCTTCGTCAATAGTATTTACCTTGGTCAATAGTAATTACCTTCGTCAATAGTATTTACCTTGGTCAATAGTAATTACTTTCGTCAATAGTAGTTGTCCCTTCAATATTACCAAGAGTCATTTGACCCTTCGTTAAGACCAAGAGTCATTTGACCCTTCGTTAAGACCAAGAGCCACCCTCAGTTTTTCTATAAATAGAGGCCTAGGGCTTCATTATTTTTCACGAATTCATTCAAGCTATAGAGAGAGAAAGTATAGAGAGAATAAGAGAGAGAGAGACTAAAAGTATTCTGCTACATCACTTTTCCAATATCCAGTTCTTTTAAGGTAGGGAATATTATTTCTTTTATATTCATGAAGAGAACTTCTGTTATTCCATTTGTTATTATTCTGTTGGAATAACCAGTATATGCGGTCTACCCTATACTTGGTGACATTCTTCTATTATTCTGTTGGAACATCCTGTCTGTGTGTTTTACACCGGACCTGGTTCCGTTTATTATTCTGTTGGAACATCCTGTCTGTGTGTTTTACACCGGACCTGGTTCCGTTTTATTATTATTCTGTTGGAATATCCTGTCTGTGTGTTTTACACCGGACCTGGTTCCATTATTTATTATTCTGTCGGAATATCCTGTCTGTGCGTTTACGCCGGACCTGGTTCCATTATTTATTATTCTGTTGGAATAACCTGTCTGTGCGGTCTATCGCATGCATGGTGATTTCTTTTGTTATTCCATTCTTTATTATACTCAGTTGATTAAGTTTTGACTTCTATACTCCATGAAATTTGTGGAATATCCTTGATAGTTGCGTTTCATCCAGTATCTTTTCAAGAAAATATTCTTCTAAGCGTTCTTGAATTTTACTCCACAATGCAGTATCATGTTGACAATTTGGACGTTGTTAATTCTTGGATAAATTAATTCTTGAACTTGTTTTATTGAATTCTTATATCATTGTCATCATCCTCATGTTTATAAAATGTTGAAAGTCATCTGTGGCATGTAGTGCATAGATGGACTTGGTATGATTATGACCAGGGATTATTCGGTATAATCATGACCGTAATGTTACAAATGATGTGGTAAAAGTCCTCATTGGCCCGTAGTGCATTGATGGACAGTTGTTGGCATGATCATGACCATTAATGAATACACGAATATCCTTGGCCGTAGTGCAGGGGTGATTCGATGATGTGGATTATTTTATTAAGCTGAGTCTCAGCGATCGCAGTGTTGAAAAACCTTTTAAATCATAAAAGATAGTAGAGTTTATTTTCTACTTGACTCTTTTAATGGATTGCTTGTTCCGTTGCAGTTAAACTTGATGTCTATTATATTTTATCAGTTTAACATTGTTGAAGGCTAATGATAATTTATTCTGCATTATCTTAGTCATAATATTTCTTACTGGGCTAGTTGAGCTCACCCTTTCTTTCACTGTTCTCTTCAGGAAATGAGAACGTAGCTGGGACAAGTCGGGGTACGGAGTGATGGTCCGAATGATAGTATTAGTTAGTAGTCCTCACTATTCTATGTAATGGTGTGTTAATAAATGTAATGAGGACTCCTTTTGAGTATGAATACTCTCTAGAAGATAATATTTGTATTCAAACTCACAGTTTATGTTTTGTCGTATTGTACACGACAGTTGTATTATTAAGTTGTATTTGTATTCTGTACTATGTATCTGACGACCCAAGATGGGTGATGTATACCTAATTTTGGGGGCGTCACACCTATTGAACTTCAGGAGTTAAAGGTCCAACTACAAGAGTTGTTGGACATCGGTTTCATTCGTCCTAGTACATCTCCTTGGGGTGCTCCTGTTTTATTTGTAAAGAAGAAAGATGGAAGTATGCGACTTTGTATTGATTACCGGGAATTAAACCATGTCACTATTAAGAATAGGTATCCGCTACCTCGTATTGATGACCTGTTTGACCAGTTACAAGGAGCACAATTCTTTTCAAAGATCGATCTTCGTTCTGGATATCATCAACTGAAGGTTAAAACTGAGGATATTCCAAAGACTGCCTTCAGAACTCGGTACGGGCATTATGAATTCTTAGTCATGTCTTTTGGATTGACTAATGCTCCTGCGGCTTTCATGGATATGATGAACCGAGTATTCAAGGATTATTTGGATCAGTTCGTTGTTGTCTTTATTGATGACATCCTCATATATTCCAAAAGCCGTGAAGATCATGAGAATCATTTGAAGCTGGTACTCCAAAGGCTGCGTGAAAACAAGTTATATGCTAAGTTAAAGAAATGCGAGTTCTGGCTTGAGGAAGTAGCATTCCTAGGGCACGTGGTGTCAAAACATGGAGTATCTGTTGACCCGGCGAATATTGAAGCAATACAAAGTTGGGAGCAACCAAAGACGGTGACGGAAGTACGTAGCTTTCTGGGCTTAGCTGGTTATTATCGGAGATTCGTGGAAGGGTTTTCTCGAATCGCTACCTCGTTAACTCAGCTAACTCGGAAAGATATCAAATTCGTATGGAGCGAGGAATGCGAGAAGAGTTTTCAAGAGCTTAAGAGGAGACTCATTTCGGCACCTGTTTTGACCATACCATCTGGTTCGGATGGATTTGTTATCTACAGCGATGCTTCAGGCAAAGGGCTAGGATGTGTTCTCATGCAACGTGAGAAAGTTATAGCCTATGCCTCGCGACAACTTAAAGAATATGAGAGAAATTATCCTACTCATGATCTAGAGTTGGCAGCAGTCGTTTTCGCGCTAAAGATCTGGAGGCACTATCTATATGGGGAGAAAGTGGAGATTTATTCAGACCATAAAAGCCTCAAATATTTCTTCACTCAAAAAGAACTCAACATGCGGCAACGACGTTGGCTCGAGCTGTTGAAAGATTACGACCACACTATTCAATACCATCCTGAAAAAGCAAATGTGGTAGCTGACGCGTTGAGCAGAAGATCATATGTAGGAACGAGTGCGATGATGTCAAGTATACGCATAGAACCAACTTTAATTGATAAAGTTAAAGTTTCTCAAACCACAGACCCGGAGCTGATGCGTATGAAGAAGAAAGTGCAAGAAGGTGTTATTCCAGAAGCAAGAATCGATGAAGAAGGAATACTTCGAGTCCACTCCAGACTTTGTGTTCCTAACGATTCTGATTTGAAGTACAAGATCATGATGGAAGCACACAATACACCATTTGCAATCCATCCTGGAAGTACCAAAATGTATCGTGATCTTCGACATACATTTTGGTGGAATAATATGAAGAGAGAGATTGCAAAGTTTATATCGAGGTGTTTAACTTGTCACCGTGTAAAGGCGGAACATCAAGTGCCAAAGGGTCCATTGCAACCACTTGAGATTCCGAAATGGAAGTGGGAACACATTACCATGGATTTCGTTACGGGTCTTCCCACGGTTTCTCAAGGCATAAATGCTATTTGGGTTATTGTTGATAGATTAACTAAGTCTGCTCATTTCTTGCCGATACGGGAGACTTATTCCCTTGAACGTCTTGCTCGTATATACGTAGATGAGATTGTGAGACTGCATGGCATGCCAGTATCCATAGTTTCGGATCGTGACCCAAGATTTACTTCAAGATTTTAGGTTAGCTTGCAAAAAGCTATGGGCACATAATTACGATTTAGTTCGGCATACCATCCTCAAACGGACGGACAATCAGAGAGGACTATTCAAACCCTTGAGGATCTATTAAGACTTTGTGTCCTAGATTTCAAAGGGAGTTGGGATAAGTACCTACCATTGGTGGAATTCTCCTACAATAACAGTTATCAGGCAAGTATAGGTGTGACTCCATTTGAAGCATTATATGGACGAAAGTGTCGCTCTCCAGTATGTTGGGATGAGGTGGGAGAAGCAACGTTGCTAGGACTAGAGTTGGTACGAATGACTACATAGAAGATCCAAACGATTCGACAACGTATACAAACGGCACAGGATCGACAAAAGAGTTATGCGGATCTTCATCGAAAGGACGTGGAATTTGACATTGGGGATCATGTATTGTTGCGTGTGGCTCCATGGAAAGGAGTTACAAGATTTGGGAAGAGAGGAAAGCTCAATCCACGATTTATTGGTCCATTTCAGATTCTTGACCGAGTAGGAAATGTGGCCTATAGACTCGCGTTATCTCCAAGTATGTCTCGTGTTCATAATATTTTTCATATATATGTGTTACATAAATATGTGAAAGACCCAGACCACATTATTGAGTTAGGACCGGACTAGATAGCTGAAGACTTAACGTACGAGGAGGTACCTGTCAAGATCTTGGATAGAAAGGAGCATGTCCTACGCACGAAGGTCATACCACAAGTTAAAGTTTTGTGGAGAAACCATGCTATTGAGGAAATGACTTGGGAGTTGGAAACGGAAATGAAAGCGAGGTATCCTCATCTTTTCGAAACATCAGGTACGTACGTCAATTTCGAGGACAAAATTTCATAAGCAGGAGAGGTTGTAAGACCCTAAATTATTAATAAATAAAATTTAAATTCCCTCTATTTATTATTTTGAAATAGTAAGGGTTAAATTGATTAACGAGGTTAGTTATGGGTAAAATGCGCAAATATTTCAAATAAGCAGGTGGTTATGGAATATTCTTTCTGTCGGGGAATATTCGTACGACGGCGCAGTCTTTTGTGGGCCCCATAACGGAAAGCGATTGGATGAAGAAAACGACAAGTATAAGTTGTTTATAAATAACGGCGTGGTTGTTACCGTTAATACTGTTGGAATACCCGGTGGTTAAAACACAGTAATACGCGTTGTTGCACAGTACCACACTGTATTGCACCAATTATTGATTCTTACGTAAGAAGACACTACTCAATAATGGTTACAGTAATTACTGTTCAGTATTTTATTTTATTGATTCAATAATTGCTGCGTTGATATTTTATATTACTGTTGTTTCAATAATTGTCACTACACAGTATTTTCCATTATCAGATTAATAATTCATATTATTTGAATAATATTATTAGATAACATTATTGGTAATGTCTAGAAAGTTCTGTCTAAGGAGAGGTTTGGTCATCTAATTGCGCGCCAGTAAGGAGAAATCCTTATTGGAAAGCCCCCTCTTTACTGCGAACGGCCTGGTTGCCAGTACTGTTATTCTGTAATATTATTTGTGAATAATTAATTATTGATTTATATGATGAGAAAAATATTAATTTTATGTGGATGTAGATGGAGAAAATTTTTAAGTGACAATTATTAAAAAAAATGATATTTTATCTTTTCTGATAAAATAATTTATTATTATATTTAATAATATAATAATGGTGATAACTTTACAATGAATGTGGGATATATGAGTATATGAGGAGGAATAGTATTTTTTTTTGTATTAAATGATTAACACATGTTTTGTGTGTCGGTGGACCCCATTTCTTGATTGAAATTTGATTATAGCCTGTAAAATCGCCCGTTTATGGATTTCGGTCAATTTCTGTTTGGAATTTGAAAAAATTTTCTTCTGCAAAGTTGTAGAGAATTGAATTTCCTATTAAAAGTCGCGGGATTCGAATTTTCTGATAAAAGAGTTATTTTTTATGAATTATTAAAGTTTTGGAAAATAAAATGATTTTTATTAATTATGGGTGGGACCCACTTTTATTCTAACACATGTGGGCTGCTAATTTGGGTCAAGGATGGTTGGTGGCTGAATTGGTCTTTAGGCATGCGTAGAAATGAGTTTTGTAATATTAATTTTTTATTATTTAGTCTCCTTTGGCGTTCTAACATTTTTCTATAAATAGGTGCTTAAGTTAGAATTGAAAATCACACCAGAAACAAGTTTTCTCTCTTTCTCTCTCTAGATTATTGAGTGTATTTTGTGAGTATTTAGATACTTTGAGAGTTTCTATTCATCAGAGCAAGTTTCTTTCAGCCTTATACCGGTATTCCGACCAGAAGTACTGTCTTTACGAGGTAAGGGATGTTATTTTATTCGAAAATGATATTATTTCTTCAATATCATTATGCCGAAATATTGGTTGGAAATTTTTATCAAATTTGGAACTTTTCACGTCGGGGTTACTATTCACGAGTTACTATTCACCGAAAAATGAAATTTTCTTCTTTTCGTCCAAAATATCTATTCTGGGTACTAGCTTTGATTGTATCCATGTTTTGATCATTCTTGAATTCTACTTCACTATGAATAATTATAAGGTATTTTTGGACATGGATAAATCGAAATACGAATCCTTAATATTTGTTATTTTGTTTCACTGGATTCATTTTCTTTAAGATATTTTTCATCATCCTCAGTCCTAAATGATGATGTTACTGAATATCTTTGGCCCGTAGTGCAAAGATGAACAGGTTTTGAGATGAACATGACCGACTGGTGATACAAATGAATATCTTTGGCCTGTAGTGCAAAGATGAATATTTGATTAAAGATGGTTATTGATTGTTGTTACAGGGATAAAATGTTGATGATGGACTTTTAAATCTTAGAAGATAGTAGAACTCATTCTCTACTTGATTCTTCTAATGGTTTGCTGTTTCCGCTGCAGTTATTGATTTAAAACTTGTTGTCTATTGTATTCTATTAGATTTTTCCCTGTTGAAGACTAACGATAATTTGTTCTGTATTATCTTAGTCATAATGTTCTTTACTGGGCTAGTTGAGCTCACCCTTTTCCTTTTTGTTCCATTTTTCTCAGGAGGTGAGAATGTAGCGAGTACTAGTCGGGGTATGGAATGATGGTTCTAGAAGTTATTTTAGTAGTCCTCACCATTTTTGTGTAATAATGTATCAATAATTATGATGAGGACTTATTTGAGTGTGGATATTGTCTAGATGACAATATTTGTATTTAAACTCACAGTTCTTATGTTGTAACAGTAAAGATGTAGTTGTTTCTGTACCATGTATTTTGGCGACTCAGAATGGGTGTTGTATACCTATTTTGGGGGCGTCACATGTAGCCTACAATCAGACGTACAATCTCTGCTCCATCCGTAATACTTCCCTACTCCATCAATAATACTTCCAACATCACAATATGAAAAGATTAATTACCACTTTTTTGTCATTTTACAGATATAAATCAATCATTGAAACTCAATATACAAAAAATCTACCTTTTTAGAGGACTTCAAAGCATTGGAGGTATTATTAATAGTGATATTTTCAGCAACCTGAAACCAAAGTTAAAAAAGAGTTAAAGGAAATAATTAAGAGGGTCACATCCTAAATGATATGACATATAGCAACTACTCACGTCCGAATTAGAATATTTTGAGCCAGAAAGAGTTTCGTTTTGAGTAGAATGTGCCTGAAACTAAATCTCATTCTTGCATTTCAGTTAATAAAAAAGGGAAAAAATGATATGTTCAAAGGACATACATGTCACACAGAACATGTATAATCCAAATAATCCAAATACATGTCACACAAAACATCCAAATAATCCAAATTAATCCAAATAATCGAAATTTAAAACTCAAAGATAATCGAACTAAATCTATTTAGAAGTTTCTAATATTTAAAACAACCAAGTTACGTAGTAAAATGAGATGTTGAATGAAATTAATTTGAAACAGTAAAGTTGTCATCTTTTTCGATTTTGATCTTCTAAATAAATGTTTAATAATTGAATGTTTGTGTATTGAGTTGGTATTTATAGTCATAATATAAAGTAGAGATTTACAAAGGATAATATCAAAATAGTGTTTAGATTTATCATAATTTAAATTAAAAGAATAATATTATAATAGTTGATATAAATCTAAACATTGTTTAGATTTATCTCAATTAAATTTAAAAAGGATGATACGATAATATTATAGTAGTTGATATTAATATAAACACTGTTTAGATTTATCATAATTAAATTTAAAAGGTTATAAACACTGTTTAGATAAACATAACTAACTGAAATAAAACAAATCTACAGACAAAAAACATAAGTAAATAGATGTAGGTAAACTGTATTGGAAAAAGAAATACGGAAGATCTACAGTTATAACGAAACAATAATTTCACAACAAACATAATTAAACAGATGAAGGAAAACGTACTTGAATTTTTTTTATCAAACAGCAGAAATGGTTACGTGCCGATGTATGTGTCGATCGTAGCGTGTATGAGCAAAATACTCCATCAATTGCGCCGGTCGAAGGTTATTTTAGAGTGTTTCTGTTTTGAAAGGGTATTTTTCTAAAAGGTATTCTAGAGTGGGTCTGTTTCTAAATGACAGATGTACATGTGTTTAAATGTTATAAGGACAGATGTCAGTATATGAAAGAGGACAGATGTCAAAATATTGTGTTATGTACTGTGATTTAGTATATATAATAGATAATAGATTTAACTGTGATGATTTGATATTAAAAATAATTATAAAAAAATACTGACAAATTAGAAACAACATGTTACTTTATAGTCCTAAAATAAAGATGTGTTTTTAATTTTAGAACAGATTAAAGAGCAAAATGGGTCCATTCAACATGTTACATTTCCTTTTGATAATCGGAAAACAATCTTTCAGATTAAGCGCCTATAAATTGAAATTATTCCTTTTTTTTCTCATTGAGCATTTGTATGGTTCTTTAGGGTCTAAAGATTGGCTGATTGAAACATCAGAGTAGTTACCTATAAGTTGAAATTATTCTTTTTTCAATTACGATATAACATATAAATTGCAAATTTAAATAAAATATTGTATCTAAATATATCAATTAGCGTGAAAGTATTTTTGAGCTTTTGCAAGGTTTTTATTTTATACCCTCTCTAATGGAAGAGCTAAAATGCCTTGTTGATAACAAAAAAAAATTGTAGTAGTACTAGTAGTACGGTACATAACAATTCATTTAATTTTAGCCAATACTGACATTGGTGAATATTATAAATTATGTTAAAAAAATACTAAATTATTCTGTTATTTTAATTGAGTTCTAAAAAGTCGATATTATAACTTGGGAATTTGTTCATAATTGTATAAATACAAGCCACGCCATAAGAAATTTCAATTGTCTATCCAAATAACGAAGTTTTGTAATTTATATAATTTCCTTGTCCTTAAAGTTACGTTGGGTCTTGGTTCAACTGCTGGTGAAGTAATAATACCGATGAATATACATAATAAAGGCCAAAATTTTGTCCTTTGCCCGATTATATTTTATCAAACCGAGTCACTCAAATCATACACCAACAAACTGAATACAAATTATATGATACACAAACAGTTGATTTATGGAGCAAGAATATTGCCATTTTTCTTTCCCTCGGTCTTTCTTCTGTTAAGCCCTCATTTTTATAATTTTTTTAAAAAAACATATAGAGGAGCCAAAACTACCTACAATAATCTACACATACACGACAAGATATACATGTTCTTGTCGGGAACACAGACCAGTTATGTGAAGTTATCTACTCACTGGTGTTGTAGCATTTTTTCTGGAAATGTAGCTTTCCAACTCTTGATGCTAATTTATCCCACCATGTCAGTGTCAGGATGGAGAAGCCCTTCGTATTCCAGCTGCACATAACAACGTCAGGAATTCAAATGGTTCAGTGACACGGGGGGCTTTACAATATAAAGCTGTGACTAGTTTAATAATAAATTGCTTACGGTGGCTCTATTATGTGCTAGTTTCATCCTCCGATAGTCCTCCTGTGCTCGCTTTGAACGAAACATGGCTTGAACGCGTACAACAGATCTCTCAACGCGCTCTTCTGCCTGTTTCCTGCTGGCTTGGAAGAAATTCTCCTCCACAATATTTTCTTGTTCCCGATCTTCTTCGGCAGCTTCACAAACCTGAAGACCACGGAAACCTTTTCTCTTCAAACGCCAACGTAGAATTGCCTTTTCGAGCACTCCCACGGCAAATATAATCTTGCGGTACTGCCTCCGGACTTGGAAACCACGGAAAACAGCCTGCATCAGAAGTAAATGGTATTAACGGTTTTTACTGAATCTGTAAAACCAATAGAATAGTATCAAGCACTTCATTCACGGTGATAATCAATAATATCCATGAAAATTCAAATATAACACAACAAAAAGGATGAGCATTTTTCAGCTAAGCTGAAAGCTCATCGCATTTATCTTTCCAGAATAAAATAACTCTAGCTAGCAATTACGTGTATTAATTTATCTGTCATTTGGACAAAACTTATTTAATAGTTTCGAAGATGCTAAATAGAATAAGTTGTCAAACTCAAATATCAATTTGAGTGCTGAGTAAGAAGCTCTTCCATAAGTGATATATATATATATATATATATATATATATAGGGTTCCAATCCGTGGCAACCGGTTGTCACGGATATTATTTCAGCAACCATAATCTACACCGTTGATCACAACATTGGATGTCACATATTAAAATGAATTTTCCCCTTATCGCTACAGGCTGTAACGGCAGTAATATGACTAGTAGCGGCACGAGAAATTACTCATTTACCCCTCATTTGTTCATGTGCTATACTGTCTGTCGCTATAAGTTATGGCGACAGTGAATTTAATTAGAAAACTAAACTGGTGCAGTGGTAGCTTAGGAGCCCATTATCCCGTACGTCCATGGTTCAAATCATTGATGTGACAAACTTTTTGCTTCATGTGCTAATTTTGTACTCTCCAATATTTGTAATTTTATTCTACCAATATATATATTAAACAAATCTCAACATTAAACTAAAATATAAAGTAAGAATATTAATATAAAGTGACTATATATATATATATATATATATATATATATATATATATATATATATATATATTTATAATCAAATATTCATATAAATATTTATAAATAAATATTCATATAAATTTATCACTAAAATTTATAAACAAATATTCATATAAATATTCTTATAAATTTATATATAAATATTTAGAGATAAATTTATATGAATATTTGTTTATAAATTTTATAAACAAATATTCATATAAATATTCTTATAAATTTATATTAATATTTGTTACTTTATATATATTTAGTTACTTTATATAAATATTCATAGTTGAGATTTGTTTAATATTTTATTTAGTTTTACAAGAAATTTAAAAAAGAATGTGTATATATATTGGTAGAATAAAATTTAAAATATTAGAGACTACGAAAATAGCACATGAAGCAAAAAGTTTGTCATAACCATGTTTTGAACCTAGGACGTATGGGATATTGGACCTTTGAGCTACCGCTACACCACTTTAGTCTATCAATTAAATTCACTGCCGCTACAACTTGTAGTGGCAGACAGTGTAGCACATAGGTAAATGAGTAATTTATCGTGACGCTACTAGCAATATTACTGTCGTTACAGCATGTAGCGGCAGGGGGAAAATTCATTTTAATCTGTGTCATCCAATGTCACGATCAACGGTGTAGATTATGATTGTTGGAATAGCACCCGTGGCAACCGGTTGCCACGGATGGGGATCCATATATATATATGTGAGAGGCATTCTAATTAACTAGTCAATTAGGCAAAAGAATAAACAGTGGCTTACTTGAATTCTGATGGCTTGACGACGCAAATTGAGGAAATCTTTTCGTATCTTCCAAGTACGGAACCTTTGTTGGATTCGGCCAGCAGCTAGTATCTTTTTCCGTGTGTCATGGTTGCGGAATGCATGCTGGATCTTCATTGCTGCAATTATGTTGCGTGCTTCATCGTCTGGACTGGAGAACTGAATGGCATCCGTTTGCACCTTAAGTGAGTGCTCCCTGAATGCAGCCTGTATACGTGCTGCTGCATCAGCAGCCGTACGATAGGCTGCCAAAGTGTCCTTCAAGTACAGCTCCTCCTCAGTAAATGTCTCCGGGTAAACAGAATTAGGTGTTGTAATCTGCAGTGAACCGCTGACATTCCCAGCTATGGTCATATCCTTAAAATGTTGCACTAATCCCTTTTCTGCAAGATAAGCTGCCAAACCATCATAACCACTTTTAGATGCGAGATCAGCTGCAGTGCATCCGCCAGGGTTTTCCGAAGTGGGGTCTGTCACCAAATTTGGTTTTGCCCCAGCAGATAGAAGAGTTGCAACCGTTTCCTCCCTGAAATTTGAAATTCTTAATAGTAAGCAATGAAAAAGTAGTTGCACGCATCAGCAAGAAAAACAATTAATTACATATCTAATATATATAATATTATATTACTTTTTCTTTTTATCCAGACACTTTTTGAAATATATCGGCCTTTCCTTTCAGATGCCTTCAAAGATGATATTCATTATTTTCAAAACATTATCTTCAGGACTTTGACATCGATAAAGGCATAAATATGAAGCACAATAATATAGTAGTAAAACAGAGACGCGCTAATATAGGAATTTGACAAGCAAATCAGTATATTTAATGGATTATAAAACCAAGTACCTTCCACAATATGCAGCCCAATGAAGAGCTGTCCATCCAAATTTGTCCCGATAATCCAATGATAAGCCGGACAATGAAAATTGATAGACAGACCAAGTATAACCTAGAATAGCACACAAATGGATTACTCCTTGACCTTGATCATCATGAGTAGAGACTTTACGCCCTTCTAGTACTCTTTCCAACAGCCATTCCTGTAGTCTGTTCTGCAAAGTGAGCTCAAATAAGGTGTCTTTTGCTCGTGGGAATGAGAACTTGTTTTCCTCAATAGACTTGATCAAAGATGCCCAACTATTGACAATCTGAGAGGTTTTGTGAGTAAACACTTTGGCTTCTTTCAAGGCATTTTGTGATAGCTTATTAGACAGTACATTAAGCTTCTTTGATGTAGAGAAGAGCAAATGAGCAAGCCTCATTTGATATCTAAATTCATCCCACTTAGGAGGTTTGTCTTCAGACAAATTCGTCAATTTTTCGGTCAGAGGAGAGCTATACTCGAAGGTCACAACTTGACTGATGGGCTTCTGGCCATCAAAGCTCAAGTACAGATCGACTAATCCAGGTTTGTGAGGTGTAACAAAACAACGGTACACTCCAGATTGAACAAGTTCTGCAGAAACACATTCATCTCCACATACACAAAATAAATTGGACTTTGCAAAGGGGGAAGGCGCTTTATGAAAATATCCAACGACTAGGATCTGCACCAACAATTATTAAAGTTCAACAATTCACAATACGTACTTAGCTGTTCATTAGAAAAGAAAAGCAAGGACAAATGTCCACCCCATGTGCAGGATTGAGTTCTAGTCATTTATGCCAAAAAAGTTGTATAAGAATTTTAGGAACTACATAACTTTTGCAGAGACCCTAATAAGAGAGGAAAGGAAAAGATATACATATCCAGTTTTAGACAATATGGAGAAGTAAACATAAAAAATACTGCTTTAACTACAGAGAAACAAGTTCGCTGAACAAGGAAGTATTCCTTCATTGAAACAAGCTCTAACAATCCTCAAATGCATTCTGAGATTACTGTGAGATTCGATCATAGAAAGTATTAAACACATAAGCAATTATGCTTAAACTTTTATTGATCAAGCTAAGTTCTTGACTGTGGCTCAAACTCTAATTGTTTTAAGTACTTTACGTTCCTTCAGTTTGGACAAGGCCGAGCGATTTCAATCAAGGAGGCCGAGTGGGGAATCTCGCCATCTATCACTATTATGGTTATATTCTTAAAATCAAATATGTTTTGAATGCGGCTCTATAGAGTTTTGAGAGGAGATTGGCCACTTTACACCAGCAGAATGTAAAGAATGAAGACTTGTAGGAAAACTATTGAAGCTCTCACTCATCAGAAGTAGTTCTTCAACTCTACTGTTCAATACCAGGGAATTTGGTGCCTTTTATCCATATTTTAGTTTAGATTGTTTGATTAACATGTATTATTGTCCCTAGTAGTTAAAACCGATAGTGGGTAAGGAAGAGTGATATATAGGTGTCAACATAACAAGAAGTAAAGCGTAAAAAGAAAAGAACCTTTGTTTCTTCAGTAGAAAGAGCAGATGCAGGAGAGACATCCGTTATAGTAAATATTTGCTCGGAGAATGTTGATTGATGATGATCCATAAAGCTAGATGTTTCTTGACCAGTTGAAATAGAACATTCCAGAGTTTGATCATCTACCAATACGGAATCCGGAGAATTGGTTATGATAGAGGTCATCCATCTTCCAAAACTGTCCTGAGTTTGCAGACCATCCTTGTTTATAGTGTCTAAAGAGTCACCAGTAGCCACAGTCACTGGTTTGGAGACATTTCTCAGTAAATTTGAATCAACTTTACTATCCACGGTCCCAAGAGAAGCATTGTTTGAAATATTGATATGATCAGAATTGTTCCCAGCAGCTAGATCAGTTAAATTTCCAGAAGAAGTGTTTTCTGTAGGATATATATTGGCTGATAAGGGGTCACACTGCAAAAATGACCACTGTCAAATAAAGCCTGAGATTAACAACAACGCAATAATGAACGTTTATGTTTGAAAAATAGGTAAAAAAACGACCATAGTAGCTCAGGCTAGTAAGGTACCAAATTTACTAACCAAATAGTTAGACCATCCGCCCATTTATAGCTCATACACGTGTGAATGCTCTTATACTATTAACATAAGAACAATGCAGTATGCAAAGTAAGCACTCGAAATGAAAAAATTGTGTAGATGCAGTGTAGGCCATCCAGCACAATATGAATGCTGAACTGAACAACCAAAAACAAATTAATATAAAAAGAGTTAACTAATGGAACTATGGAAGAAATGCATCTCAATCCTAAGCATTTGGACCGCGGTGAAGTCTCTTCATCTATAAGTCATAAAATTGATATTTTTTAAGCTTTATCTGTAAGACCCCAACTTATTAATGAATAAAATCAAATTTTCTCTAAATATTATTGTGAATAATAAGGGGTTAATTTGATACAAATACTTTGGTTATGGGTTAAATGTGCAAATTTTGCAAAATAAGCAAGTGGTTATAAAATATTTATTTTTGGTCGGTGAATATTCGGTTGGTCGTGGAATATTCTTGCTGTCGGGGAATATTCGTACGACGACGCAGCCTTGTGTGGGCCCCATAACGGAAAGCGATTGGATGAAGAAAACGACAAGTATAAGTTGTTTATAAATAACGGCGTAGTTGTTACCGTTAATACTGTTGGAATACCCGGTGGTTAAAATACAGTAGCACGCGGTATTGCACCAATTATTGATTCTTACGTAAGAAGGCACTACTCAATAATTGTTACAGTAGTTATTGTTCAATATTTTATTTTATTGATTCAATAATTGTTGTATTGATATTTTATATTATTGTTGTTTCAATAATTGTTGCTGCACAGTATTTTCATTTATCAGATCAATAATTCATATTATTTGAATAATATTATTAGATAACATTATTGGCAATGTCTAGAAAGTTCTGTCTAAGGAGAGGTTTGGTCATCTAATTGCGCGCCAGTAAGGAGAAATCCTTATTGGAAAGCCCCCTCTTTCCTGGGAACGGCCTGGTTGTCATAAATGTGATTCTGTAATATTATTTGTGAATAATTAATTATTGATTCATATGATAAGAAAATATTTATTTTATGTGGATATAAATGAGGAATATATTTTTGTGGTTAAAAATGAAGGAGTTAATGTTGAGATTTTTATCCGTATTTTTGTCAGAATAGAGGTATTAAAAATCAGGGTTTTTGAGATATTTTGCGGGGGTTATAATTTTTAATCCGACCGTTGGATCGTGGTAATTTTTGGATATGTTATACATATATAAGTTGAGTATATGTCCACAAATTTTGAACCGTTAAAAATGAACGTATGATTTATTACGAATTTTACAAGATGACTGGTTCAGAAATTGTTGAATTTTCGGAGTTTATCATTTTGGTGGAAAATTCTAGAATTGGTGAGCCCCACTTGTGGTTGGTGAAGAAATGTGCTGAATTATATTTCAAATGTGGTGGGTGGGAATAGTAGCAGGTAAAGCCATCAGGTTGCAGGTCAAACCTACCAAAATTTTCCTATAAATAGAGGGCTAAGTTAGAATTGAAAATCACACCAGAAACAAGTTTTCTCTCTTTCTCTCTCTAGATTATTGAGTGTATTTTGTGAGTATTTAGATACTTTGAGAGTTTCTATTCATCAGAGCAAGTTTCTTTCAGCCTTATACCGGTATTCCGACCAGAAGTACTGATATTTTGAGGTAAGGGATATTATTTTCTTCTTAAATAATATTATTTTCTTCAATATCATTATGCTGAAATATTGATATGAGTTTTTATCAAATTTGGAACTTTTTGTGTCGGGGGTTACTATTCACGTATACGGTACTATTCACGTATACGGCACTATTCACGAATACGGCACTATTCACCGAAAAATAAAATTTTCCCTTTTTGTCCAAGATGTCTATTATGGTTACTATCTTTGATTGTATCCATGTTTTGATCTTTATTTTTGAATTCTGCTTCACAATTGATTATTATGAAGTATTATTGATCTTGGATAAACTGTTATACGAATCCCTACTATTTGTCCTTCTGTCTCATTGGATTCGTTCTCTTTAAGATATTTTTCATCATCCTCAGTCCTAAATGATGATATTACTGAATATCTTTGGCCTGTAGTGCAAAGATGTATGATTACTTGATGAATATCTTTGGCCTGTAGTGCAAAGATGAACAGGTGTTGAGATGAACATGACCGACTGATGATACAAATGAATATCTTTGGCCTGTAGTGCAAAGATGAATATTTGGTTAAAGATGATTATTAATTGATGTTACAGGGATAAAATATTGATGATGGACTTTTAAATCTTAGAAGATAGTAGAATTCTTTCTCTACTTGACTCTTCTAATGGTTTGCTGTTTCCGCTGCAGTTGTTGATCTAAAACTTGTTGTCGATTATATTTTATCAGATTTTTTCCTGTTGACGACTAACGATAATTTGTTGTATATTATCTTAGTCATAATATTCTTTACTGGGCTAGTTGAGCTCACCCTTTTCCTTTTTGTTCCATTTTTCTTCTCAGGAGGTGAGAACATAGCAGGATCTAGTCGGGGTATGGAGTGATGGTTCTAGAAAGATGTATTAGCAGTCCTCACTATTTCTGTAAAATAGTGTTTGAATAATTGTAATGAGGATTTATTTGAGTGTGGATATTGTCTAGAAGACAATATTTGTATTTAAACTCACAGTATGTGTTGTCGTATTTTGCACGACAATTGTATTATTGAAGTTATAGTTTGCTTTCTGTACCATGTATTTGGCGACTCAGAATGGGTGTTGTATACCTATTTTGGGGGCGTCACAGTTGGTATCAGAGCTATAAGTAAAGAGCCCCGAGCCTCTCGCTGGTGACTTCCTGTTGATGTGGGATGCACCGAAGCCAGACTCTCCGTAGGGGACGCCGTTCTGCGGTGGCAAACTGATAGGTACCTTTGTGAGGTGCTGATACATGATGGTGTCCAATGTCACAGTTGGTATCAGAGTTTAGGGATATGATCCCTGGCTGAGATGTGAGACAAGAACTAGGAGGGGAGAGACGGGGAATTCCTTCGCTAGTATGACCTGACTAAGTTTATTTGGTGTTTATTTGGTCGGTCAGAGTATAGGGATAATATATGACATGACTATTAACCCTTGTTTTATGGCAGTATTTAAGAATGGCAGCTGAGAACGTTAATAATGGAGTAAATCAGACCGTGGAGACACCTTTGATCACTACCCAAGGGAACGTGCAACAGGAAGGCAATATTCCTCCTGTAAACAACGTTACCGAGCAAACGATGAATGATGGAATGTTTAGGAACTTTTTGCAGTTCATGCAAAATCAGACGAGGGAGACTCGTGTGCAGAATACGGGTGGAAATGATAACAACGCGCGGTTTGTCACAGCTAAGCAGTTCAAAGAATTGGGACCACCAGAATTTAAGGGAAAGCCGGATCCGATCATGGCGGAAACGTGGGTCAAGCAAATTACTAAGATATTTGATGTCTTGGGATGCACGGAGGAACAGAAGGTTCCATTCGCCACATTTATGTTCCGCGGTGAGGCAGACTACTGGTGGGAGTCTGTGAAGCGTACCCAGCCTGACGCACTCAACATGTCCTGGGAAACATTTCAAAAACTGTTCAATGACAAGTACTTTCCTGAAAGTATTCGTCATATGAAGGAGGTTGAGTTTATTAGACTGGAACAAAATAACATGACGGTGTCCCAGTACGAGGCGAAGTTTGCAGAGTTATCCAGGTTTGCACCTCATTTGGTAGAAAATGAGGAACGTATGACGCGGATGTTTCTGAGAGGTTTAAAACCTGAGATTCGTCAATACCTTATCTCTCATAAATTTTCTCTGTATTCAGACGTTGTCAACAGGGCCCAATTATTAGAAAGAGATAATGAGTATACTCAACCGAGGGACCACCACCAGGGTCATACCGGTGACAGCAATCATCAGAGCGATGATAACCAACGAGGAGGGAAAAATACGAACAAATGCGGTAACCACTCGAGTGGTCATCGTGGCCATGATAATAGGAGAGGTGAGTCAAGTGGAAATTTCAGAAAGAGGAGATTCAACAATGACGGGAAGACATCAGCAGCAGCACCAGCACCAACAACAAATTTTAGGGGAGGAGAACGACCACCAGTTAGATGTTACAAATGTGGGAAAGAGGGACATATCAGTCCAAACTGCCCACAACAATCCAAGGTATGTTATAACTGTGGAAAGGAAGGTCATATAGCTCAAGAGTGTTCTGTGGCAAAACCAAGTTCAGCGGGGATGGTGACTCCAAAAGTTATCCCGGATAAGTCGAAATCAGCGGTTCCTGGAAGGGCGTTTGTCGTTACTGGCCAAAACGCGAGAAACCCGAACGAGGTGATCACGGGTAAGCTAATCTTGAATTCTTGCGAAGTTTATACTTTACTAGATACCGGTTCTACCCATTCTTTTATCTCTCCTGCTTGTGCTCAACGTTTAAACTTGACTCCGGAGAAATTGGACTTTAACTTATCTGTTGAAACTCCGTTGGGTGAAACCTTCGTTACATCTATAGTTTATAAATCTTGCATGATCCAAGTTGGCACTATCACATTACTTGTTGATCTTATCTCTTTAAAGATACTTGCTTTTGATGTGATTTTAGGAATTGATTGGTTAACCACTCATCATGCTAAAATTGATTGTTTTCGTAAGGTTGTTAGTTTTCATATCCCTAACCAACCTGTCATACGAATTCAAACTACTAAACCACTAAAATCAGTCACTGTCGTATCAAGTCACAAAGCTATTCGTTTATTGAAAAACGGATGTCAAGCTTTCTTAGCCCATGTTATGGATTTGAACAAAAACACGTCAGATTTGAATAATATTTTTGTTGTTAGAGAATTTCCTGACGTATTTCTTGAAGAATTTCTTGGCCTACCTCCAGAGAGTGATATTGAATTTTGTATCATCTTTGAATCCGGTACAATTCCCACTTCTAAAAACTCATATCGAATGACTCCTATTGAACTTCGGGAGTTAAAAACCTAACTGTAGAAGTTTGTACCCTAGCCTTTATCTGGTGACTTCCTTTGCGGAATGCACTGAAGCCAAACTCTCCGTAGGGGACGCCATATTCGTTCGGTAGTAAACTGATAGGTGTCATTGTGACGTACTATCCAAGATTGGGATATGAGTCACAGTTGAGAGCAACCTAAGTCAGTAATCGAAGTACGTAGCTTTCTAGGCTTAGCTGGTTATTATCGGAGATTTATGGAAGGATTTTCTCGAATTGCTACTCCGTTAACTCAGCTGACTCGGAAAGATACAAAATTCGTATGGAGTGAGGAATGCGAGAAGAGTTTCCAAGAACTCAAGAGGAGACTCATTTCGGCACCTGTTTTGACAATACCATCTGGTTCGGATGGATTTGTTATCTACAGCGATCTTCAGGCAAAGGGTTAGGATGTGTTTTCATGCAACATGGGAAAGTCATAGCCTATGCCTCGCGACAACTCAAAGAATATGAGAGGAATTATCCTACTCATGATTTGGAGTTGGCAGCAGTCGTTTTTGCGTTGAAGATCTGGAGACACTACCTGTATGGGGAGAAAGTAGAGATCTATACAGATCATAAAAGCCTCAAATATTTCTTCACCCAAAAGGAACTCAACATGCGGCAACGACGTTGGCTTGAGCTGTTGAAAGATTACGATCATACCATCCAATACCATCCTGGAAAAGCAAACGTAGTAGCTGACGCATTGAGTAGAAGATCATATGCGGGTACGAGTGCAATGTTTTTAACACAAAGGCCCATTTTGTATGACTTGCAAAGGATGGAGATAGAGATGAAGGCTCCAAGTACCCACATGATGATATCAAATATACGAGTAGAACCGACTTTAATCGATAAAGTTAAAGCTGCTCAAGCTACGGACATGGAGCTGATGCGTATGAAGAAGAAAGTGCAAGAAGGTGCTATTCCAGAAGCAAGAATCGATGAAGAAGGAATACTTCGAGTCAACTCCAGACTTTGTGTTCCTAACGATTTTGACTTAAAGCATAGAATAATGATGGAGGCACACAACACACCGTTTGCAATCCATCCTGGGAGTACCAAAATGTATCACGATCTTCGACATACATTTTGGTGGAGCAATATGAAAAGAGAGATCGCGGAGTTTATCTCGAGGTGTTTAACTTGTCAACGTGTAAAAGCGGAGCATCAAGTGCCAAAGGGTCCATTGCAACCACTTGAGATCCCGAAATGGAAGTGGGAACACATTACTATGGATTTTGTTACGGGTCTTCCCAAGGTTTCTCAAGGCATAGATGCGATTTGGGTTATTGTTGATAGATTAACCAAGTCCGCTCATTTCTTGCCGATACGTGAGACTTATTCCCTTGAACGTCTTGCTAGTATGTACGTGAACGAGATTGTGAGATTGTATGGCATGCCAGTATCCATAGTTTCGGATCGTGACCCAAGATTCACTTCACGATTTTGGGTTAGCTTGCAGAAAGCTATGGGCACGGATTTACGATTCAGTTCAGCATACCATCCTCAAACGGACGGACAATCAGAGAGGACTATTCAAACTCTTGAAGATCTATTAAGACTTTGTGTCTTAGATCTCAAAGGGAGTTGGGATAAGTACCTACCATTGGTGGAATTCTCCTACAACAACAGTTATCAGGCGAGCATAGGTATGGCTCCATTTGAGGCGTTGTATGGAAGAAAATGTCGTTCTCCAGTATGCTGGGACGAGGTGGGTGAAGCAACATTGTTGGGACCAGAATTGGTACGCATTACTACAGAGAAGATCCAAACGATTCGACAACGTATACAAACGGCACAGGATCGACAAAAGAGTTATGCGGATCTTCATCGGAAGGACGTGAAATTTAATATTGGGGATCATGTATTGTTACGTGTTGCACCATGGAAGGGAGTTACAAGATTTGGGAAGAGAGGAAAGCTCAATCCAAGATTTGTTGGTCCATTTGAGATTCTTGAGCGAATAGGAAATGTGGCATATAGACTCGCATTACCTCCAAGCATGTCTCGTGTTCATAATGTTTTTCACATATCTATGCTTCGTAAATATGTTAAAGACCCGAACCACATTATTGAGTTAGAACCAGACGAGATAGCTGAAGATTTAACGTACGAGGAGGTACCTGTTAAGATCTTGGATAGGAAAGAGCATGTCCTACGCACGAAGGTTATACCACAAGTTAAGGTTTTGTGGAGAAACCATGCTATTGAAGAAATGACCTGGGAGTTGGAATCAGAAATGAAAGCGAGGTATCCTCACCTTTTTGAAACATCAGGTACGTACGTCAATTTCGAGGACGAAATTTCATAAGGAGGGGAGGTTGTAAGACCCCAACTTATTAATGAATAAAATCAAATTTTCTCTAAATATTATTGTGAATAATAAGGGGTTAATTTGATACAAATACTTTGGTTATGGGTTAAATGTGCAAATTTTGCAAAATAAGCAAGTGGTTATAAAATATTTATTTTTGGTCGGTGAATATTCGGTTGGTCGTGGAATATTCTTGCTGTCGGGGAATATTCGTACGACGACGCAGCCTTGTGTGGGCCCCATAACGGAAAGCGATTGGATGAAGAAAACGACAAGTATAAGTTGTTTATAAATAACGGCGTAGTTGTTACCGTTAATACTGTTGGAATACCCGGTGGTTAAAATACAGTAGCACGCGGTATTGCACCAATTATTGATTCTTACGTAAGAAGGCACTACTCAATAATTGTTACAGTAGTTATTGTTCAATATTTTATTTTATTGATTCAATAATTGTTGTATTGATATTTTATATTATTGTTGTTTCAATAATTGTTGCTGCACAGTATTTTCATTTATCAGATCAATAATTCATATTATTTGAATAATATTATTAGATAACATTATTGGCAATGTCTAGAAAGTTCTGTCTAAGGAGAGGTTTGGTCATCTAATTGCGCGCCAGTAAGGAGAAATCCTTATTGGAAAGCCCCCTCTTTCCTGGGAACGGCCTGGTTGTCATAAATGTGATTCTGTAATATTATTTGTGAATAATTAATTATTGATTCATATGATAAGAAAATATTTATTTTATGTGGATATAAATGAGGAATATATTTTTGTGGTTAAAAATGAAGGAGTTAATGTTGAGATTTTTATCCGTATTTTTGTCAGAATAGAGGTATTAAAAATCAGGGTTTTTGAGATATTTTGCGGGGGTTATAATTTTTAATCCGACCGTTGGATCGTGGTAATTTTTGGATATGTTATACATATATAAGTTGAGTATATGTCCACAAATTTTGAACCGTTAAAAATGAACGTATGATTTATTACGAATTTTACAAGATGACTGGTTCAGAAATTGTTGAATTTTCGGAGTTTATCATTTTGGTGGAAAATTCTAGAATTGGTGAGCCCCACTTGTGGTTGGTGAAGAAATGTGCTGAATTATATTTCAAATGTGGTGGGTGGGAATAGTAGCAGGTAAAGCCATCAGGTTGCAGGTCAAACCTACCAAAATTTTCCTATAAATAGAGGGCTAAGTTAGAATTGAAAATCACACCAGAAACAAGTTTTCTCTCTTTCTCTCTCTAGATTATTGAGTGTATTTTGTGAGTATTTAGATACTTTGAGAGTTTCTATTCATCAGAGCAAGTTTCTTTCAGCCTTATACCGGTATTCCGACCAGAAGTACTGATATTTTGAGGTAAGGGATATTATTTTCTTCTTAAATAATATTATTTTCTTCAATATCATTATGCTGAAATATTGATATGAGTTTTTATCAAATTTGGAACTTTTTGTGTCGGGGGTTACTATTCACGTATACGGTACTATTCACGTATACGGCACTATTCACGAATACGGCACTATTCACCGAAAAATAAAATTTTCTCTTTTTGTCTAAGATGTCTATTATGGTTACTATCTTTGATTGTATCCATGTTTTGATCTTTATTTTTGAATTCTGCTTCACAATTGATTATTATGAAGTATTATTGATCTTGGATAAACTGTTATACGAATCCCTACTATTTGTCCTTCTGTCTCATTGGATTCGTTCTCTTTAAGATATTTTTCATCATCCTCAGTCCTAAATGATGATATTACTGAATATCTTTGGCCTGTAGTGCAAAGATGTATGATTACTTGATGAATATCTTTGGCCTGTAGTGCAAAGATGAACAGGTGTTGAGATGAACATGACCGACTGATGATACAAATGAATATCTTTGGCCTGTAGTGCAAAGATGAATATTTGGTTAAAGATGATTATTAATTGATGTTACAGGGATAAAATATTGATGATGGACTTTTAAATCTTAGAAGATAGTAGAATTCTTTCTCTACTTGACTCTTCTAATGGTTTGCTGTTTCCGCTGCAGTTGTTGATCTAAAACTTGTTGTCGATTATATTTTATCAGATTTTTCCCTGTTGACGACTAACGATAATTTGTTGTATATTATCTTAGTCATAATATTCTTTACTGGGCTAGTTGAGCTCACCCTTTTCCTTTTTGTTCCATTTTTCTTCTCAGGAGGTGAGAACATAGCAGGATCTAGTCGGGGTATGGAGTGATGGTTCTAGAAAGATGTATTAGCAGTCCTCACTATTTCTGTAAAATAGTGTTTGAATAATTGTAATGAGGATTTATTTGAGTGTGGATATTGTCTAGAAGACAATATTTGTATTTAAACTCACAGTATGTGTTGTCGTATTTTGCACGACAATTGTATTATTGAAGTTATAGTTTGCTTTCTGTACCATGTATTTGGCGACTCAGAATGGGTGTTGTATACCTATTTTGGGGGCGTCACATTATCAACATCAAAGTGGAGCCATAGGGATTTTTATGAAGAATTTGTTATTACAAGGCCAGACAAACTTCTTTTCAGTGGGGAAAAGTAGAGGAATTCCAGAATAGTAATTCTTTTGAAACATCTCTTTCATTTTTAATTGTGCAATAGGTTTTAACATGGCTAACAGGAATTATCTTGCAGACAGTCTAGGATGGCAAATGCTAGGTGTACGTACGACACTTTCAACCAGTTTTAACTCTTTTTTAAAATTAACAGAAAAAGGAAATTTTAGTAGATTTTAAATCCTACTACCAACAGGATTAGATTGAATCTACTATAAAGTTGCAAAAGGAGAAAGATTAAAACATTGAAACAGTAAAATAAATTCAGAAAAAGACAAACACAAGGAGTAAAAACTGAACTGTATCAGATTCTTTCTGCTAAATCAGCTAGCTGTACTTACATTGCTTTTGTAGGCATTCATTTCATACTGATTCTGTTGCTCAAAGCCTGAGATTTTTCCTGCCATAAAAAAATTGCTTAAATAAGGAGAGGTACTGATATATATATATATATATATATATATATATATATATATATATCAGACGGATTCTTGAGCCTGGCTCAACTGCAGGCAATATATAGCTTGTTACCTCCATGAGGCGCAATCAACTTGTTGGGATCATCTGTCACCACAAGCTCATCCCATTCAAGTGTGTTTATCTCATGAAGTCTTATTTCATGATTTTGGATGTTCTCGTTTGGCTCTATAAAGTTGGCAAGAAGAAAAACTAAGGTCATGACATACACGTTATCAAAAAGGAAATAAAATTCAAATACTCTTTAGATCACATATATTTGTGAATCAATATCAGCCTACTATCCTAATGAGAACATCGAATAATGTCAGCTAAAACAGTTGCCCCAAATTTAATTGTGTCCACCCATGTTGTTTTCTCAAAGGGTGTAGGGTACTAGGGTTTATATTTTCACTTCAAATGTTTTAAATTTCCTTAGAAGTATTTATTCAATTATTATAATATTTACTCCTATAAATAATAAGTATGGTTTCTATTAAATGTAATAAAAAAAAAAAGAAAACTTATTAAATTTTATGAAGTAAGGCACTCACTGACAATTTTGAGGAAAATTAATGTTACCTAGAAGTGCTTTCTCGCTTGTATAATATGCCTGATCAACCCCAGAATCAAATTCTTGTGATAAAAGCCAGGAAGCAGATGGCTCAGAAACGCCTGAACAAGAGTTGGAATTGACAGACGTGATTGGAGAACCCTGTGACTGTATCAAGAATTCAGTAAACCCCATCATTCAGTAACCAAGCATTATACTGATTAGTATCAAATGGTAATCAATCTTGAGTTCTTTTTTTGTTGGATATTAAGAAAACAATCTTAATTTCATTCTTTTAATACTTGTGATGTGTCTCACTTCACTTCAGCCGTCTAGGCAGTATGTCCCTGTATGCTGAATCTGTTATTTTTGTATCAGAGGCAAGAAAACAAAGGTGATGCCACGCTTCTAGGACTCATAATGTATACTGAGGGAGGTTGGATTTATTTTCCATGATTGTTTATATGGGTTCATAATGCACTCAAATTATAGAAAGACCAGCTCAGATGGTAACGAGCTACAAAATGTTAAAAAAATTTGAAAAATGATATATATTACAAATGTTTATATCGACTTTTTGATTGTCAATTACATGGACAATCAAAAAGTCGATTTTGAAGAGATATGTAATGAGTAGGGTCCTCCTATAATTTCTATCAATCTTATGTATTGATAAACTTCACAATTGTAATTCGACATAAATTATCGCAATACATAACATGACTTCAAAAAATTCTATTTGCTGCTCTTGAAGGTGCATCATTGTTTGATATTAAAAAAAGACCCAATTTAGTATCCCCAGCTGACCTTCTTTGTAGATTGAATCTTCAATGAGAAAATGTGTAGCCCCTCTTTTTCTTTTTTTGACAAATTATAAATGTGTAGCCTCTTTGCAACAGTACAATATATGTCACCTTTCATGCATTTTTGTACTAAAGAATCAGTACTTATACTAGAAGAGTGAATCTTCTCAACATTTATAATATGAAACAGTTACAAAAGGTAATCCAACATCTACAAGTCAGGAAGTTACCATTTACAATAAGTGGTTACATAAATATAGTAAAAGAACAAAGTATTCTAAAGAATATATATATAAGGTTATATGTATATACACAGCTATGTATTACACAGTCGGGCTATGGCGACGGGTTTTTTGGGCTATGGCGACGGTTCACCCGTCGCCGTAGCCCAAAATAGCTATGGCGACGGGTGAAACCATCGCTATAGCCCAAAAAACTGTCGTCATAGCTGACTGTGTACTACACATCTGTGTACATACATTTTTCCCATATATATATATATTCTTTGGAATATATATGCACCACAGAGTTCCTTATATTAAACAAGTCAACAATAACATTAGAATAAAAGCTTACAAATGAACAAACAATATAACATAAAAATGAACCAGCCTTTTAGATAGAGAAAGTTTGAGGGACTTAAATCAGGTCATATTTTTGTGGGAAGACAAATAAAGTTCGTCCACGTACTTACGGGCAAAGCTAAGATTCTAAAAACAACGATAAAGAAGGAAGATAGAACTTGAATGCATACTAGCAGCTGATAAATCCTTCACGTAAGTGCAATACAAAAAATAAATAAAAAATCATATACTATTGCTATATCAAATGTACACACACGTATATATAGAAGAGAGAATTTGATGAGGAGTTTGAGGCCAACCTCTTGAGTTTCACGATAGTGTACAAGGACAATGTGCTCCAATCTCCTGAATCAAAGTATAACTAATCAAAGTCCAAATTAATAAAAGCAAAGTTTGTTATTTGCCAAACTAATGAATGATTAAATTATTTTCGACATCAGAATAATGCAAATGTAATTAGGTGGTTAGAGTACTCATCAATTAACATGAACTTTGATTGAACATACTTATCAAGCAGCCAGTAACATCTGCGAACAAAAGTTGGGTTATCTTGTCCATGTGCATAGTATACATGAATCCTTTCTTCATCACCAACCTGCAAAGTGAAAATAAAAAAGTTGTTTTTTATGCTAGCCAATGAGATTTCCAAATTTAAAAAGAACGGCATTAATTATTTCAATAAGAAAATTGACTATAATTTATTCATCCATTTTTTAAGTCAATTGACTCTATAATTTTCGATGGTCTTTTAATTCCTCGTAATTGGTTCTTTCATTTGCACAGCCACTTAGGTGCTATATTGACCCAAGACAATTTGAGGAGGAAGCAGTTCGTAGTGAATATGTGTTGCATGTGTAGTAAGAATTGGGAGTCGCTTGATCACTTTTTGCAACATTGTGAGGTCATTGGCGCAATCTATGAGGGCTGGTTTTCTCTCCTTTGAGATGTTTGGGTGAGGTCAAGCTCGCTAGTGGCTCTGTTATAGGCCTGAAGGATTGCAAAGATAGGCAAGCTGAGGAGAGAAGCAATGTGACATGGTTCCACATTTTTTGTGATGGGCCGGAGGTAGAGAAATAGCTGGTGAGGTTAGCATATATGGAATGAACTATCAGAGAAGAGAAGACTCAAAGCCTAAAGCTTTTAATTTATGTACACAAGAAGAATTTTGAGGAGATAATGTATAATGGGTCAAGTGATTCACCAAAGTGAGGAGACCTTGAAAGCTGCTTTTTCAAGTGTCATGTTTTGAGGTTAAAGAGAGAACAATTTACCTTATTTGATAAATGTTATACAAACCTTCAGCTACTACTATTCACGTAATTACAGCTACATGCTACATATAACACAATAAGTATTGAAAAAGTCTTACTTTTAAGTGTTCATGAGCTTCTTTGACAGTCTTCCCGTCTTTTTTCTTCTTCCAGTTGTGTCCATCTTTCCTAAAATTCCTGAGCATCTTACGGTCAAACAATACGATCGTGCCACCTAACAGATCGCAACAAGACTAAGATTAGAAAGAACGACAAGTTAGTTATCTGCCGATTTGATAAGCATGGAAGCTTTAATGCATGTGCAACTTTCTTGAAACCGCAAACTTCATCGTAATACAGCAGAAAGATAAATGAACTTAGGGCAAATGGCAATAAACAATGTGGAAGTACATAAAAGCATAAAATGATATACCTGGTGGCAAGTTCACTGGCTTGACATAGATGGTAAAATACTTATTGTTATAGAGTATTGCATGAATCTCATTTGGTCGAAGCCATCTTCCTTTGGCTTCCTCCATTATGTTACCAATATCCAACTCTGTCCATAAAATAAGGAACATGATTAACATTGTCATAACTATAAAAAAGGGAGAGTTGAAAATTTCACATTGAGCAAGCTTGAAACAGATGATGATGATTTTAGGGTTACAATTCACTCAGAAATTCATATTTGAAGCTAATTATAGGTCTTAAACAGTTGGAAACTTTTCAAATCTAAAATTTAGTATGGTTGATTCAAGACATCTTATCTTTGACATTCAACAATTGCTGAACATGGGTCATACTTGAGTATATTTTGACTCTTTTGGAACCTTAAGATACCAGTACCAATATGTCTCTAATTTTTCATGATTAATAAAATAAATAAATAAAATCTCTAATCTTCAGTTATAACTTTACAAGAGACAATTTGCTTACAAAAATTAAATCTTAGCCCTAGTAGAACTGGGATAAACCAATGAAATAACCATATAATCATTGATTCACTGTTCCTTTTTTATAAGCATTGTTTTAAAAGTCGCTAGACGTGTGGAGGGCGATTAGGCCGCCTAAGTGTGTTCATAGGCGGACTATGCGTTTTCTTAGGCGGTCTCATTTATTTATTTTTTTATTATACATACTTGTTATATTGTACAAAGGGTAAAAAGAGGTAATACTCCACTGTGGTTGTCCACTTTTAAGCATTATATCACTTAACTTTAAAAATATACAACTAACCAACTGAACTTTTTAAAATTAGACATTTTGTCCAATTAGTTGAATAACAATCTAATTATTATCTCTGTGTTTGTGCAAATAAAATAAAAAATTAAAATATTGCTTATGTGAAAAAGAAAAGGTTAAAAAAAGGCTTGAATAAATTAAAATATAAAAAAGAGGGACTGTTCGGAAGTGTTTTCCCGACCCTCTTTTGTTCTGAAGGCTTGGGTCGGGTCAAAGGAGGTCGGGCTCGTATGTTCAGAGATGTAAGATCGGGGTCGGTTACCCGATCCCAATAGGCTGGGGCCCGTGGTCATCGTGAGGGTTGAGTTCGGGCCTGTTGGGTTGGGCTATTGGTTTGGGCCTGAGCGTATGAGCAGTCCACATGCAGAGTTGGTGCGACAAGGAGTTTACGTGATCAAGGGCATCAACCCTAATCCTACGTCAAACTCTGGATGTAGTGATGGAAAGGGATTCCACTTACACTTTTTAAGGAGATTGTGTTGGACCCAAATATGGTAGCTAACATATTTAGGAGTCCTACTCTAATCCAAAGAAGAGGATACCAATGTGGTGGGAGTTCTATAAATACAAGGCCAAGGTTACAATTAACGGGTAAGATCTACTTTGAGCACTAAACATATAAACCTCCATTGTTAAACCTTGTGAACGGCCTGTGCTTATTCTCACACCGGAGCTATCCCCCGGCGGTACGGCCGTCAAGCTTCTGTGTGATCTGTTATTGTGCAGGATTCAGCGCGTGGATTTTGTGATTGGACGCGCGGACGAACTTGGCGTTAACATTGGCGCTAGAAGGAGGGCGCTCTTCTTTGCAACCACAAATACTTTTCTTCGGCAGCAATCATGACAAGTAGAGATAATATCGCTGTCTCGGAAAGGGCCAAGACCCAGCAGTCCCACCAAACAACTCAGGCGAGGGGGTCAGTGAAGGACCGACTGGGGTCTAAAATACAGGAGGTAGAAGAGTTACCGGTCCATGATCTTCGGCGGAAGCTCTTCCCCGAGAGTCAACACACGCCTCATCAGGCGAGTCAGGCCGACGAGAGGCACTCTCAAGCCCTCGTGAGGCAAGACCGGGGAGCAGGAAGCCGAGACCAACGAGAGTTTCTCTTGCAGAAGAGACTGGACCAGAATAAAGACGCCATGTTGGCGCTCCAGCTGCAACGATTGGAGTTGGAGAGACAGATGGCCAACATGGTCGGGGATCAAGAAGTGAGTTCCAGAAGGCGTAGGAATCGAAGCCGGTCCCGATCGCCTCGGCCGGGGGAGGCAAGAAGAGAACATAGCAGGCACCGGAGTCGCTCTAGAGATGGAAAGAGCAGAGGGAGGAGTCCTTCGGCCGGGCGCCGATCAGAACACCGAGGCAGGACGGGGCAGATAGAAAGGGAAGCGTCTCCTGATTATGGGAGGGACAAACCTCGATCGTCCCCTCATAAGGAAGGATCCGACCCCCTTACCCGGAGAGTGTCTGAATTAGAAAGGTTGCTAGGGACAAAAAACCCGACGGGGACATCTTCGGCAGGTTTAGGATCTCCCTTTTCGCCCGAAATCAACCGGGTGATAGCCGATCCAAAGAAGAAGATGCCCCCGATGGAGACATACGACGGATTGGGAGACCCCTACGACCATTCGGATGGATATGATCGCCTGATGTCGTACTATGGGCATTCGGATGCAGCCAAATGCCACATGTTCGCTACAACACTTAAGAAGAGTGCCAGGGAGTGGTTGGGAACCCTGGCACCAGGATCAATCGGGTCATGGAACGATCTTCGTGAAAAATTCCATGCTCGGTTCGGCAGCAACCGAAGACGAGGGAAGATCACGGCGTCCCTCATGCAGGTACGGCAGAAATCAGACGAGACCCTAAGTCAGTTCGTCAAACGATTTAGAGAGGCAGTGGGATCTGTAGCGGAGCTGAATTCCCCACAAGCACTGGGATTTTTTACGACCGGCTTAGACATCGGGAGATCTAAGAAGCTGGTAAAGGATTTGGTGATTAACCCTCCGGCAGACTTGACCGAGGCCTTTCATCGGGCAGAAGGGTTCATCGCTATAGAGGAAGCTTTGGGAAATTTCAAACCACACCAACCACCTTACGAGAAAGCTAAAGATCGAGAAAAACCGACCTACCAACGTTCGGACAATAACCAGTGGAAATCAGACCGAACGGAAAAGAAAAACTTCAATGGGGGAGGTTCAGGTAGCAACCGGCCTCCACTACCCAATCGTAACGTCAACAAGGTCTATACTCCCCTCACCGCGGATCGGTCGAAAATCCTGCAGGAAATGAAAAGCCAACCATTCTACGAGCCATGCCCCAGGCGAACTAAGCCCGGAAAGCGTGGTCGGGATAAGTATTGTGAATACCATCAGAGTACCGGACACTCGACCGAAGCATGCGTTAATCTGATGGATATGATCGAGAAAAATGTCCAAAACGGACAACTGTTACAATACGTGGCAGGCCGGGGAAATGCCGAGGTGCCCAGAGAGGAGACCGCAGATCAGATCCCGGATACCCAGGCGCCGCAGAACCCCCCAGCCCGAGGTGTAGTTGATGTCATTTCGGGGGGTTCCGTTAGACGGGTATCGGGAAGAAAAAGAAGTGGGACTCTGGAAGCAGTGCTATCTGTTTCGGGGTCAACCCCTAGAAAGGATCGGGCATATCCGGGAACGTCTATCTCATTTACGGACGAAGACTACCCGACAGATCTCATTGAGCCCCACGATGGTGCTTTGGTAATAACGGCTCAGGTCGGGATAGTGGATATGAAAAGAATGATGATAGATAACGGGTCTTCGGTAGACATCCTGTATTCCCACGCCTATCAGAGGTTAGACCTGCAAGGGAAGAAGATGGATTTGGGAGGGGAAGGCCCCTTGTACGGATTTAGTGGAGATCCGGTGCTTGTGTTGGGCACCATCGAGATGCCAGTCAAATTTGGTACGGCCCCTAATCAAGTCGAAATAGTGGTGAAATTTTTTGTCGTCCAAATAGACTCGGCATACAACGCGATCCTCGGAAGGCCTACCTTGGCAGCCCTGCAAGCAGTAACATCAATACCCCATTTTAAAATCAAGTTTCCAACACCGAACGGGATCGGGGAGGTGAAAGGTGACCTAGATATAGCCCGAAGGTGTTACCGAAACAGCTTGATTTCTTCAGGGGTCGGGGTCTGTAAACAAAAACAGACAATGGCCATTGAGATCGAACCATTCACGGAGGGAAGCACGGAGCCACTTGCTCTTCCGGCCGAAGAAACTGATGATGTAGAATTGGTACCTGGGCGGGAAGACAAAATAATTAAGATCGGGTCGGGGTTATCAGAACCCTTCCGGACCGGGCTGATAGAATTACTCCGAGTCTATGCCGATATCTTTGCATGGGAACCCAGCGACATGCCGGGGGTAAGTGAATCAGTGGCTCTACACCGGCTGCACGTGGACCCGGAAAAGAAACCGGTCATACAGAAGCGGAGGATTTTCGCCCCAGAAAGGCAAAAAATCATCGACGAAGAGATCACCAAGCTCCTGGAGGCCGAGTTCATCTTCGAGATTGATTACCCGGAGTGGTTGGTCAACGTGGTATTGGTCCAGAAGCAAAATGGGAAATGGAGGTTGTGTATTGATTACACGGATCTAAACAGGGCGTGTCCGAAGGATTTCTACCCTTTGCCCAACATAGATCAACTGATCGACGCCACGTCGGGATTCGGTATGTTGAGTTTTATGGACGCATTCTCTGGGTACCACCAGATTTCGATGAACAAGGAAGACATCCCGAAGACAAGTTTTATCACACATCGGGCGATATACGCATACAGGAAAATGACCTTCGGGCTATTAAATGCCGGGGCAACTTATCAACGAATGATGAACCTGGTGTTCACGAAGCAATTGGGGAGGAGCATGGAGGTCTACGTAGACGACATGATCGTTAAAAGCATGTCAGTCCGCAAACATCTTGAAGATCTGGAGGACTGTTTCGAGACGGTCCGAAAACGCAAGCTAAGGCTAAACCCGACCAAATGCACTTTTGGGCTGGGATCGGGTAAATTTCTAGGATACTTGGTCAGCAAAAGGGGAATCGAAGCAAACCCAGAGAAAATCCAGGCAGTCCTGGATATGAAATCACCAAAGTCATACAAGGATGTGCAGAGACTAACGGGTCGGATTGCGGCCCTACGAAGGTTCGTCTCTAAATCAGCTGAGAGGTGCCTTCCATTTTTTGACACCCTGAAAGGACCCACGAACAAGAAAAGCTTCCAGTGGACCTCAGAATGCGAGGACGCTTTCCAAGGGATCAAACGATACCTTTCTTCGGCACCTCTGCTGATGAAACCAATCCCTTCAGAACCCCTATATCTTTATCTGGCTGCGAGTTCGATGGCAGTGGGGGCGGCATTGGTTCGGGTCCAAGGAGGAAATCAGTTCCCCGTGTACTACGTCAGCCATGTGCTTCGGGACGCAGAACTCCGATACCCGAACCTGGAAAAATTCGCCTATGCCTTAATCATTGCAAGCAGAAAACTTCGGCATTATTTCCAGGGTCGGGTGGTGGTGGTATACACCGATCAGCCGTTGAAGAAAATTCTACACCGACCTGAGGTTTCTGGAAGACTGGCGGCATGGGCAATGGAGCTAACACAGTTCGCGATAGAGTATCATCCCCGAACGGCAATCAAAGGGCAGGCGCTAGCAGACTTCGTCGTGGAATGTTCGTTTTCGGAGCCAGATGTGGGATCGGTGGCCGAAACACAACCCATAAAGACTTCATGGACACTATATGTCGATGGCTCGTCAACGTCAGACATCAGTGGTGCAGGGGTCATACTGACGAGCCCCGAAGGATTCAAGGTCCAACAAGCTATTCGATTTAAGTTCAGAGCGACCAACAACGAAGCAGAATATGAGGCCGTTCTAGCCGGGTTAAAATTGGCCCGAAGCCTGGAAGTACAAAACTTGGTCATCTACAGTGACTCGCAGCTGGTCGTCAAACAGATATCGGGAGAGTATGCGGCTCGGGGGGCGAGAATGACGAAGTACTTAGCCGAGACAAAGAATAAACTGACATACTTCCACACGGTCAGCTGTCAGGGAATTGACCGATCCGACAATACAATAGCAGATGCCCTGGCCAGACTGGCGACAACCGATGCCAACTCCTTCAACGGTTCGGTATATCTAGAGACATTGGAGCAGCCTAGTGTCTCAAAAGAGGAGACATTATGTGTTGATCGGCTAGACTGTTGGCTTACGCCCTACATCTGTTATCTGGCTGACGGAACCTTACCATCAGACCGCATCCTAGCAAGAAAGATCAAGCATCGAAGTTCGAATTTCGTACTGATTGATGGAGATTTGTATCGAAGGGCCTTCAGCTCTCCCTTACTTAAATGTTTAACACCGTCAGAGGCAATCTACGCACTTCGAGAGGTACATGAAGGGATCTGTGGAGATCACATGGGCGCCAAGTCACTGGCGAATAAAATTCTAAGACAGGGGTATTACTGGCCAACCATTTACACAGAGGCCAAGGAACTCGTCAAAAAATGTCCCAAGTGTCAACTGAACAGCAACATCCCGCATCAACCCCCCGAAGAACTCTACTCGGTCTTATCCCCGATCCCCTTCGCAGTATGGGGAATCGACATCCTAGGACCTCTGCCGAAGGACAAAGGGCAAGTCAGCTTTATAATAGTGGCTATCGATTACATGACAAAGTGGGTCGAAGCCAAACCACTGCAGAAGATTACCGAACAGGAATGTCTTAAATTTGT
This sequence comes from Panax notoginseng, assembly GCA_016801055.1. Lineage (NCBI taxonomy): Eukaryota > Viridiplantae > Streptophyta > Magnoliopsida > Apiales > Araliaceae > Panax > Panax notoginseng. The sequence continues at coordinate 20,817,630 of CM029022.1, forward strand.
GAAAGAAGGAATAGTTTATCGGTTCGGCATCCCGATGGCTGTAGTATCGGATAACGGTAGACAGTTCGTGGGGTCAAAGTTTGAAAGCTTCCTGGAAGAGTTGGGAATTCAACACCGGAAGACTTCGGTTGCCCACCCTCAGTCAAACGGTCAAGTGGAAGTGACAAATCGAACCCTACTCAACGGGATAAAAAGAAGATTGGATGAACTGAATGGTCGGTGGCCCGAGGAACTGCTTAGCGTTTTGTGGGCATACCGGACGACCCCGAGGACAACCACTGGAGACTCCCCTTTCCGACTGGCCTATGGGACTGATGCACTCATACCAGTAGAGATCGGGTCACCCACTCTTCGGGTCAGCCAGTACAAAGAGCTCTACAACGATGAAGGTCTGAAAGTAAATCTGGACCTGCTAGACGAGGCTCGTGATGCCGCGGTGTTGAGGTTGGCCCTTTACCAACAGAAGACAGCCCGACACTATAACCAGAAGGTGAATTTGAGGAGGTTCGAGGTAGGAGATTTGGTGCTTCGGGAGGCAGAGGCATCAACCCCCCAGAACACAGGAAAATTAATGCCTAACTGGGAGGGGCCTTATGAGATAGTAGAAGTGCCGAAGCCAGGGACTTACCGGCTTCGAGCAATGGATGGGTCGGAAGTAAAGAATACATGGCATGCTGGAAGACTTAGGAGATATTACCAGTAAATACATGCCTGTTCTTTCCCGATAATGGTGTAATTTATGCAATTTATCAATGAAAGGAAAACTTCTCTCAAGAGAAACGTTTGTACTTCATTTTAATCTTGCACTGCTTTACCAATCATATAAGCTTCGAGCGTAAAACGATCAGACGGTTCGAGAGAACTTAACTGGTTGATAAGCGCCACAAGTATAACTGATCGACAAAAGTTACAAATCCGAGACAGTACGCTTTAGACATAAATTGACCAGACAGTCAGAAATGACCTAACTGGGCGATAAAAGTAAAGTTAAACTGATCGAGATAACTACTTAGAAAGTTTTTGTCTTCATTTATATTCACAAAGTTTTACAATTCCCGATCAGATGAGCTTCGGGTACATACACCGTCGGCTTCACTGGTCAGGTGAGTTACAAGACTTAGAAAAGAAAAATTACAACTATGAAAAGCAGATACTAAAAAGAACTATGGTAAGTCATCATCGGCCTCGGCCTCCTCATCGGAAGAGTCAAGGATCGAGGCATCCAGGCCGGCATCGACAAGCTTCGCTCTCGCTTTTTCCCGATAGGCCTCCACCCCTTCACCAAACTGGGTCATGATCTTATCGGTCAAAGCAGGCGATTCTTCGTATTCCTTGATGGCAGCTTGTTTGAGGGAGACCTGTTCGGCCATCAAGGTGTTGTTCGCCTGGATCAAAGTCCTCAGCTGAGCATGAACCCCAGTGAACTTCCCCTCGAGGGCCTCCAGATTCCCCACCAGGGCTCTATTCTCTTCGGCCATCAACTCCTTGTCATGCACCAGCTTCTTGGCATGATCGTTGAGACCGACGAACTCTTGTTGAAGTAGGGAATTTTGTTCTTCGAGTTCAGCAATCCGACGATTAGCCTGGGATACTTTATTCCTGATATCGGCATGAAGATCCCGCTCCCTCCTCAGCTCCGAATCCCGACCCGATAATTCGGCTTGGAGAAGCTCCACGTCGGTTCTCAGCTGGACCTCTCTCTTGGTGGATCGGGCAAGAGGAGCGATAGCTCGAGCAAGGATGGCGTTGGCCTAAATACATAGGCGAATTGGTCAGACAGCAAAAAAATGAATGAAGACATATATACAAATGAGGATAAATACCTGAGTCTGGGCTCGGAGATAGGTAACCAGAAAATCCTCTGACGAAAAGTTCTTGAACCGTTCATCATCACCGGAAAGCTTGAATTGATCAAGCAAGTGGAATGGGAATTTGTCAGCTGGGCTCTTCGGCCAGCAGGTTGTTGGGGATTCTCCGGAAGAGCTAGCCTTGGACTTCGGGGAAGAAGCATTGATCGGGGCAACGACCTCCTCGGCATGGGAGGGCCCCTCGACCAACCGCGGCTTCTTCGAAGCGGGCTCCAGAAGCTGATCTGGAGTACCCTCCGAATCTTCGGCCACCGTCACTATGATCGGAGTTGGAGGAGTTGATTTCAGAGCAGGCTTCGGCGGGGGCGCGACAATGGCCTTGGGGGGAGCTCGAACAGAAGGTCTTTTCTTCGACTTCTTTAGCAAAGCCATCTTGTCGGCCCCCTTCATCTGCAACACACTTTTCGTGGAAGCATCAGCCTTGGAAGGTTCGGGAAGAGGGCCGGTTGACGAACCGACAGACATTTCGGCAATTAGAACAGCCTCTTCTGAAGGAGAGTCGTCAGCGGCTGGGAGATGGATTGGCTCGATAAGGATCGGCAATGGGGACAGGGCCTCTTCAGTATTGTTTGGCTTGAAGATGGTCACTACAGCATAAAATAAAAGGATCATTATGAAAATCGAAGCAAAAGATCGGGTGAATAGGAAAACAAGGTCGGATAGATTAACTTACAGCCGTGTTCGTAGAGCCAGGATTCGTTGGACACGATTCCTAGACCCCAATTAGTCTGCCTCAGAAGGGCGTAAAACTTCTTGAAGGCTGCCGAACGACTCTTCGGAAATTTGTTGACCTTCATGGGGACATCTTCGGGACCGGCCCAGTTGGGGAGAAGGTTAAGATCGGTTCCCCTCATGAAGAACCATTGTGAATGCCACCCCTTGTTGCTGGATGGGGTCTTCACGAAGGTGTCCCGTCCAGGAACACGGTTCAGATGGCGAAGGTCGGGCTCCTTTGACCGACCCACCGAGAACAGGACGAAGAAGAAATCCAGCCCGGGGGTGATGCCAGCCTCCTGGCAGAGGGCGATGAAGCTGATCAGCTGGATATAGGAGTTGGGAGCCAACTGGGAGAACCCGATCCCTACCAGGCAGAGGAAAGAGGAGATGAATTCGTGGAGGGGGAACCGAACCCCGTACCTTAGGGCATACAGATGGACGGCTACCCATTCGCCCTCGGGTCGGTGGTACATCCTCTCGCTGGCCTCAGGAACCCGAAGCTTGTATTCTTTGGGGATGTTGAATAAAGTTTGGATGTCCGACAGTTGTGAGTGGGTGATGGAAGATTTGGTGTTGATGACTGCGTAGTCGGTTTCCGAAGCGTAGAATTGGCGAATTTTGGTTTCGGCGTTCTCCACGGAGAGTTCAACCGGAGTAGCCTCCAGCTCGATTTGGAGAAGGTCACCGGAGTTAAGAGTGGGAGTGCCGGCTGCTATGGTTGGTAGAGGACGAGGATCGCTGGAATCAGCCATTTATGGTGGGAAGAAGGAAAGAGAGGTACAAGACAAGAGCTTAGTGGAGAAATGGCACGAACTGAAGAAATCTGGAAAAATGAGTGTCTCGCCGGAAATCGCTCTTGCCGGAAAAGTTCGACAGAGATTCAAAATATTAAAGGCTCGAAAAAGTGACGCTGCTGTATGTTGGGGGGCTTATATAGCCCGTCTGGCACGGCTTCCAAAGGCGGCTATTTATGGCAGGTGGGCCCAGTTGTGAGAAAACGTGTACTAGCTCGCGGACCGAGGAGAAACCGTTTGGGTTCCCGAGACAACTCACCATTATGGCGTGACTATCCGAATTCATGTCCTTTCAAGTCTCGTATCATAAATATCTTATAACAAGAGACTGGGGGGCAATGTTCGGAAGTGTTTTCCCGACCCTCTTTTGTTCTGAAGGCTTGGGTCGGGTCAAAGGAGGTCGGGCTCGTATGTTCAGAGATGTAAGATCGGGGTCGGTTACCCGATCCCAATAGGCTGGGGCCCGTGGTCATCGTGAGGGTTGAGTTCGGGCCTGTTGGGTTGGGCTATTGGTTTGGGCCTGAGCGTATGAGCAGTCCACATGCAGAGTTGGTGCGACAAGGAGTTTACGTGATCAAGGGCATCAACCCTAATCCTACGTCAAACTCTGGATGTAGTGATGGAAAGGGATTCCACTTGCACTTTTTAAGGAGATTGTGTTGGACCCAAATATGGTAGCTAACATATTTAGGAGTCTTACTCTAATCCAAAGAAGAGGATACCAATGTGGTGGGAGTTCTATAAATACAAGGCCAAGGTTACAATTAACGGGTAAGATCTACTTTGAGCACTAAACATATAAACCTCCATTGTTAAACCTTGTGAACGGCCTGTGCTTATTCTCACACCGGAGCTATCCCCCGGCGGTACGGCCGTCAAGCTTCTGTGTGATCTGTTATTGTGCAGGATTCAGCGCGTGGATTTTGTGATTGGACGCGCGGACGAACTTGACGTTAACAGGGACCAAGAAGCTCATGACTCAATGGTAAAAAAATTACTCATAAGGTTTTGGGTGCATGAGATAATGTTAAATTTCTGTCGAATACAACAAAAAAATATAAAAAAGAAACACATTATTTACCTACGTTCTCTTTATCATCTTCGTTCTTCGTTCTTCCACAAATCATCCAACATTTTATCTGTTTAATATCATCCGAATAAAGCCTTATTCAGTTAGATTCCTTTTTCTTCCTTCTTTTCTTCTTCCAAAAATCATCCAACACTGCTCAATATCATCCAAAGAAGGCTTGTGACTGAAACAAAAAGTTCTACTATTCTTCTTCTCATCTCTTTCTATATATGTAGGAATAATATACATATATATTAATGGGTGTTTGGCGTTAAGATATGGATATGCAATTAGGTGTGTAGTAGAACGTTTCACCGGGGATGGAGGAAACAAACGATTACTACAAAATTGGGGGTTTGGGGAAAATTTTAGGGTTTTCAATTTCGAACAGGAACATCACGATCTACAACAATTCTGAAGATGAATTATATGAAGCCAAAGTACGATTGGTTTGTAAACTTAAAGGGATAAATTACCCAACAAAAGCCTTAATTTTTTTCGACAAATCAAGGTTCAATCGCTCCTAATTTCAGTATAAATTCAAAACCCTAACCTCTGCTCCCCTACAACCGGTGGTTTATACGTAGATGAAATTACCCATCAAAAATCCCTAATTTTTTGCAGCTAATTGATCCCAATTTCTATAAGTTTTCTAAACCTTAATTCTTCATCTATTTTAGCCGCTACAAAGGTAAGCTGGGATACAGAAATGATGGCTTCCTTCTGCCCAATCCACGTCTAATGCAACAAATAGGCCACATCTGTATTTATACGGCTTTAACCTCTCTTTTTTTCTTAATTCACGTCTGAATATCTCAGCTTACATTTGACGTCCATCCAATTAATTTGACAAAATGGTTTAATTTATAGTTTTTAAGAAGTTCAATTAATTAATTGCATATTTTTAAAATTTAGTAATGTAATGCTTAAAAGTGGACAACCACAGTGGGGTAATACCCTTTTTTTCCCCTTACAAAGTATATAGTAGATGTAGTTTTTTAAAATTTTACATAAATTTTTTCATAAAAAATAAACTTTTAAGTCTTAAAGAAGTCAATTCAAGTATTGTATAGCTTCAAAATAAATGTCTGATTCTACCTAGGCGGGGGGTCTAGGCGCTCAGCCGAATCGAGGCGGTAGAGGACCGACTAGCGCCTTGGGAGATTAATTGAACCTAGGTGGGGTTTATTAGAACACTACTTTTAGCTAAACTAAAAATTCTATAGAGAAATGAATTATGAGAACTAAAGATTTTGCTCGTGACAAACTCTGGTGAGGATGAAGTCTTGTACTCTCTTATTCTGCGAGCAGACGGAATTAGTTACTTTGACCACCTTTAAAGGTCCGATATCCTGATCTTTCCTTCAATATAATATTCAACAACGTACATCCTTTAATGAGCCAAAACATTGTCCTAAATATTGTTCAACACAAACCTAAAGCCCCAAACTTATTTTGCTTATTCTTAATCCCTACTGGCACCTCTTGCGGCATCATTTATGAACCCAATGATAAACTTCTGTTAAACCTTTTAGTTAATATGAGTTACATACAGTCCTAGGAAAACTCTTCCTCTACCGTCTGTATTGACTTTTGACATCAATCTTGTAAAAAATAGTATCCGCACATGCCCTACATTATTAAACAAAGTTGTACATGTATAGTATATTAGATCATAGCATGTAGGTTGTTAGATATAACCAAATAACTGTAAATGGATTGTATTCTTCTCTCAAAGCAAAAGCGTGTCATAGTCAATTTAAGTAGGATAGATGACCTCAAAGTAAATGCAAAAACATACACACTCAATTTATTGTAGTCACTAGCCAACATTTAGCAGTTAGAAGCACAACTGATTACTAAAATTAACCAAATTTTAGTATGGATCAAAAGATTTCTTTCACTCAACACAGTGTTAAGGAGTACTTCTCAAATACCCAGTGCATAAATTTCCACAAATTTGAAACCTTCCACTCAACCCAAACACAAACATAAAGATAAACAAAAATATCACCACATCCATATAAACAAACAGCAACTTCAACTAGATATTAAAACAACAAATAAAATGCGTCTTCCCGACCACACGTTTGCGGACTTTAGTTTTATTTAGAACAAAAAAAACAAATAAAATGCACAATTTATATATATTTATTTAGAGATATATATAAGATAATATATTTGGTACCTTCCATGGTGTGGAAACCATGAATCTCGGAGCCAACAAGTTGTCCTGGTACAGCGCTTTCCATATCGAGAAGCTCAACCGACTATAATTACTATTATTATTCTGCACTTCCAATGCAAAAGTGAACCAAATTAACATAAGAAAGATAACAAAACGAGAAAAAAATTTAATTATTAGATTAAATAGCAAAATTATAATAAATAATACCTGATGTGAGAGCTGAAGAAGAGAAGAAAGAAGTGAAAATGTCAGCTTTGTGTGAATTAAAACATCACAAACTGTTGCTAAAGACAATTCTAGAGAGGATGGGAAAGGGGGACGGAAGCCTTTTTCCTTTCACTTTCTTTAGTCAACAACTGCGCTCAAGTTATCTTATAATAATAATACTAGTTGACATGATTTGATTCGTTGATTACTCCCTCCATTCCAATAAAAAATTAAAAATACAAGTCATTTATTTAAAAGTTAAAATTAATATATATATATATATATATATAGAGAGAGAGAGAGAAATGATCACTCTTAAGTAGTAGAACTCCCTTAAATAATAGAATTGTATCAAAACGACGTAATTTTGATAAGACACGATGGCATTTTTGTAAATACCATGCTACCGCGTATTTACAAAAATACCACCGCGTATTTATAAAAATGTCATCGCGTCTTATCAAAACTACGTCGTTTTGATACAATTCTATTATTTAAGGGAGTTCTATTACTTAAGTTCTACTCTTGATCATCTCCCTATATATATATATTCATTAATATTTAACAGAGTTGTAAATATTTAAATATATTTACTATTATATTATACTATAAATTATATATTCATTGAACTCCTATTTCACTAAATTTATATTCTCTCCGTTCAGGATAAAAGTCTTGTATATTAAAAAAAATGATAAAATTATCTATATTTAAATTCTCATTTAATTACATAATTTTCTGCACATTACTAGTGATTCTTTATAAATATACATATAGAATATAAATATAACAATTAATAATAAAAATATTATAAATAAATTATTATAAAAAATAAATTATTTAAAATAAATAGATATTTAATTTAGAATTATCTGAAATGGTATTAACGAGACGGAGGGAGTAGTAATTTGAGGTCAAAGTCAATAGCAATAATTTAGGATCCGTCACATTCACGTATGGATTTTAGTTATTGACAGGCCTGTAAAGAAAAGAAGTGGGAAAGAAATAAACAAGCATAGGACAATTGGGCCCACCTGATTTAGCTGTCGAACTTTAATGCATTTCAAACATGGCCTGGGTGAAAAATAAAATGAATCCCATACATAAAGCCTAAAGGAGCCAGGCGTGACTTTTAAGTACACAAATATTGGACCCAATCGATTAGTACCATCTATGTAGGCTCACTTCACACTCCAAGTACACTGCATCTGGCTATGGACAGTGAGTGGGTCTTATTTTCATATTATTATCTTATCGTTGTTGGGTCGGTTTGCATGTCTAATTTATGTGTCTATCTTTTTCCTTTTTCTTTTTATTTATTTATTATTTTTAGAATTATTTATTAGAGAATGATAGTAGGTCTTTTGGTTTAATTAGTTGGTGTCTTACTTAAAGCCAAGTGTTTCCTATTATCCATTTCAATCGATTTGTTTATAATATATATCTAAACATGTATATAATCAGGAAACATATGTGAGTGGATGTTTGTATTACTTTGAATAGTAAAAGAAATGATGACTCCTTTCAATTTAATTAAAAATTGGGAAATTTAAATTGAATTAAAAAAAGGGGCTTAATCAAGAAAAAACAAACTATATAGTCCTCCTATATGATATTTGCCTATTCTGGCCCATAGATGGGGGGACATTGGCCATGCTTAGAGCTTTAGATATTAACGGGCCTAATGGTATTTTTGTTTCTCTATAATCCATATCCATATAACGAGGTGTTTGATTCGACTATTAATCCAATGTTTCTTATTTATTTTTAAAAATAAATTTAAGTCTACTAGCCTTGAGTTAATAAAATAACTTGAAAGAGATATTATTTAATACCACATTCAACTAAGTATTATAATTCATACCCATTTGAAACTAAAATTTTGTGAACAAATTAATTTTTAACTTTGTTTAAAAAGACAGATATATCTTATATTATTTATCTATACTCAAATTAATGAGAATATGTTCTATTTGTTATTAATGGTAGGAGTATAATAGTTTAAATAGCAAATTTTTATTTAATACTTTGAATAATCCTGGACAAAATAAACATAACATAAAATTATTTTAAGTTATTTCATAAAAAATAAATATGTGACTAAAATTATTTAAATTTAAAATTAATAATTCATAAAAATATAATTTCGGAAATACATTACAAACAAACGTGCTCACGTGCTCAAGCATCACCCTCGTACCTCCCCCTTAAAATTAGATAATTATTATTGTAGAATTAATACTTAAACATGTTATAAACCTATTTTAGTATTTGTGACAAAACTATTAGAAAGTCAACAGGTCCCTCCTTTCATCTATCTAATCTTTAATACAGTAGTAATCAACACAGGCTGCTTTTGTGACGGTTTGTTTATGAACAATATATATCATAATCAATAATTAAATATATGCTTAAATACTTTAAAATTATTTAATTCTCCTTCATTCTATTTTTTTCAATCTAAACACAAAATTAATTACATGACATTTATGATATAATTAATCAAATAAAATTTACCATCATTTGAAATCAAAATTGTGAGAGCTTTTTTAAGTCCCCAGTCCAGTCTTGAGGGAGTAAGGACTTCACAAGGCTAATACACAAAATCAGAGTCAGCGGAGTTTGAGAGAGAGGGAGATTGGGAGAAATGAGAGGAGAGAAAGAGAGAGATATAGATGAGTTACCGAAGAATTCAGCAAACTATACAGCATTAACACCGCTTGGATTTCTGGAGAGAGCTGCTTTGGTTCATCCCCACCGTAAGTCAATAATCCATGGCGATTTGCACTACACCTGGCTCCAGACATACCAGCGTTGCCGGCGGTTAGCTTATGCTCTTTCCAAGCTCCGCGTCGGCTCCGGTAGCACGGTACTTAATTAGTATTTCTTCTGTCATTTCTATATCTAAATACGCCATGAGTTCATGTAAATATAAAGGTGTAATTGGATTCCCTGATTGTGGAAAATAAGAGAGAACTTCATTTGATTTGTGTAGAAATCCTTTGAGTTGTGCTTATAGCGAGACATTTAATAAGGGTCAAAGTTTGATAAAACTAATTCTTTCTTGTCCCATTTAATAGAAAAGACTACTTGTCACTCTATAAGTTTATTACTAATATGTAACTTACATCATCGTTAGTGGTAATAAGTATAATTAAAATAGAAATAAATAGTAGTTTAATGTTAAAACTTGAAACTATTATAGATATAAGCAGTGTTTTATTGGAATTTTATGTGAATTGCTATTACGGATAATTCATCAAATGCTTGACATATATCGTGAGGTGCAATACTTAGCAAACCAATCGTGGTGGGGGCGATAAAAACATTAAAGACAAGGATTACCCGTGTCATATTTTCCGACTATTTTTTCGGTTATGACTACGAACCTACGGTTCTAACAATTTTTGGGTGCGGGTGTGGATGTTGATAAAGGTGGTTATGAGGTGGATTGTGCAGAAATCTTGGTTGTGACGAAGGGGCTACAGTTTGCTAAAAACGCTGGTTTCTTGAGGCTAATTGTTGATAGTGATAATCAAACAGTTATTAATCATCTTTCATCTCCTCCTATAAACAACTCATGTCAAGGAATGAGTCGAGTCCATTTCTTTTCTTTTCTGTCCATTTTAAAACTTAGAAACAGAGCGTAACTCGCTAGTAGTTTTGAGTCAATCTCTTATAGTTTTGTTCGGCGTAGTGGAATTTATGTGCCCATGATTTAGCAGGTTTAGCCCAGTTAAATTGGCTTTCTTTTCCTACTTAATGGTTAGAGGATATTCATTATTTTGTTTTTCCATTTGTAAATAGTGATGCTTTTAATGAACAAGATTTTCAGTCCACATTTGGACTGCTCTTGTCAAAAAAAAATGTTAGTTAATCATGATTATTTTGACTATCTAAAACGTACTAATACTTATAATACTAATTATAAGATTTATTGTTTTTGTAATTTTTAAATCATATCAACGTTTCTGAAAAGTTGAGAATAATCTTATAATTTGAAGAATTAATTTTTAATTTTTATTCTTAATTTTATCCTTGGTGTGGATGCCTTGAAATCTCTAAAAAGGGATTTCCATTGATTATTTCATCATCTCGTATTAGGCTGTCTTCGCTGTGTGTGTTTTCAGTCTTCTATAAATAACTTTCCATTACATAGGTACATTAGACAAGGAAGCTGAGTTTTATTTATGTTAGTGTAGATGATTATATGATGAATTCTGTGTTTGATTCTATATTACACCTCGGTTCAACAAAGAGAGTCCCAAAAAGCTTTTTGAAGTCAATTTACGAAATCCTAATATTGAAGATTTTGAATTTATTTGATTATAGTTGATTCAATCGTAATTGTTGTAAACTATCTCAAAAATACTACTTATTGTAAAATTTCCTGTTTTTACTTCCATGAATTACGTTACATTCAAATTTTATGATCTCGCAAATTGATTTTAAAAGCTTAAAATGAAAATAGGACTCGTTTTGTGGTAGATATGCAGTATTAATACTGTGATGTTTATGATCGAATGAATTTGATTTGGTGTATGTGAACTAAACTTAGACTTCATTAGTTATTTTGATTTACAAGTGAGGTAAATACATATTAAAAGAATATTATATAATGTGTTTTCTTTATGCCTTTAAACGTGTGTTGAAGATACTCAAAGTAAAGAGATAAGTAAAAACTGGGCCATATGTAGTATCCTTTTTACCAAATGTGAGTTTCATGCTTTCCTTATTTGGAAGAGCCCATAATGAATTTCATGGTTACAAATCGATGCAAAATTAAGGTAAAAATGAGCATAAAACTTGCGAACCCTCTTGTATCTTCTATGAGGTGGTCAAATCCTCTTTTATCTTCTGTGTATCCCTAAAGTAACTTTTTTACCTGTTTTTGCTATGTTAGTGCTGAACCACATAAATTCTTATGTGTTACTTTCTTGTAGTTTTTATATTGTTCTTTTAATCTTATCCCCTTTGCCTTAAATCTGATAATGTAACATCTTCTTTGAGAGCTGCGAGCTCTGCATTTTTTATATATGGCAGTTCCCTCTTTCAAAGTATAGCACATTAGGTAAATAGTTGCCCCACAATATGCTCCTAGTTACATAAATGCACCTTTTATATATGGCGTGCAGTTCCTCCTTTCCATGTGTAGCACATTAGGCAAATAGGTCGTGCCACTACACACTCCTAGTCATTGGTTGCCACTTATTTCATATAAATGCAGTGCTGTTAGAGAATTTATTTAATATAACTATAATAGTAAGGATGTAACTTCAGTCACATATGCGTGTTGTGCTTTCTATATTTAAAAGCCAACTGTGTAATTGCATTGGAAAATAGAAAAACCAAAATGAACATAACTTTCTTTCTGTTGAGTATCACTTTCTCCAAGGTCTATAGTCAGTATCGTGATTATCATTTTCCATGATAAAATCTTCATAGCTGTCACCATTTTGATGTATTGCTTTTGGCCTCAATTTTTATTTTTTCATTTTCATTGTATGTATACTGCTATTAAGACTCTTCTCATTTCAAGTTTCACCATTTTTTATTTGAAAGAAAGAATACAGACAAACTATACGACCAGATGAAGGCTTTAGGGATCTAGAGGCTTAGAATGATGTGGTCTTTTGAATTACATAAGGTCTTACTATAAGAGAGAGGTTAAGGAAGACCTGCTGCAAATTGGCAGGTTCATATTAGCACTCTCAATGGTAAAAATCGAAAACCTGCCATAAATTGCCAGGTTACAAAAAAACCACGTTGAAATGTTTGTATCAGTCCAATTCAAGTTTGTCGAAGCTTCTCCTCTCGACTGGCATGGATTTATCCATTCTGTCCATGTATACTTGTTCTGCATCACATTTTTTGAAAGAGCTACGTGCTTCACATCTTTTCCTCCTGAAAAACTAGTTATCCAAGAGGGGAGTTCCAAACCTATATCTACCCACATTGATATCCTATACTATCAATGTGGGATCTGCCCCCTATATGACGATCTCACATATGGCATTCATAACATTCCACCACGCTTTCTTATCGACATCCACAGTGGCTTCACTCTAGCGACACTGACCTGATGCCCTTTGCACCTATCAATATTTTAATATGGCCTCTAGGTAACCCTTTCCGCTTAGCCAGTAGTTCACGGATCGTCTGCTTTGATATCACTGTTACGACAACTTCCCTCTTTTCAAAGACAATACTTAGGCGAATAGGTGCTCCCCTCAAAACGCTCCTATTGTTGTCCTTCTTTGAAATTTACGAATACTTAGAGAAGATTTAAGAAGTTCAATCATAATGTTTATGAAAAGACTTCTCCAAACTAGTGTTACCTAAATTATGGTACGTTTCGGTACGCGGTACGTGGTATGAGGGACGAATACGGGTACACGGTGCATACGCTACATAGCTAAAACGCGATACGCTAGGTTATCTTTATATAAATTCATGAATCAACAAGTTGATTGTTTTATAAATATTTTAGTACAAATATAATGTTTGAGTATCCAATATTAAATTATAATATTGATATTTGTGCAATTATAGTTAAACAACAAAAAAACTCTTTGATAAACTAAATATAGAGTATTGGTACGTAAGAGTACCCTGTACGCAAGTACCAATACGCGATTCGTTAGATCTATGAGAGTATCTGGTAATTCTGCTAGTCCAAACATAGTGACACATGATGACAAATCCATTACTGACAACAACTCATGCGGAAATAAAACGTCTATATATGACAAACATAATTCTTCAAATTTTAAATGTCATAGTTCAGTAGTCTTCTTTGAGGTTCAAATTATGTATAGAATGACATATTACCATTTTTCATTCACATAGGAGCTCATTCTCTTTTGTATGTTGCTTCACTAACTCAAAACCCAGGGTAGTTGGTGTATGGCAGCTTACTGTTATTTTTCTAATTTGTATATGCAGGTAGCAGTAATTGCACCAAATATCCCAGCCCTGTATGAAGCTCATTTTGGAGTTCCAATGGCTGGGGCTGTTATAAACGCTATCAATGTTCGTTTAAATGCACCAGCTGTTTCTTTTCTTTTAGGGCATTCATCTTCTGCAGTTATAATGGTGGACCAAGAATTCTTCGTATTGGCAAAGGAAGCATTAAAAATTTTGGCAGACAAAAGCAAAAATGATTTTAGGCCTCCAGTTCTGATTGTCATTGCTGATGAAAGCTGTGACCCAAAGGCACTCCAATATGCTTTAGGAAGAGGAGCTATTGAATACGAGAAATTCCTGGAAACCGGTGATCCTGAATATCCATGGAAGCCACCGCAGGATGAGTGGCAGAGCATTGCTTTGGGTTATACTTCTGGTACAACGGCCAGTCCTAAGGGGGTGGTGTTGCACCATCGAGGGGCGTACCTCATGGCTTTGAGTAATGCAGTTATATGGGGGATGAATGAAGGAGCTGTATACCTGTGGACTTTACCCATGTTCCATTGCAATGGTTGGTGTTTTACTTGGACACTTTCTGCTCTTTGTGGTACAAGCATATGCCTTCGACAGGTGATTCTCTTGACCTCTTCTCTTAAATACACGGAAAATATTTGTGCTAACCTCATTAGTTATACTCCTGTAGATTGATCTTGATCTTATTCTATCTGCTATTCATGTATGTTTATATCAGACTCCAGTAGGGGGTAGGCCAAACTCTAGCTAGTGTAGATATGTGGTAGGATATATTACTTTTTTGGAAGTAAGCATTTCGCCAAAAAGAACAGGTCAATGTACATGAACATTCATAGTGGAATGATAGATTAATTGGTTTCTTCTCCTTCACCTTTTTGTAATTGAAATGATATTTTACCCACGAGGCACCATTGGTTTCCTTCCACTCTTGTAGAATTAAGACATTGAACTTCAGCAGAACTTTGACTTCCTTGAACACACATTAGCTCAAACTTGGGTTTTCTTCTGGTTATTAAGTTTACTGTTATGTGCTAAATCGGCTCACTTTTAGCTCGACTAAGTCGCTTATTACTCTCGTTATATATTTATGCTCCACTACTACAGTCTTTTTTGGTTTTATGCAAGGTAACAGCAAAGGGTGTTTATTCTGCTATAGCCTGCCATGGTGTAACCCATTTCTGTGCTGCACCTGTGGTGCTCAACACTATAGTAAATGCCCCACCGAATGAGACAATTCTTCCCCTCCCACGTCTTGTACATGTAATGACAGCTGGTGCTGCTCCACCCCCTTCTGTTCTATTTGCAATGAACCGACATGGCTTTCGTGTCACGCACACTTACGGCCTCTCTGAAACCTTTGGTCCATCCACAGTATGTGTATGGAAACCCGAGTGGGACACACTACCCCCTGAAAAACAAGCTCGATTAAATGCAAGGCAAGGTGTACGATATGTCAGCTTGGAGGGTTTAGAAGTTGTCAACACTCGGGACATGACACCTGTCCCAGCAGATGGAACTACCATTGGGGAGATTGTGTTTCGGGGTAATATTGTCATGAAGGGTTACCTGAAGAACCCTAAAGCCAATGCGGAGGCTTTTGCTAATGGCTGGTATCATTCCGGAGATCTTGCCGTGAAGCATCCAGATGGGTATATAGAGATTAAAGATAGGTCCAAGGATATCATCATTTCTGGAGGTGAAAATATCAGTAGCGTGGAGGTTGAAAATATTCTATACCAACACCCTGCAATTATGGAGGCATCAGTGGTGGCTAGAGCAGACGATCGATGGGGAGAATCTCCCTGTGCATTTGTGAGTTTGAAGTCCAAGGTGGATCCATCTGATGAACAAAGAATGGGAGAAGATATAATGAAATTCTGCCGGTCGAAAATGCCTGCATATTGGGTTCCAAAATCAGTAGTGTTTGGGCCATTGCCAAAGACTGCTACCGGGAAGGTACAAAAGCATTTACTGCGGGCTAAAACAAAGGAGATGGGACCATTAAAGAAAAGCAAGTTATAATAGCAAGGATTGCAATATTCCTGAAGAATAATGAATAATAACGGTAATGCTGGTTCTATCTTTTCCTCCCTCCTACTTAAACCAGTTGGTGTACCAAATGATTAAGCTTCACATTTGGTGCACATAGAAACAATGTACCATCCCCGAAAGAGAGAAAAATAAGAGGGGTGATTAATAGTGTTACAATTTGATCACTTTAATATGAGCACCTAATATTATCTTCAATAGCCAGTAGTTTGAAATTTATGTGCAGCTTAATATTTCTATTTGAAGTTTCTCTATTTCTGTAAAATGATGTTTATTTTTTTCAAAACTTTCATTTTTTAACCTCATCGTAGTCTTTTCAATATTATGCTGTTCATACTAATCATTATACCATTCTTGTAATTCTTCAAGAGTATATTCATCATTTTTTGTATTTAATTCAGAGTTTAGTTTAATTTTCATAGTCCTACCTATATGAGAGGAGGATCTTTCCTTGTCTCCTTCAGACTGGTGCAGTTTCAACGTATGCTCCACTAACTTGTATAAAAAATATTTTAAGCATACGTTGAAAATAATAATGTCATTTTTGCCAAAAATATGTATAAGGAATGTGAATTGAATATTTTTTTTTTAGGTCTAATTAAAATAATCTTCAAGTTTCTTGAGAAAATAATTTTTGACAAAAATATTTTTAATTCCTGAATTGTTAAAAATAGTTTAATGAAAACTATTTATATATTAAGTATAATTTAAATTATAAAGTAACTTATATGAAAATACTTAATGAAGCCCAATATATTAATGCAATGTAAAATGAATGAATCATATGGAGGAGAGGATTCTAGTATAATTAATCAAAATGCATTATTTTATATTTTACATTTTTCTTTTCCTTTTTCTCTTTTTATAAGTTTTTGTTATCATCAAAATTAAAATTAATTCCTTCATATATGTATCATAAGTATGCAATTTGCAGGGGGAGACCAATGAGCTGTAGCTCCGTTGGTTGCAGGGGAGTAGAGGTAGATCCTCTAATATGTTCCGGAATTGCTCGTGGAATGTTAATTCAGTCCAGACAAAAATAATTTTATTATAAAATTTGTAAATATGAAAAATAATTATTTTTTTATACATACTATTAAAAATAATATGATTGCGTAATGGATGACATCTTAATTCATTTTCATGCCTACAATACAACCATGTTGAATCCGAAAAATGTAATGTATTGTCTGCAAAAATTAATAAATTCACCTACTTGACTTGGTCTTGTGAGGAATAGGTACTAGCTACCAAAATACTAGTAGATGAGACTACAATCAACTCTTCATGTGAGAATGAAAATTATAAATTACTAGTATATAGTAGCATGATATATATATATATATATATATACACACACACGTAGAGTCTCTAAAACGAACCTTAAAAAACGAATCAAAGACGAACCGTCATCTTTGGTGTCTATAGCAACGGTTCGACCCGTCGCCAAAGACTACACGGCTATGGCGACGGATCGAACCGTCGCCATAGACACAAAAGATGACGGTTCGTCTTTAATTCGCTCTTTAAGGTTCGCTTTAGAGACGGACCGTATATATATATATATATATATATATATATATATATATATATATATATATATATATATTATAATTTAACTCCACAGATAACAACAGGATGTCATGATCTTACAAAATTATAACTAATGTAAAATACAACACTACCAGGCAGCTTTATTATTACAACTTGCAATTATATGAAATTGGTTAACATGAAGTTTATTTTGAGTTAAGTTGACCAATTAACAAATAAAATAGTGACACGCATGCGAGATTGTATGTATATCACTGTATCAATATTCTATTAGTCAATTGACTAACTTACCAAAAAAATAAATTCGTGTACCAATTATATACTCACCCACTAGTCAACTTGAAAGTTGAAATGAAAGAACACGAAACAAACAAAATACTCCTAGCTAGCTTGTTAATTATGCTGCACTAAAACTAGCTAGTTAGTTCTTGTGGGGAATTAATTTATGGTATGATTTTCATATCCCTAAAGCCTTCCAGCCCAAAATTTCAGACTATTCAATGTATCAGCATACCCAAAAAACCCATATTCCCGGCTCTTATTCATGCTAAAAACCTGTTGAATCTTTAAATGCAAGACAGCATCAAGTGCAGCAAAACAAGTAATCTCCTCCAATTTGGTTTTGTGCAGTCCGAATTCCTCCACAATTTCCTCCCAAACTTTTCCTTTCCTTCCCATTTCTTCCACCCAATCAAACTCATCTCCATTACCAAATGCCTCCACAAATTCAACCTCAAAAATCTCACACAAAACCCACCACAATCCCTTCCATGTAAAAACATCACCATTACTACAATTAAGTGCCTGGTTTTTAGCCTTATCGGTCACCGCCGCCCATATCTGCTGCTCCGCCAGAACCCGAGAATCTGACATATCGCAGAAATGCTCCCATGTGTATTTACTCCCCGGATACTTGAATTTTAGGCCTTCGTATTTACATATGGTGGCGTATACACATAATGTGTGGAGAGTATTGTAAATACTCGATGAAGATGCGCCGATTATGATGGATGAACGGTGGATTGAGTGAGATATGGATGATGAGCAGGAAGCGAGGAGGTCTTCCATGGAGTAGTAGAAGTTTCTGTACGGAAGGCGCGGCGAGTCCTCCGTGAAAGGTGGCGTGTGGGGGCGGAGTTGGTGGCTGACAGCGGGGTCGAATATGGGTCCCATGTAATGCTTGCCACCTGTTTGAAGAGCGACGTGAGTGAGAGATGAGGGAAATGGGGTGGATTTGAGGAGGATTTGGAGGACGTTTTGGAGCATGGCGGTGTTGATGGTGATGTTGGATTCTTCGGCTTCGGCGACGTGGAGGGCGAGCCAGAAGAGGTGGGTGATTTGGGTGGAGATGGGGAAAACTTAATAATAATCTTATAATATTGAATGCAAAGGGTTATTTAATTAAATTTTTTTAATTACAAATAGATTTCTTTTTTAGGAATATATGCGAAGTAGTGAAGTACTGGACTACTTCTTGTTACCTCATCTTTTGGAGCATAAGAAAGATATGGAGGGAGAAATATAAACTACTTATATAAAGAGAGGGAAAAAAAAACAAAGAGAGAGAGAGAAAAGAAAAGAAGAAGGAACCAATCCAATCCGGTCCACAGACCGGTCCAAGGTTTTACGAAAATTCCCAAAACCTCAGCCTCAGGGAGAGTTCAATTCGCTCTGTTGTGTGCTGGAAGGACATGAAAGGGTCTTTTTCTTTGGCTTCGAGGGCTTTACCTGCGATTCAAAATCTCTCCAAACAATTACACAATCACAAGACACGAAACCCTTCAAGGGCCACGCCTTTAGCCTCATCCACCGAACAAAACCCTGGTAAGCCTTCATTGAATTCTCAGTTCAGAGATTCCAACTTGTCATCGATATCTACCAGTCCCATTTCAATTAAGAATTTCAAGTTACGGATTCAACCCATTAATCATCAATACATTTCTCAGATTCTCTCTAGGAAAGACTGGTTTTTGTTGCTAAACCAAGAGCTAAAAGCCAAAAGGATTACTTTGAATCCTCAATTAATTGTGAGTATTCTGCAAAATCAAGAAAACCCATTACACTCTTTGAAATTTTATATCTGGGTTTCAAATGCCTACCCGTTATTGGAGAAGAATCAGTCTATTCGGGGTGTTCTAGCTAATGCACTATATCGGAAAGGTCCTGTTTTGTTATCTGCTGAATTGATTGAAGATATTAGAAGTTCTGGGTGTCGTGTTACGGAGGAATTGGTTTGTATATTAATAGCTAGTTGGGGGAGGTTAGGGCTGGCAAAGTATTGCGGTGAGGTTTTTGAACAGATTTCGTTTTTGGGTCTTTGTCCGACTACTAGGCTGTATAATGCAGTGCTTGATGCATTGGTGAAGTCCAATTCACTTGACTTGGCTTATCTGAAGTTTCAACAGATGCAGGTGGATAATTGTAGACCGGATAGGTTTACTTACAATATCTTGATCCATGGGGTATGTAAGGTTGGTGTGGTCGATGAGGCAATTCGTTTGGTGAAACAAATGGAGGGCTTGGGATATTCCCCCAATGTGTTTACATATACAATCTTAGTTGATGGATTCTGCAATGCAAAAAGGCTAGATGAAGCCTTTAGGATTTTAGACAAGATGAAGGAGAGGAATGTGAGTCCAAATGAAGCTACCTTTAGATCATTGGTTAATGGGGTATTCCGTAGTGTGACCTCACATAAAGCATTTCAGTTGCTATCTAAATTTCTGGAGAGGGAGCCAAGCTTGCCTAGTGTGGCTTGTGATGCTATATTGCATTGTCTTTCCACTAATTTTCTGCCAAGGGAAGCTGCTATCTTTTTGAGGAAAGCTGGTGCAAGGGGATATTGTCCTCACAGTTCAACATTGAACGTTACAATGACTTGTTTGATTAAAGGATTGGATCTCAATGAGACATGTGATATCTTAGATAGTCTTATTGACCGAAATTTGAAGCTAGGATTTAATGCTTATCTTGCACTCATTGAGGCCTTGTACAAGACTGGAAGAAAAGAAGAGGGGAATCGGTATTTAAATCAAATGCTACAGTATGGACTTGTTGCAAATGTCTACTCATATAATATGCTAATTGATTGCTTCTGCAAAACTAAAATGATGGACAGAGCATCCCAGTCTTTCCAAGAGATGTGTGAAAGACGGATTGCTCCAAATCTTGTTACTTTCAATACTCTAATTAGTGGGCATTGCAAGGACGGAGATGTTGGTAAGGCAAGGGAGCTTCTGGAGATGCTTTTGCAGCATGGTTTTAAGCCAGATGTTTTCACTTTTAGTTCAATAATTGATGGTCTTTGTCAGTCTTACCAGATTGAGGATGCTTTTGACTGTTTCACTGAGATGAAAGAGTGGGGAATCACTCCAAATGCTATTACCTACAATATCTTAATACGCTCATTGTGTGTGAAAGGGGATGTTTCTAAATCCATGACGCTGTTGAGGAATATGCAAGTTGATGCTATAAAGCCAGATGTTTTCTCTTTCAATGCCCTAATTCAGAGTTTTTGTAGGATGAATAAGGTTGAGAAGGCACAGAAGCTTCTTGTGACCATGTTGACATTGGGTTTATGTCCTGACAATTTTACTTACTCTGCCTTTATCAAGGCATTGTCTAAATCAGGAAGATTTGATGAAGCAAAAGCGTTGTTCCTCTCAATGGAAGCAAATGGATGTATCCCTGACTCTTATACATGTAACTTATTCATCGATGCTCTGGTTCAGTCATCGCGCATTGAGGAGGCACACAGTATCTTAAAGAAATATGAGAAGAGGGGAATGTCATTTCAACCCATCCCTGTTTTGTAGTTGGGTCGCAACTACTTTAACTAATGGAAGAGTATGTACTTCACTACTTCACCTTGTGGCTATGAATTCAGATAGGCTATCAGCATGAGGTTGCTATTTGCCTACTATGTTGGAATCAAGTTAATTCTAGGTATGTAACAAGATACTTTTCCTGCATCAACTGTGCTTTTTTCTTTTTTATCATTCTACCTTTATTCTTGGTTTTGCTTGTATAGTCATTGTTGGCTCTTTAAACATAATTAACACTTACCAAGTTTACCTTTCATAATTTGAAGTTCTATCAATCTGGGCGAACTCTTTTGTTTTGTGTTTATTTTTTCATCTGTTTCCATCTGAACACATAAGATGGACTTTTGACCTTTCGATGGTTTTGAGGGAACTCTTTTAAAGTGGTCAGCTGTATATGGTGGTAGTTTCTCTGTTTTTCATTATAAATATTGTTGGGGCCTAATAATCATTTTGATTTTTTGGTAAGACCCCTTTTCAATTTAGAGTAATGCTACACCAACAGAAGACCTTTCATAATAAGGTTAGACCCCTTCAAAGACAATTACAACCTTCTCTCTTCCATTATCTCTCACCTCAAAGAGGATGAAAAAAAGGCATTATATACATTCTGTTTGATTCTTCATCTGGTGTATCTTTTTCGTCAATTTATTTTGAAGTTCAAGTCAAAATCTCCTAATGAATATAATTCTGAATAGTGTTTTCTTTATATTTATCTTTTGTCCTCTATATTTCAACTGTTTTTCTACACTTAGGTGCAAATTTACATATATAAATTATTTGCGGTTGTACTCTTTGATTGTTATCTGGTATTTTATCATGAGTCATGACAAGATATGCTTTGGTAGTGGGTTGTTACCAAAGTTATCTAATTTAGTTTCATATGCGCAATCAGAACGATTAATGATTAAATATGTTCTGAACTCATAGGAGGCATTTCGTGTTCTGGATAGGGTTTCTCCCCCAAGTGTTTCAGGGTATATTACACACTTGCTGACATTCACCAAACAGACTTGGTCAGAATATTCAAAGATTTTTTAACCTGCAAGTGACATTCTTTATGTTAAATATGTGGTAGTTTAAGTCCAAATAGAGTTATCACTGAGCCAGTGTCTGCTAGGCACCTAGGATGTTGGGATTAGACAGTCTGTTGTTATGATGAAGAATAATTATATTAACTCACTCTTACATCATTGAGCTGTGTCCACTCTAAGTTATCAAAAAAGTTGAGAAGTTGATACAAATCTTCGTTGGTGGAAGGGAATGACAAGAGACTTATTCTGGACATGGAGGTGTTACTGTCTGCCCAATTAGAATAGTTTGAAAAATCTAATTGGTTTAAGTGTTTGAATTTTGAATTCGTCTATCATAGTATTCTTGTGTTCAATTAACGTACCATTAAATAAAACTCATTGAGCAATATGAACTAAATACACTGTTTATGTTTGTGCAGCACCTGTCCACCTAGTGAACAGCGCGAACATTTTGAGAACCGGTATCCTTGGTCTGGTGAAATTGGATCAAATGAAGATGGGAAATAAATTCTGCTTTTATGGACATGTCTTGTAAAAAAAAAACGAGTAAATGTTAATAAGAGGAGAAAACTGATGCTGTCGATAACTTGGATTGAGTAGGGCTTAAAGAGTTCACTGTATATGCAGCTGGGTGTTTGTGGTTTGTTTACCATGCTCTTTGAGTCAGTGCTCCAGAATTTAGTGCTGAAGGCCATGTTTTCTTTCTCGAAGAAAATACCTAATCCTGACACACAATAATTTGCAAATAATTGGTGGTTACCAGCTTGTGCAGTCACTCTTGCTTCTATCATACAAAAATAAAATGAATGGATTCTGTATTCACGGCACAACCTCCTCGCATCCACGTCTGTTACATTCTCTTGTGTGGAGTGAACTGTTGTTGAACAGCAAGAATTTGGCTACTTATATCTTCGGACTTTCGTTTAGTTTATACGTAGTGAATTATTTGTAGAGTCATCAGGTAAATGAATTACTTTAGCTGATGAGATGTTTCTGTTAAAAGTGATTTGGTGCCACAATGTAGTCATTAATTTATTCTGAAGATCATTGATTTTTATTTTGTTTCATGTCATGTTCGGGAATTGTTTCGAAATAAAAAACAGACTTGTGGAAGATGTCATGTGATGTGGATATGCGTATTGCTCTATAAGTACCTGTTTTTTTAAACTTGCTCATTCGTAAGGACCAATATATTAACTCTGGTGGAGGTTGGCCAACTCTAATTTTTTGTTGGGATAATTTTGCAGAGCGTCGACCAAGGCAAGAAGGAGGACTGCTTGGCCTAAGCCTACATTGCTGCTACTTGTCAAAGCACTACTAGAAATTATTACAGACTACTAGTTGTTGTCACCCTATTCAATCTAATGTTGTGACTTAATGGGATACTATTACTACTATGTTACTTCCTAAAAAGCGAAAGCCAATTCTGTACGTATTATGCAAAAAAATTCCCAATGGCGCGAGAAAGGTGAAGTTGTATTAGGTGGTTGACAGCCAGCATAAATCCTTTGGTAAACACCCCAAGTAAAAGTGCCAAACTATTGATTTTTCACTGCTGTGAGGCAACCTTAACTTGTAGTACAAGTATAAAAGGTGATTTTAGGTTTGATTCTTGACACTCAAAAGAGAGTCCTCTTCAAGTAAAAGTTGGTGGCTTGCAGTCCAACTGCCTTCTTGGTCACCTCTTTCCCATCCAATTCTTTTTTACCAAAATGAAGGAATACTTTTTACTACCCTTATTATTATTTTAAACTTTAATACTTATGTTGTATTCTTCTGTTATAGATTGACCTTTTCCTCATGACTTGTGACAAATTTACTATACGTGTTGATAATTTTTTAACCGTTCAGATGATGGCCCCAGAGTTTTAGATTAAAATATGCAATCAAATGAACATACAAATTGGTTACCTTCTTTATTATTTTTTTTTAAATTTTTTTTAGGTGCCATCAATTTATATTTTATTACATATAGTTACAGTTCGACTATTTGTCATCCTGTAATTAGGTCAGTATGCCCCTTTTAGAAGCTTGCAACCTTGGATTACATTTGTATATAAGCCTAAATGTGGTCCTTCTCTTCCATTGAGTATTTATTTTGTACAAGTTACAGTAATGGCATCTTCATTCATCACCAAGCACAGCCTTACAGTTCTAGCTCTGATCTGTGTCTTCATTTTTCCTTGCATTCTAGGTATGGAGCAAAACAAATACCAAATTTTGCTGCTCATTTATTGTATTGATCGTTGGTCGTAATACTTAATTGACAGGGAAGACAGATGAGTATATACCTGAAATTGGTACCGAAGGATCTGTTTATGGAAATCTGCCTCGAACAGGAGGTGCAGGCGAACATGTTCCTCAAACAGGAGTTGCAGGTTTTGATGATCCTGCTGAAGTTGTTGCAAAAGCCCTGTTATGTTTCAATGATAACTATGTAAGAGATATTTCAATCATGCATATGCATATTTTTTTAGAACTATTTGGCTCGTGCTGATATCTGGAAAATGATAGACGAACGTATATTTATCCGTTTTTTCATTCATGCAACAACGATAGGTTTATAGCAGCTGTGAGGAAGCTTATAGATTGACAGCCAGGGGAAACATCGACGTGCCACCAGAATATACAGATCAATACTGTAACGGCGCATGCCTGAGTGAGACGCACCTTGTGCTCAACTGTATTGACAACATATTATCACATTTCCTTTTTTACAATAGGGCATCAATACGGGACGTGAGAGAGACCATCAAGGCAGCATGTAGCTATGGTCCTAAAAGAGGTTAGAACATAATTTTCTTTTGTGGATAATAATCGTAATCAGATATTAAAATTTTATTTTTATTCCACAGGTAACTTCAATGTGGCTGAGCATATTGAAGCCGAAGAGAACAGTGCTCAAAAGGGTTCCAAAACTATTCTGTTTGGGCTTCTCTTGATGATTATTATATATGGGATATAATGTACTGTTTTGAGGAACATATTTGATCTTAATGTAATGAGCGTATAGAAAGCTTATAGAAGTGAGTAACATAATGTAGTAGTTCTGTGGCATTACAGGCGATGAAAATTCATATGTATACCTTTTTTTCCCCTAAAAAATATGTGATTTGTGAGATTATATGTCTCTATATACGTACTGGAACAAATTGAATTATGCATCTTATATAAAAAATATTTGAATTAAAGTATTTGGGCATCTGGGAGATTGATGAGATTTTTTCTTTTTTGTTGTTGTTATTATTATTATTATATTATCCTTCTCTTAGTTTCTCAGTCATTCAACCAATTTTTTTAAAAAAGACTTGAAATGGACATGAAAATTTATGGGCATCATATTAAGGACAACCAATTTGTCTTGTTCAATAACCCTTAATTACTATTTTTTTCTTTTGTGGTTCTTTTATAAAATTTTAATTAGGAGAAAAAAAAAATGAGGAGCAGGATAAATGGACTGAATTATACCGAGATCATAATAATCTAACTGAGCCATCAAATTTAACAAATCCATACCGTTAAATTTGGACCAAAAGAAATACTACGGTTTTTCCCCATGTTCTCCTAATAACACTCGAGCACTCACCTTCCAGTTCTCGACTATCAACCAACTATAACCGCCACCAGGGAAAAAGACAGAGAAACAGAGAACTCCAAGAATCCACAGATTCTTTCTCTCTTCAAAACCTTAACTTTCGTTAACCCTATATCAATGGCGTCCCTCAAGAACTACTTCCAAACCCTGATAATCCCTTTATCCTCTTTCTCAAGATCAAGAAGTACCCAAGCATTCTCCATTCTCCTTCTAACTCTAGCTCTGTTCTTCTTCTTCTTCTTCTCTATCTCCAACAATTCCCCTGATATATCCTCTGCAAATTCTCTCTCTTCTCGGCTTCATTTTGCCTCGATTTACATTTCATCACTCTCTTCCATCATTTCTTCGAATACCCAATTCGTTTCAAGCTCCCAAAACACTTGCTCCGATGCTGTCACTGAACTCTCCCCTGTTCGAAAGAAATCAAGAAAATTTGGTATTGAAGAAGAAGATATAACTTCTTGTGATATCTTTGATGGGAATTGGGTGTTGGATGATTCAAATTCCTACCCACTTTACAAACCTGGGTCCTGTCCCTTTATTGATGATTCGTTCAATTGTTTCAAGAATGGCCGGCCGGATTCGGATTACTTGCGGCTCCGGTGGAAGCCACATGGGTGTCACTTTCCAAGGTTCAATAGTCAAAATCTAGTGCTAGTTAATTTTCTTTTTTATGTATTTATATGGTTCTTGCCAAAATTGTTTTTTTATTTGATGAATTGTTGTATAGGTTTGATGGGTTGAAAATGCTGAAGTTGCTAAGAGGAAAAAGAGTGGTGTTTGTGGGAGATTCACTGAACAGGAACATGTGGGAATCTTTGGTTTGTGCTTTAAGAGAGTCATTAATCGACAAAAGCAGAGTTGTTGAAGTTTCAGGTCGCCGCAAGTTCAGGACTCGGGGGTTCTATTCTTTCAGATTTAAGGTAATTATTTCTGATCTTTATGAAGTATTCACAATAGAATCTGTTTTCTGCTTTTTAGTTTTTGGAAATAGCCTACTATTCATGTGAGGGACTTGCGGAAATATGGAAATATATAGCGTGAAAAAGTTCCCCATTTTTTATGTATGATCATCTGAAAATGAAATATGCAGGATTATCAATGCTCAATTGATTTCATCAAGTCCCCATTCTTAGTTCAAGAATGGAAAATATCGGACAAGGCCGGTACACGCAGAGAAACTCTTAGACTTGACATGATCCAAGGCTCTTTCACTAAGTACCATGATGCTGATATTATCATCTTCAACACAGGTCACTGGTGGACACACCAGAAAACCTACAAAGGGTACATATCATTCTTATAACATTGTCACAATACACGTGCCCATTTCAGTTTCACAAAGGCACATTTCTTTTAAGAAAAATTAACAAATTTCCCTTCATTTTCAGCAACAATTACTTCCAAGAAGGCAGCCAAGTGTACACTAGACTAGAGGTGGAAGATGCATATTCAAGGGCCTTAAGGACATGGTCCCAATGGGTGGATTCTAACATTAATCCTAGTAAAACTAGTGTCTTTTTTGGTGGATATTCTTCCTCTCATTTCAAAGGAGGGCAGTGGAATTCTGGTGGAGGCTGTAAAGGCGAAACGCGTCCTATAATGAATAACACATACATTGCGTCGTATCCATGGATGATGAGTGTTCTTGAATCTGTTCTAGAGGAGATGAAAACGCCGGTATTTTATATGAACATTACAAAAATGACAGATTATAGGAAAGATGGGCATCCTTCAATTTTCAGGCAGGTGAGTGGGGGAGGACAAAGGCATAATAAAGGAGGAATGATACAAGACTGCAGCCACTGGTGCCTGCCTGGGGTACCTGATGCTTGGAATGAGCTTCTTTATGCTACTCTTCTAATGTCTCATAGCGGTCCGGTTTAAGTAGATTGGATCATTTTGTTTCTGGTATTGGTGTCACCTGACTTTTGTTTATAGGTCATGTTGTATTATGTTATAGGTTAAGGTGTTTTGCTTTTGGTTTATATTTTGTCACAATTATATGTAGCTTTCCAATGTCCATTATCTTAAAACAATGTTGATATTTTAACTTCTAGTATAACCAGCCACACACACACACACACACACACACACATATATATATATATATATATATATATATATATATATATATATATATTTTACAATAATACTAAGGTGACAAAAGAATTGTTACACAAAAAGATATAAAATGATATGTATGATTTTGGTTGGTTACAATTATTGGACTCATCCATGTACATGATAAATCATCTACTAATTAAATTTTGACGTATTTGTAAATGTAACACGACTCATTTTTTTTAAGAATAAACATGCACTTTGAAATAAACCTATATATTGTAGGAATATACAACATTGTGTGAGTTCAGAAATGGAAATATAATTAAACTAAAATTGTAACGAAAAATACTATGATATCCCCTTTTCCTTTCTCCTTTTATTTTATTTTCATTTTGAATAAAATAAGCGCTCTCATTAGAATAATCGAAAGAAGTTTAAGGATATGAAATGAAACTCTTTGAATGCACGGGACTTTTTAAGTTATTGAAGAAGAAAAAGAAATCTATACCAAAATATATCACAAATACTGACCGAGTCATTTTAGTTGGTTTCGGATCAATTCAGTTGTTCAAGTTTAATGATTTGGTAGCTCAAATTTTTTTTCTTTCTCATGCTTTCTTGGTCATTAATTTTTGATATTTTCAAAACTGACTCAACACAAGTTTTTTTTTTTTACAAAATTTTAGTACACAACTATTATTAAAAATGCAATGTATCCTTTGTCAATAAGAATTGAGCAAATGTTAAAAAAAAAAATTGAACAACCGAGTCACTAAACTTTGTGAAACAAGAGTGACGTGGAATAAGTGAAATCAACATGTAATATAAATTACTGAATTAATTAGGGACTAATTAAAATATCACTCAATTATATTATATTTAAAAGAAATTGATATTTTTACACATAAAAAATTTGATAGTTCTATAAATTTTTCCACACATAAATAGTAAATAGGATCCATCCTTATCCTTATGTCAGACAATATCTTGTGATTTTAAATCGAAAATATCAGTTCTCTTAATTGGCCGATTTTAAATTTATCAGTCGTTTGCTCGTGTAATTAAGCGTCCAGAAATAGAAAAGGAAAGAGATGACTAACCAAAATCCAAATCATTGATAAGTCCAGCCCATTTGTCTGAAGGAGGACCCAATCATAACAACCCGTGCTCACTCTGTCGACACAAGGAAGCAACCCAATCACCAAACCAAATCTTTTTCTTTTTGCGTATTTCAAAACGGTTGAGTTCCCGGTAGTTAGTACCAGCAGACCGACGACGATCCCCTCAAGTTTGAACCAATAGTCGGAAATTTCGACTGGAAAGTCGTCCTTTTTGCCGGAAAATGAGGCCGCCGCCAAAACCTATCAACGTCAACGCCATGGCTAGAAAGGTCGACGTCGACAATCGAATTCCTCTCCGTAATTATTACCGAATCGCCGATAATCTTCTCAAACAGGTCCAATTCTCTGAACACATATATAGTTGATATTATTAATATCTATATGCCATGTAATTTTTTAATTGATTTTAGAAGTTGTTTCTATTATGCTTAATTGTTAGCTAAATTTGATCAACTAGAGATTTTGCTCTTAGTGTTTCATTGGGGTTTAGGGTTTGTGATTACTCTATTTGTAAAGTTGTGATTTTGAACAACTTCTCAAAATTAATCTATTCCATCTGCTGAATTTTCTTCTCTCTAGTGCAGGCCAGTATTTATAGGGGGGAAAAGAACATTGTAGACTTGTATATTATACTTCTAAGATACTCGAGGTAATTACAAACCAATGTTGTAAGATTCTTATATATACCGTGTCTTATATAGGGATGTCATGTGCTTATTCTATGTTTTATACCCAGTTTGGTGTCTGAAACTATACCATTCCATCGAGATTACCAGGTTTCTTATCCCAAAGAAAGATCGTATTACAGGAAGGTAAATCCACTGTACAAATCTTTCTAGTTATTCTGTATTGTATGTTCCAGATTCATGCCTTTTTGACAGTGAGTCATGATTTCTTACTTTGTTGTTGTTTTAGAAATTGTTAGTCGTGATAGATGAGCTGGAATCTTTAAAGCCCGAATTCCAGCATCAAGTGGATAAACGCAACATGCTCCATGCAGGAAATCAACAGTATCAACTTGATGCCCATAATAGAACTTCATATGGATCAGAGTCGTCTTATTTGGAGTGGCCCCTTGTCAATAATAGAGCTTCTTTGAGCTTTGAAAATAAGCAGGTACCAAGCCTAAAGTTTTCCTATTGTAGTTTATAGTACTGCTTTATACTTTAATGTCCAGGAGTATTGATAGTTCTTTGATTCTTGGAATTTGCTCTTAGCATTTATTTGCTTTTTGACTATTTAAATTACTCATATTCAGTAAATTTCATAGCAAGTCCTGCTTAGGTTTTGCCTTATATTTTCACTGCCTTCCTTTTTTCCGTTTTTCCCTTCTCTAAGTTATCTATGTTCCCCGGAAGCTCTAGCACAAATGGTATCATAACCTAACTTATATGAGAGTGGTAATAGGTTCATACCTCAATGGAGGCAGTCTTTGCTAGCCTCAGTGGAGGCAGTATTCTATAGCCGTCATGGCCTTATTATAGTCTCATTTGAGGCACTTCCGCACTATTTTATAGCCATTATGGCCTTCCACTGCAAGGTTTGAGGGTAGGTGCGGTTGGTTCTACGTCCCCCTCCACCCATAATTATTTTTTAAAAAAAATATGGGAAGAAGAATGTTTTAACTATATTTTTGAGTCAAATCTTGTCTCCCAATTATTTTTTCTCCGGACATCTGGGTTCTGTCCTACCGCTTACACTTTTGTTTCTCTGTTGCGTTTGCAGTCTAGCAGTGCGGCACCTTTGTCTTCTTGGAAGCAGAACAATGATAATAGTCAAGTTTTACCGTCAAATTCAATGGACATGCAATTCCAGAAGCTGTAAGTGTATACATTAGATAATTCAAGACAATTAGAGCCCGTTAAAGGTGGTTTATTTTTAATTGCCTAACTTAGTTTGTGGATGAATTTTCTAACTGTACAAGTTTGTTGTTAAGCAAGTTTCTAAATGGATGATAAATTTAGGTCAATAGGTAAACTAAATAAGGTAAAAATTAACTTGTTAGGACCTCAATACCCCCTTTTTTGGATTGAAGTGTCATTAGTTGTGTTTAACAAGGTTCACATGGAATATGCAGTAGGGGTATATTGCACCCTAAATCATATGGATAGAATCATGTGTCAGTATGGTAAGAATAAGATACTAAAAAGTACGCTTTTTACATAACATCGATGTGCTATTTTTTGCTCTAAAGGCATGCTGCATAAACACATGGTTTTGAAGTGGCAATATAAGTAAGGTTGACATATGCTGCTGATTATTCTTATAAATGAGCAGATCTGTTAGTTTACTTCTTCCAAAGAAGGAAACATTGTCTAGACACTCTTTTCTGGGTCCAACTGGTCTTCGGGGTCAATGGCTGGGACCCACTGCAGAGATAAAGGTGAAAATTTTGTGTTGCATTTGATCTACATTTAATTCAGTTTTAGTGAATTTTATCTTTTAAAAGCTTGAAGTTTAAACTTTTAACGCTTGTTACAGGTTCACTATCCAACCTATACTGACTTGACTTCAAATGCAAATTCAAGGTTGATATTTAAATTTTGGCATGCCAACGTCTCTAAAATTTGCCCTTTTACCTTGTCAAATTTCTCTGTTGAAACATGACTTCTTGTAACGTGTTTTATCTGTTGTCACCTTTGGTTATAGCCCAAATCAGACTGGTCTCTATGACATTGTAGCAGTAAAAGATGGTGGTTCTACAGCAAGTGGATCTACTGCCATGGATTCAGTGCTCTCTTTGGATGATGGTAGATGGTTAAGTCCTGCTGAAGACGTGTTTCCTCCATCTAGAAATGAAGCAATGAATGACCATTTTCCTTTAGGTATAATAAGGCAACCTTCTCCCCCACCCGTTCTTGCTCAATTGCAACCAGAATGCATTCCAATTTCTCCATCAAGAGTTGCGGATCCAAGACCTGGACCAGTAAAACCATTTCAGGATGGGACGTCTAGTTCTAATTCTTATCAACATTTACATATTGTAAGTCACCCCTTCTGATGCTTGAGATGTAAATCTCTGGATATTGTCACGCATTTTCTTGTTAATTTCTATCAACAATTTATTGTTTTCAGTTATGTTATCTATGTGTTTTAGATGTAATTGGATTTGGGACACTGGTGTTCTTTTAACCTATTTGCAGCCAATAAAGATGATGGAAGATTTTTTAAGGTTGGCACAAGAAAATACTGCAAGAAATCTAGAAACATGTGGTGTGCTTGCTGGTTCACTGGTACGGGACACCACTCTTTCTCTTTTGTAATTCTTTTAAATAGAATTAAGAACAGAAAACTATGAATGTGTGTTTTTATATTTGCTGCAGAAAAACAGGGTGTTCCACATTACTACACTTGTAATCCCAAAGCAAGAGTCAACTTCTGACTCGGTAAGACAGTCAATTTGTGGAGTAAAGATGCAAAATTCAGTTATTTTTTCAAGGTTTAATGCGATTCCAAGTTTATTTTCTCGCTTTCGTTTTAAAACATTTGAGATGCAGTTTGTTCAATTTCTTTGGTGTTGTCAACTTCAAAGCAATGTATAAGTTTTTTTATCTAAAAAGATAATGCAGTGTATAAGGCAACCAAGGAGAAGTTTGTTTCTTTTAGGGGTTCTTATATTTCTGATATGAGGACCATATCTGCATTGATGTGCTTTTGCAGTTAATGTAAATTGGAGCAACATTTTCAGTGGTTAAAAATTCCCAAGAATTTCCTTTCCCTTTTCAAGTTGATCATATGGGGCCGACTAAGGGTTTCTTCAGCTCTGGAACATTCTTTCAAGAAAGATATATGATCTCCTTACAGATCGTTCAATCTCCAGTTTAGTTTGTAGGTTACTTAGAAAGATGCCTTTAAAAATGAAATCTTAATACATGAAGAGCTCTCCTTTTATTTCCTACCATTACTGTTAGTCGAAGACACTAGTCTCATGTGTCTAAGTGATTGTTAGATGGCTAAGTTCAAGAGTAACTTTTTTATTTCAATTCTCTGGTTTAATTGTGTTATCCATGATTTACAAAGACTTCATGTTTGTTGAAATTTTATGATGCTTAAATTTTATTGAAGCAATTTTTTTCCCTTTTAATGTTCAGTGTCAAACATTGAATGAAGAAGAAATATTTGAGGTTCAAGACAAGTATTCTCTTTTTCAACTTGGGTGGATTCATGTAAGTGACATAATTACTTTTCTGATGACATCTTTTTATACCTTTGGTTTTTTTCTCATATTTTGTCTTTTGAGTTTTCAAACTAGATTAAATATGCCTCTTTTTTTTTGAGTTTGTGGCTTGGCAAAAACTGAAGCACTAAAAGCTGCAGACCTTTGCAAGAAATTTTCATTTCCCCGTCACTAATCTTTATCATATTCAATTTGTTACCTCGGAGGAGTTTTTTTTCATATGAAGTTAATTAGTCTCATATTATTCTTTACTAACTGATTATATGACTTAAGATACTCGTATAAACAACTTGATTTTCTTCTTCTATTGAGTCATTGCAACTAACTGATTCGTATATTGATTTTCAGACTCATCCATCGCAGACTTGTTTTATGTCATCTGTTGATCTGCACACTCACTACTCATATCAGGTACTAATATATTTAATTATTGACTTTACTGACTTCAAGGATGCAGACATATATGTATGTTTTTATAATACTATTTTTCTCTTTTATCCTCATAGTGATCTAGGTAACAATATGGGTAACATAATTTAAAACTGATATGCATTTCGTAGTTCATGTGTAATTTTAGCTGTTTGGATGAGATGTTATGCCTTCATAGGTTTTACAGTGCACCTGGAATTGTTTTTGAGCGTAGATCTATTAATCTTATGAGCAAGTTAAGGTATCTTTTTACCTGTATTGAGCATCTTTCGTAGTCATATTGTAAAGGGCCGTCTGATACATTTTCATCATGTTAATACATGTTTTTTCTTTAAAATGCATATCTCGTCCCTATTTTGATTTTTTCAACCAAGTCATTCTCTCTAATGATTGATACTTCAAGTCTTCAATTTAAAGTTCTTCGGATTTTCTACAATCCCTAATAAATCTTCAATTATACTCTTGAAGCGAGAAAATCCAGTGAGGTGGGGTGTTTTTTTAATCTCCCAACAACCAAAAATGATGTAATTTTTTTGAAATTTATATTTCTTTATTTCAAGGAAGCCTTGAGATCATCACACGAAAATGAGTTGTCGATGTGTTATGTTTACATCCTCACTTTCCTATTCATCCTGTGAAAGCTTTGAATTCTACTTCTCAGATCATGTTACCGGAAGCAATTGCTATTGTCATGGCTCCTAAAGACGAATCCAGGTATATTCTTTTTCTCTTGATTTCCTTACTTGAAAACTATTTATCATTTGAAACTAGTGTTCCTTTTCTTACAACTACTTGCTCGGATATGAACTTATTGAAGTGACTGGTTTGACGTTTTTTAGCAGTTAAATTTTATTGAGCAACACATTGTGTGTTTTACAGAGGTGTAAATTATGTTTTTGAGAATGAATGTTAGTAGTTATACTAGATCTATACTAGTTATTTTTTTATTAATAAATTTTATGCTTATGATCTAGTATAGATCTTATGGGAGTGATTCTACTGGTAAAAATGTGAGCTGGCCTCAGGGTGGAGTTATCCATAGTCAAGTTGGGCAATTGCCCACCTTAAGTTTGGAAAGGAATAAAGGCTGTTAGCTATAATATTTCCAGAATATAGGACGAAGGTATATATACATACAAACTTGACCCCTTGATTTTGAAAGAAAGTACATTAGTATTATGTGTAAATTATTCTTTCAATTTATAATTTTAAATTAGTAAGAACAAAAGATTTAATGAAGGAATTTTTGCCCACCTTGACAATAAATCTTGGCTCTGCCACTGGCTGGCCCCTAAATGTGGTGTCTGGTTCAGATTTTGAAAACCAACAAAGCTGGTATAAACTACTGGAGTCCAGAAATAAAAGATAAAAATTAAATAGAAATTAGTGGTTATGAAACTCGTACAAAGTCGTTTATGGTTCTCCAGGTAGTCAAAAATCTGAATACCGCTTATAGATATTTAGAATTTTGCTTGAATTCCATTATAAATCTGTCTGATAATGTTGGTCAATCTTTTCAGTGTGCTCTCTCTAACACATGGTTATGGCATTATGCATAGACCCAATGTGTTTGTATGCATATTGTTATTTTACAAGAGCTAATCTTTGTTTTTCATATTTTTTTGGCAGTCCACATGGCATATTTCACCTGTCTGACCCTAGTGGTGTTGCTCTTATTCGGAACTGCCAACAGCGTGGTTTTCACCCTCACGAGGAGTCTGAGGATGGGAACCCGATTTATGAGCACTGTTCTCATGTTTTTATGAACCATAATCTGAAGTGTGATGTTGTAGACCTCCGTTGAGTTTTTATAACTATGTAACCTTGTAAGCTATTTAGGGTAACTAATTTTTTGGTCAGCGGGGAAAACATTTAGATCGAGTCTAAACTGTTTTATGCAGATAACAACAGTATATTGTAAATTACGGATTTTGTGAATAGAAATTTATAGACAGAGTGAATGCATTTGTATATACATTTCCAAATAAATGAACAGGAGGCCTGAGATATGAATATTGTGGTAGCATTATAACTCTTGATTATAGTGCTCTCATCAAGTGGGGACGTTCAAAAAATAAATTACTCGTCTCTATACGATTAGTGCTGTCGTCATACTCAGATTTATTGCGTACTTTTTGTATAATTTCACTTGCCAATAAATCAGTTGTCGTGTGTTGTATAACTAACTGTATGTACGTGAAGCCAGTTTGCATTTTAATTTTAAAGGTTGGTTTTAATAGCAGAATAGCTCATCAGGAGAAATATTGTGCTCCTGAGGAGTTTTGCTGGTATGCGCCAGGTTAGGCATATATTGTGGCTGTGTTCCGATAACAAGTGAAATATACTGTGGAAATGCTGGGGGAATATTAGCTCAGGTTTGGAAAAAAGGACATCAATTTTAACGAAAATTGCGAAGAAAATAAAATTCTTTTAATCAAGAAGGAGGGAATGCCTCCAACCTTTTCAGTGTCATGGCTAAGCTGATTCCGGTGAGAAGTTGGACATGAGAGGAAATAGATAGGGAACATAGTTGCAATTTTTGATATTACGATGACCTGATTGTCAATTTTTAAACTGTAGGATCAAAATTGAAAAGGTTTAAACTTTAGGGTCAGTATTGCAACTAACTATTTATTTAATTTGCTCCAATTAATTATTAGGTCAGGCCTTCATAGTTCATTGTATTGTACGAACTATAGCATTGATTACAAACTGCATGATGTAATGAGCTAGGTATCGTGTAGCAATTATTTCCGAGGATCTAAACCTACCATTTATGAGTGGAGAATTTGCACCTCAAAAGTTGTAGTTGTAAATTAAGTACTATTTATTTTGGGGTTGGGGTGGGTGGTTTTTTTCCAAATATATCAATGTTTTCGTAACTATAAAATAACACCGACGACTACTTTGGACTAAAAATTAAATTCCTCCCAAACCATTTCACATGTAGTATTTATTCCCTCCGTTCTTTAGTATAGATCGTTTTAGAAAAATATTTTTATTCTTAAATATAAGTCGTTTGAGAATTTCAAGTAAGCATTAATTGCTTAGTTTCCAATATTATCCCAAGTAATAAATATAACTTTGGTTCTCTCACTATTTTTTGCCCAATAAATAACACTCCTTTTTTAATACAAGGACAATATAGATAATTGATAGTATATTTAATGTTTTATAATCATTTCCTTAATATTTGTGCATAAATTTAAAACGACCTATATTAAGGAACGGAGAGAGTATTATAAAAGCTGTTTTGAGAGTTAGGTAACACCATTTAATTCGTTCTCAGAATCTAAAACAAGAATTGAACCGCAAAAGTTGAGAATCTTAATTTTGGGTTTAGACCTCATTTGGGAATTGGAAATGAAACATATTTACAATTTTACGAATTTAGAATTTGAGTCTTATTTACAATACCAAGCTTGGAATTGAGTTGCCACATGTACATGTGTTTTCATAACTGGAAAAAACAAAAAGAAAAACAAACATCAACAACAGATGCTTTTATGGCTAAAAGAAAAGTAGTGCTGGTGGCATGTTGAAGCAAAAAATTGCAATCCTTCCCATTTCATATAATGATTCGTAAGACGTATTTGTTATGGATTCTTATGATATATACACTATTTAAATCATTAAAAATAAGAAGAAAAGATCAAGATTAAAAATTAAAAACCGATATCCGCTACTAATAGTAGTTAACGGTAAAAAAACAGCGTCCGCTACTATTAATATAGCAAACGTTAGAATAAGTGTTTGACTTGTAACCAAGTTTAGGATTTATTAATCAAGGTAGTTTGTAAACCAGATTTTAGAGTTTATTAATCAGAGTTTAAAGTTTATTAAAATTCAGAAAGTACAAGTTACAGATCGATATATATATTACAGATCGATATATATATATATATAGAGTCCGGATCCAGTCCGGGATCCCGGACTCTATAAAATCCGGACCTTTATTTAATTTTTTTTTGTTTTTTTTTTTTGAAACAACTAAAAAAAAAAATAAAATTTATGGAATTGAAATTTTTTTCATAATAAAGTGTTTTGGGCGTGATTTGGGTACGTATAACAAAATATGGTGGTACAGTCTGTGCAGACTGTACCACCACTTTTTGGTATAGGTATTCAAAACACACCCAAAACATTATATTATGAAAAAATTTCAGTTCCATAAAATATTAAATATTTTTTTTAGTTGTTTTTAAAAAAAAAAGCAAAAAAAAAAAAAAAAAGGTCTGGATTTTAAGAAAATCCGGACTCCCGGACCGGATCGGTTGTGTGTATATATATATATATATATATATATATATATATATATATATATATATATATAAACCTTAAACCTTGATTTATAAACCCTAAAACCTAATTTGAAGTTTATTAACTAGGGTTTATAAACCAATATTTAAGGTTTATTAATGTGGAGAAAGTACTTACAAGTTGCAGATACATAATTATAAACCCTAAACTTTGTTTTATAAATCCTAAACTCTGATATTATTAACCCTAAACATTTATTGGTAAAGTCAAATTCATTCTGTTAAGCGTTTGCCATTACAAGAAAAAGACTTATTAGCGACCGACAATCTGCAACCTTATTCGGTCGCATATTCGGTCGCAGATAGAGGTCGCATGTATTCTGGACGCAGACTGTACATTGGTGACCAATGTTAGCGACCGGAACGTCAACGATCGACATATAGCGACTGATGTCGTCGCTAAGCTGAGTCACACGTGAGTGTCTCATTGGTGACGTGGCTCACGTGTCAGCGACCACCACGGTCGTTGATATCCTCAAGTCACCCGCGGCCGCTGATACGTAATAGCAACCGTATGCGGTCGTTGATTCATAAATTTTAATTATTTTTTTTTACCTATTTTGTTGATTTCCTAAAAAATCTATACCTATTTGTACCTGTTTTATATCTCAACACACAACAGTATATATAAATCATCAAAACTATACAAATTCATCTATCCACGTGCATAAAACCAACACAATAAACAAACCGAGCGACTAAAATTTATATACAAATTATATATTGAATCTAAAATTATAATTAACTTCATTGCCTTTTGTGACACCCTCAAAATAGGTATACATCACCTATTCTGAGTCGCCAAATACATGGTACAGAATACAAATACAATCGTTAATATTCAACAAGATAGCTGTGAGTTTTAATACAAATACTGTCTTCTAGACAATATTCACTCTCAGAATAAGTTCTCGTTATATTTATTGTCACACTATTTAACAGAATAGTGAGGACTACTAATACTATCATCTGGTCCATCATTCCGTTCCCCGACTCGTCCCAGCTATATTCTCATTTCCTGAAGAGAACAATGAAAGAAAGGGTGAGCTCAACTAGCCCAGTAAAAAATATTATGACTAAGATAATGCAGAACAAATTATCATTAGCCTTAAACAGTGTTAAACTGATACAATATAACAAACATCAAGTTTAACTGTAGCGGAACAAGCAACCCATTAGAAGAGTCAAGTAAAGAATAAAATCTATTATCTTCTATGATTTAAAAGGTTTTTCATGACTTTTATCGCTGGGACTCAGCTTAAAAATAATCCACATCATCGAATCATCCCTGCACTACGGCCAATGATATTCTTTAGTATCACGACCACAATTATCCATGCACTACGGGTCAAGAATATTTGTGTATTCATTAACGGTCATGATCATGCCAACTACTGTCCATCAATGCACTACGGGCCAATGAGGACTTTTACCACATCATTTATAACATTACAGTCATGATTATACCGAATAATCTCTGGTCATAATCATACCAAGTCCATCTATGCACTACAGGCCACAGATGACTTTCAACAGAATATAAATATGAGGATGATGACAATGATATAAGAATTCAATAAAACAAGTTCAAGAATTAATTTATCCAGGAACCAATAACGTCTAAATTGTCAACATGATACTGCTTTGTGGAGTAAAATTCAAGAATGCTCAGAAGAATATTTTCATGAAAAGATACTAGATGAAGCGCAAATATCAAGGATATTCCACTAATTTTATGGAGTATAAAAGTCAAAACTTTAACCAACTGAATATAATAAAGAATAGAATAACAAAAGAAATCACCATGCATGCGATAGACCGCACAGACAGGTTATTCCAACAGGAGAATAAATAATGGAATCAGGTCATGCGTAAACGCATCGACAAGATATTCCGACAGAATAATAAATAATAGAACCAGGTCCGGCGTAAACGCACAGACAGGATATTCCGACAGAATAATAAATAATAGAACCAGAATAATAAATAATAGAACCAGGTCCGGCGTAAACACACAGACAGGAAATTCTGACAGAATAATAAATAATGGAACCAGGTCCGACGTAAAGCACAGACAGGATGTTCCAACAGAATAATAAAAATGTAATAACAGAAGAATTTTACCAAGTATAGGGTAGCCCGCGTATACAGGTTATTCCAACAGAATAATAAAGAATGGAATAACAGAAGTTCTCTTCACGAATAAGAAAGAAAGAATACCCTTTACGAGTACAACAAATAATATCCCTTACCGTAAAAGAAACTTGATATCGGAGTAGTGAAGTAGCAGAATACTTTACTTCTTTCTCTCTCTAGAGTTTCAGTGAATTCGTAAGAAAATAATGAAGGAATGAGCTTCTATTTATAGAAAAATGGACTGTATAGTAACTAACTCATGAACGGTCTAGATTGATTTACTTTAATCTGACGGTCCATATTTAAAGCAATTTTTTTTAAATAAAATATAATATATTCTATTTATAATCTAATAAAAACGAATAACTTTATAAAATATTTTATTATGCAAACACTATGCATAATAAAATATAATATATTCTAATTATTGTCTAATAAAACAGATAACTTTATAAAAGTATTCTGTTTTATATAAATTTTTTTTACTATTAGCCTAATAAAACGAATAAATTTATAAAAGTATTCTGTTTTATATAAAAAACTGTTCTGTTTTATTACATTAATAATACCAATAAAACAAAACTGAGTGACTTATCACGTAAGCATCAATAATCAATACCGTGTACTACTATGCAACCATGCGTATTACTGTACTTTTACTACCGAGTAGTTCAACAGTATTAATGGTAAAACTTCTGCCGTTATTTTCATAAAGTATTTTTGTCATTTTCTCAATTCGACAATAATTCCGTTGTAGGGTCCACCAATGATTGTGTCATCGTACAAATATTTCCTGTTAAAACGAATATTCCCCGACCAATCGAATATTATATAGCAACTTGCGTACTTTGCAAAATTTATAAATATTACCCACAACTATAACAATGCATCAATTTCACTCCATAATATTCAAAAATAATATTTATAAAAAATTCATCTTTATTTATAAAAGTTGGGGTCTTACAACCTCCCCTTCTTATGAAATTTCGCCCTCGAAATTAGGGTACGTACCTGGTATATCGAAGAGGTAAGGATACCTTGACTTCATTTCAGATTCTAACTCCCAGGTCATTTTCTCAATATCGTGGTTTCTCCATAAAACTTTGACTTGGGGTATAACCTTGGAGCGTATAATATGTTCCTTCTTATCCAAGATTTGAACAGGAAACTCTTCATACGTTAAATCTTCCGCTATTTCGTCTGGTTCTAACTCAATAATGTGGTTCGGGTCTTCCACATATTTACGTAACATGGATATGTAAAAAATATTATGAACACGAGACATACTTGGCGGTAAAGCGAGTCTACATGCCACAGTTCCTACTCGATCGAGGATTAAAAATGGGCCAATGAATCGAGGATTGAGCTTTCCTCTCTTTCTAAATCTCGTAACTCCTTTCCACGGAGCAACTCGTAACAACACATGATCTCCTATATCAAATTTCACGTCCTTTCGATGAAGATCAGCATAACTCTTTTGTCGATCTTGTGAGATTTTTATACGTTGCCGGATCGTTTGAATCTTTTCCGTAGTCATACGTACCAACTACGGTCCCAACAACGTTGCTTCACCCACCTCATCCCAGCATACTGGAGAACGACACTTTCTTCCATACAACGCCTCGAATGGAACCATACCAATACTTGCTTGATAACTGTTGTTGTAGAAAAACTCCACCAATGGTAAGAACTTATCCCAACTTCCCTTGAAGTCAAGAACACAGAGTCTTAATAAATCTTCAAGAGTTTGAATAGTCCTCTCTGATTGTCCGTCCGTCTGGGAATGATATGCCGAACTAAATCGTAAATCTGTGCCCATAGCTTTTTGCAAACTAACCCAAAATCATGAAGTGAATCTTGTGTCTCGATCAGAAACTATGGATACTGGCATACCATGCAGCCTTATAATCTCGTTTATGTACATACGAGCAAGACGTTCAAGTGTATAAGTTTCTCGTATTGGTAAGAAATGAGCAGACTTGGTCAATCTATCAACAATGACCCAAATTGCATCAATGCCTTGAGAAACCTTGGGAAAACCAGTAACGAAATCCATGGCAATATGCTCCCACTTCCATTCTAGAATTTCAAGTGGTTGCAATGGACCTTTTGGTACTTGATGCTCCGCTTTGACTCGTTGACAAGTTAGACACCTTGAGATAAACAACGCTATCCCTCTCTTCATATTGCTCCACCAAAATGTATGATGAAGATCACGATACATTTTAGTACTCCCAGGATGGATTGCAAACGGTGTGTTGTGTGCTTCCATCATGATTTTATACTTTAAATCAGGGTCGTTAGGAACACAAAGTCTGGAGTTGACTCGAAGTATTCCTTTTTCATCGATTCTTACTTCCGGCATAGCACCTTCTTGCACTTTCTTCCTCATACGCATCAGCTCCAGGTCTGTAGCTTGAGCATATTTAACTTTATCAATTAAAGTCGGTTCTACTCGTATATTCGCCATCATCACATGGGTCCCTGGAGTCTTTAACTCTATCTCCATCCTTTGCAAGTCACACAAAATGGGCCTTTGAGTTGACAATATCGCACTCGTACTTACATATAATCTTCTACTCAATGCATCAGCTACCACGTTCGCTTTTCCAGAATGGTATTGGATGGTATGATCATAATCTTTCAACAGTTCCAGCCAACGTCGTTGTCGCATGTTGAGTTCCTTTTGAGTGAAGAAATATTTGAGGCTTTTATGATCCGTAAAGATCTTCACTTTCTCCCCATACAAGTAATGCCTCCAAATTTTAAGTGCGAAGACAACAGATGCCAACTCTAGATCATAAGTAGGATAATTCCTCTCATATTCTTTGAGTTGTCTTGAGGCATAGGCTATGACTTTCCCATGTTGCATGAGAACACATCCCAACCCTTTGTTCGAAGCATCACTGTAGATGACAAATCCCTCCAAGTCAGATGGTATTGTCAGAACAGGTGCTGAAATGAGTCTCCTCTTGAGTTCTTGAAAACTCTTCTCACATTCTTCGCTCCAACCGAACTTTGTATCTTTTCGAGTCAGCTGAGTTAATGGAGTAGCGATTCGAGAAAATCCTTCCACGAATCTCCGATAAGAACCAGCTAAACCGAGAAAGCTACGTACTTCGGTCACTGATTTAGGTTGCTCCCAGCTTTGAATTGCTTCAATCTTTGTCGGGTCAACAGATATTCCATGACTTGATACTACGTGCCCAAGGAATGCTACTTCCTCAAGCCAGAACTCGTGTTTTTTTAACTTGGCATAAAGCTTGTATTGACGAAGCTTTTGGAGTGTCAGCCTCAAGTGTTGCTCATGATCTTCACGGCTTTTGGAATAAATAAGGATGTCATCAATAAAGACGACCACAAAGTGATCCAAATATTCCTTGAATACTCGGTTTATCATATCCATGAAGGCAGCAGGAGCATTAGTCAATCCAAAAGACATGACTAAGAATTCATAATG
Source organism: Panax notoginseng (assembly GCA_016801055.1). NCBI lineage: Eukaryota > Viridiplantae > Streptophyta > Magnoliopsida > Apiales > Araliaceae > Panax > Panax notoginseng. The sequence goes on from CM029022.1 coordinate 20,861,174, forward strand.
CCCGTACCGAGTTCTGAATGCAGTCTTTGGAATATCCTCAGTTCTAACCTTTAGCTGATGATATCCAGAACGAAGAACGATTTTTGAAAAGAATTGTGCTCCTTGCAACTGGTCAAACAGGTCATCAATACGTGGCAATGGGTACCTATTTTTGATGGTGACATGATTCAACTCTCGATAATCAATACAAAGTCGCATACTCCCATCTTTCTTCTTCACGAATAGAACAGGAGCACCCCAAGGAGAAGTACTAGGACGAATAAAGCCAATGTCTAACAATTCCTGCAGTTGAGTCTTTAACTCCTGAAGTTCAATAGTAGCCATTTGATATGAGGCTTTGGAAATGGGTTTTGTACCGGGTTCAAGGTCGATACAAAATTCAATTTCACGCTCTGGGGGTAGGCCAGTAAGTTCTTCAGGGAATACGTCAGGAAATTCATTAACAATAGAAATATCATTCAAAACTGAAGTATTTTTGTTTAAATCCATGACATGAGATAAGAAAGCTTGACATCTGTTTTTCAATAAACGAATAGTTTTATGGCTTGAGATGATAGTGATTGATTTTAATGGTTTGGTTGTTTGAATTCGCATAATAGGTTGATTAGGAATATGAAAGCTAACAACCTTACAAAAATAATCAATTTTTGCATGATGAGTAGTTAACCAATCAATCCCTAGAATTACATCAAATGCAAGTATTTTCAATGAAATAAGATCGACAGGTAATGTGAGGGTACCGATTTAAACTAAACAAGACTTATAAACAGTGGATGTAATGAAGGTTTCTCCCAACGGAGTTTCCACAGATAAGTCAAAGTCTAATTTCTCCGGAGTCAAATTTAATCGTTGAGTGCAAATAGGAGAAATAAAAGAATGGATAGAACCGGTATCAAATAAGGTATAGACTTCGCTAGAATTTATGATAAGCTTACCCGTGATGACCTCGTTTGGGTTCCTTACTTTCTGGGAGGTCACAACAAACGCTCTCCCTTGCACTACCAGTTTTGACTTTTCTGGGACGTCCTTTGGTGCCTCCATCCTAGTTGAACTTTTCTTCGGTGAACGACAAAATCGGGCTAGGTGACCTTCTCTTCCATAATTATAACATGCTTTGGACGACATCGCGCAGTTTGGACTGATGTGTCCCTCTCCTCCGCATTTGAAGCATATGATCGGTGGTCGTTCTCCTTCCTTAACCACGTGTGCTGGAGCTGACGTCTTTCCATCATTGTTGAATTTCCTCTTCGTGAAATGTCCATTCTTATTGTTTTGGCCATGATTACCACCGAAGTGGTTTCCATTTCTGGCCTGCTGACTCCCTCCACGCTTGTTGTCACCGCTTCGATGACTGCTTTCACTGGTATTATCATTTTGCCTGTTGCTCTCTTTTGGTTGCGTTGACTCGTTATCGCGCTCCACTAACTGAGCCCTATTTACAACATCTGAATACAAACACAGTTTATGAGAAATAAGATGTTGACGTATCTCTGGCTTTAAACCTCTTAAAAACATCCGCGTCATTCTCTCTTCATTATCCACCAAGTGGGACGCAAACCGGGACAGCTCGGCAAACTTAGCTTCGTACTGCGACACGGTCATATTATTCTGCTCTAACTTGATGAACTCTGTGACGCCCCCAAAATTAGGTATACATCACCCATCTTGGGCCGTCAGATACATGGTACAGAATACAAATACAACTTACTAATACAACTGTCGTGTACAATACGACAAAACATAACTGTGAGTTTGAATACAATTATTGTCTACTAGAGACTATACAAACTCAAAAGGAGTCCTCATTATAATTATTGTCACACTATTTAACAGAATAGTGAGGACTACTAATACTATCATCTGGTCCATCACTCCGTTCCCCGACTCGTCCCAGCTATATTCTCATTTCCTGAAGAGAACAGTGAAAGAAAGGGTGAGCTCAACTAGCCCAGTAAGAAATATTATGACTAAGATAATGCAGAATAAATTATCATTAGCCTTCAACAGTGTTAAACTGATAAAATATAACGAACATCAAGTTTAACTGCAGCGGAACAAGCAATCCATTAAAAGAGTCAAGTAGAAAATAAAATCTACTATCTTCTATGATTTAAAAGGTTTTTCAACACTGTTATCGCTGGGACTCAGCTTAATAAAATAATTCACATCATCGAATCACCCCTGCACTACGGCCAAGGATATTCGTGTATTCATTAATGGTCATGATCATGCCAACAACTGTCCATCAATGCACTACGGGCCAATGAGGACTTTTACCACATCATTTGTAACATTACGGTCATGATTATACCGAATAATCCCTGGTCATAATCATACCAAGTCCATCTATGCACTACAGGCCACAGATGACTTTCAATATTTTATAAACATGAGGATGATGACAGTTATATAAGAATTCAATAAAACAAGTTCAAGAATTAATTTATCCAAGAATTAACAACGTCCAAATTGTCAACATGATACTGCTTTGTGGAGTAAAATTCAAGAATGCTTAGAAGAATATTTTCATGAAAAGATACTGGATGAAACGCAATTATCAAGGATATTTCACAAATTTCATGGAGTATAGAAGTCAAAACTTAACCAACTGAGTATAATAAAGAATGGAATAACAAAAGAAATCACCATGCATACGATAGACCGCACAGACAGGTTATTCCAACAGAATAATAAATAATGGAACCAGGTCCGGCGTAAAACGCACAGACATGATATTCCAACAGAATAATAATATAGACGGAACCAGGTCCGGTGTAAAACACACAGACAAGATATTCCAACAAAATAATAATAAAGACGGAACCAGGTCCGGTGTAAAACACACAGACAGGATGTTCCAACAGAATAATAATAAAGACGGAACCAGGTCTGGTGTAAAACACACAGACAGAATGTTCCAACAGAATAATAATAAAGACGGAACCAGGTCCGGTGTAAAACGCACAGACATGACGTTCCAACAGAATAATAGAAGAATGTCACCAAGTATAGGGTAGACCGCGTATACAGGTTATTCCAACAGAATAATAAGAAATGGAATAACAACAGTTCTCTTCATGAATAAGAAAGAATAACACCCCTTACCGTTTTAAAGAAGAACTGAAATAAAGAAGTAGTTAAGTAGCAGAATACTTTTCTTCTCTCTCTCTCTATATTGTCTTTCTATAGCTTCTCTCTCTAGAGTTCAGTGAATTCGTAAGAAATAATGAAGGAATGAGCTGCTATTTATAGAAAAATGGAATGCATAGTAACTAATCCATGAACGGTCCAGATTGATTACTTTAATCTGACGGTCCATATTTAAAGAAAAATCTTTTAAATAAAATATAATATATTCTATTTATAGAATAACTTTAATAAAGTATTATGTTTTATATAAAAAGATGTTTCTGTTTTATTACGTTAATAATACGAATAAAACAAAACTTCATTATCGTTAAATAATTCATATTAATAATTGAATCAAACTGAGTGACTTCTCACATAAGCATTACTAATCAATACCGTGTGCTACTATGCAACCATACGTATTACTGTACTTTTACAACCGAGTAGTTCAACAGTATCAATGGTAAAACTTCCGCCGTTATTTTTAATAAAATATTTTTGTCGTTTTCTCAATCCGACAATAATTCTGTTGTGGGGTCCACCAATGATTGTGCCGTTGTACGAATATTTCCTGTTAAAACGAATATTCCCCGACCAATCGAATATTATATAACAACTTGCGTACTTTGTAAAATTTATAAATATTACCCACAACTATAACATTATATCAAACTAACTCCATAATATTCAAAAATGATATTTATAGAAAATTTATCTTTATTTATAAAAGTTGGGGTCTTACAACCTCCCTTTCTTATGAAATTTCGCCCTCGAAATTAGAGTACGTACCTGGTATGTCGAAGAGGTAAGGATACCTTGATTTCATTTTAGATTCTAACTCCCAAGTCATTTCCTCAACATCGTGGTTTCTCCACAAAACTTTGACTTGAGGTATAACCTTGGAGCGTATAATATGTTCCTTCTTATCCAAGATTTGAACAGGAACTTCTTCATACGTCAAATCCTCCGCTATTTCGTCCGGTTCTAACTCAATAATGTGGTTCGGGTCTTCCACATATTTGCGTAACATGGATATGTGAAAAACGTTATGAACACGAGACATACTTGGCGGTAAAGCGAGTCTATAAGCCACAGTTCCTACTCGATCAAGGATTAAAAATGGACCGATGAATCGAGGATTGAGCTTTCCTCTCTTTCTAAATCTCGTAACTCCTTTCCATGGAGCAACACGTAAGAACACATGATCTCCTACATCAAATTCCACTTCTTTTCGATGAAGATCAGCATAACTCTTTTGTCTATCTTGTGAGGTTTTTATACGTTGCCGGATCGTTTGAATCTTTTCTGTAGTCATACGTACCAACTCCGGTCCCAACAACGTTACTTCACCCACCTCATCCCAGCATACTGGAGAACGACACTTTCTTCCATACAACGCTTCGAATGGATCCATGCCAATACTTGCTTGATAACTGTTGTTGTAGGAAAACTCCACCAATGATAAGAACTTGTCCCAACTTCCCTTGAAGTCAAGGACACAGAGTCTTAATAAATCTTCCAGAGTTTGAATAGTCCTCTCTGATTGTCCGTCCGTCTGAGGATGATATGCCGAACTAAATCGTAAATCCGTGCCCATAGCTTTTTGTAAGCTAACCCAAAATCGTGAAGTGAATCTTGGGTCTCAGTCAGAAACTATAGACACTGACATACCATGCAGTCTTACAATCTCGCTTATGTACATGCGAGCAAGAAGTTCAAGTGTATAAGTTTCTCGTATCGGTAAAAAATGAGCAGACTTGGTCAATCTATCAACAATGACCCAAATCGCATCAATACCTTGAGAAACCATAGGAAGACTGGTAACAAAATCTATGGTAATGTGCACCCACTTCCATTTTGGAATTTCAAGTGGTTGCAATGGACCTTTTGGTACTTGATGCTCCGCCTTGACTCGTTGACAAATTAGACACCTTGAGATAAACCGCGCTATCTCTCGCTTCATATTGCTCCACCAAAATGTATGATGAAGATCATGATACATTTTGGTACTCCCAGGATGGATTGCAAACGGTGTGTTGTGCGCCTCCATCATGATTTCATACTTTAAATCAGGGTCGTTAGGAACACAAAGTCTGGAGTTGACTCGAAGTATTCCTTCTTCATCGATTCATGCTTCCGGGATAGCACCTTCTTGCACTTTCTTCCTCGTACGCATCAGCTCCAGGTCTGTAGCTTGAGCAGCTTTAACTTTATCGATTAAAGTTGGTTCTACTCGTATATTTGCCATCATCACATGGGTCCCTAGAGTCTTTAACTCTATCTCCATCCTTTGCAAGTCACACAAAATGGGCCTTTGTGTTGACAATATCGCACTCGTACTTGCATATGATCTTCTACTCAATGCGTCAGCTACCACGTTCGCTTTTTCAGGATGGTATTGAATGGTATGATCATAATCTTTCAACAGTTCATATTGAATGGTATGATCATAATCTTTCAACAGTTCAAGCCAACGTCGTTGTCGCATGTTGAGTTCCTTTTGAGTGAAAAAATATTTGAGGCTTTTATAATCCGTAAAGATCTCCACCTTCTCCCCATACAAGTAATGCCTCCAAATTTTAAGTGCAAAGACAACAGCTGCCAACTCTAGATCATGAGTAGGATAATTCCTCTCATATTCTTTGAGTTGTCTTGATGCATAGGCTATGACTTTTCTATGTTACATGAGAACGCATCCCAACCCTTTGCTCGAAGCATCACTGTAGATAACAAATCCCTCCAAGCCAGATGGTATTGTCAGAACAGGTGCTGAAATGAGTCTCCTCTTGAGTTCTTGTAAACTTTTATCATATTCTTCGCTCCAACCGAACTTTGTATCTTTTCGAGTCAGCTGAGTTAGTGGAGTAGCGATTCGAGAAAATCCTTCAACGAATCTCCGATAATAACCAGCTAAACCGAGAAAGCTACGTACTTCGGTTACTGATTTAGGTTGCTCCCAGCTTTGAATAGCTTCAATCTTTATCGGGTCAATAGATATTCCACGACTTGATACTACGTGCCCAAGGAATGCTACCTCCTCCAGCCAGAACTAGCATTTCTTCAACTTGGTATAAAACTTGTATTCACGAAGCTTTTAGAGTACCAGCCTCAAGTGTTTCTCATGATCTTCACGACTTTTGGAATAAATAAGGATGCCATCAATAAAGACGACCACAAAGTGATCCAAATATTCCTTGAATACCCGATTCATCATATCCATGAAGGCAGTAGGAGAATTAGTCAATCCAAAGGACATGACTAGAAATTTATAATGCCCGTACCGAGTTCTGAAAGCCGTCTTTGGAATATCCTCAGTTCTAACCTTCAGCTGATGATATCCACAACGAAGATCGATCTTTGAAAAGAATTGTGCTCCTTGCAACTGGTCAAACAGGTCATCAATACGTGGCAATGGGTACCTGTTTTTGATGGTGACATGATTCAACTCCCGATAATCAATAAAAAGTCGCATACTTCCATCTTTCTTCTTCACGAATAGCACAGGAGCACCCCAAGGAGAAGTACTAGGACGAATAAAGTCAATGTTTAACAATTCCTGCAGTTGGATCTTTAACTTTTGAAGTTCAATAGGAGCCATTCGATATGGGGCTTTGGAAATGGGTTTTGTACCAGGTTCAAGGTCGATACAAAATTCAATTTCACGCTCTGGGGGTAGGCCAGGAAGTTCTTCGGAAAATACATCAGGAAATTTATTAACAACAGAAATATCATTCAAAGCTGACGTATTTTTTGTTTAGATCCGTAACATGAGCTAAGAAAGCTTGACATCCGTTTTTCAATAAACGAATAGCTTTATGGCTTGAGATGACAGTGATTGATTTTAATGGTTTGGTTACTTGAATTCGCATAATAGGTTGATTAGGAATATGAAAGCTAACAACCTTACGAAAATAATCAATTTTTGCATGATGAGTAGTTAACCAATCAATCCCTAGAATCACGTCAAATGCAAGTATTTTTAATAAAATCAGATCGACAGGTAATCTGTGGGTACCAACTTGAACCAAACAAGACTTATAAACCGTGGATGTAATGAAAGTTTCTCCCAATGGAGTTTCAACAAATAAGTCAAAGTCTAATTTCTCCGGAGTCAAATTTAATCGATGAGCGCAAGTAGGAGAAATAAAAGAATGGGTAGAACCGGTATCAAATAAAGTATAGACTTCGTTAGAGTTTATGATAAGCTTACCCGTGATGACCTCATTTGGGTTTCTTACTTTTTGGGAGGTCACAACAAACGCTCTCCCTTGCACTACCGGTTTTGACTTTTTTGGGACGACCTTTGGTGCCTCCATCCTAGCTGAACTTGTTTTTGGTAAACGACAAAATCGAGCTAAATGACCTTCTCTTCCACAATTATAACATGCTTTAGACGGCATCACACAGTTTGGACTGATGTGCCCCTCCCCTCCGCATTTGAAACATATGATAGGTGGTCGTTCTCCTTCCTTAACAACGGGTGCTGGTGCTGACGTCTTTCCATCATTGTTGAATCTCCTCTTCTTAAAATAACCATTCTTATTATTTTGGCCCTGATTACACCGAAGTGGTTACCATTTCTGGACTGTTGATTCCCACCACGCTTGTTGTCACCACTTCGATGATTGCTCTCACTGATATTATCATTTTGCCGACTGCTCTCTTTTGGTTGCGTTGACTCGTTATCGCGCTCCACTAACTGAGCCCTATTCACAACATCTGAATACAAACACAGTTTATGAGAAATAAGATGTTGACGTATCTCAGGTTTCAAACTTCGCAAAAATATTCGCGTCATTCGCTCTTCATTATCCACCAAGTGGGACAAAAACCAGGACAACTCAGCAAATTTAGCCTCATACTGCGATACGGTCATATTATTCTGCTCCAATTTGATGAAATCCACCTCCTTCATGTGTCGAACACTTTCGGGAAAGTATTTGTCATTGAACAGCTCTTGGAACTTCTCCCAAGACATTTTAAGTGCGACAGGTTGAGTACGCTTAATCAATTCCCACCAGTAATTTGTCTCTCCTCGCAACATAAAGGCGGCAAAGGGAACTTTTTGCTCCTCAGAGCATCCCAAGATATCAAATATCTTGGTAATCTGCTTTATTCATGTTTCCGCTATAAGTGATTTTGGCTCTCCATTAAACTCCGATTGTCCCAGCTCCTTGAACTGTTTAGCGGTGACCGTCCGAGAGTTTTTAGTGTTTTCACCTACATTTTGAACAGGAGCCGCTCTCGCCTGCTGTTGCATGAACTGCATAAAGCTTCTGAACATTCCATCATTCATCATTTAGTCAGTATTGTTGTTTGCATGAGGATTATCGCCTTCCTGATGCACATTATCCCGATTATTGATATGTGGTGAATTCACAGTCTCCTGTGCTCCATTGCTATTCTCAACATTCTCGGATGCCATTTTCAGATACTGCCACAAAACAAAAGTTAATTGATATGTCATATATTATCCTTATATTCTGACCGACCAATTAAATACCATGCAAATAAACTTAGGCAGGTCATACTAGCGAAGGAATTTCCAGTCTCTCCCCTCCTAGTTCTATTCTCACATCTTAGCCAGGGATCATATCCTTAAGCTTTGATACCAACTGTGACGCCCCCAAAATTAGGTATACATCACCCATCTTGGGTCGTCAGATACATGGTACAGAATACAAATACAACTTACAAATATAACTATCGTGTACAATATGACAAAACATAACTGTGAGTTTGAATACAATTATTGTCTACTAGAGACTATACAAACTCAAAAGGAGTCCTCATTACAATTATTGTCACACTATTTAACAGAATAGTGAGGACTACTAATACTATCATCTGGTCCATCACTCCATTTCCCGACTCATCCCAGCTACATTCTCATTTACTAAAGAGAACAGTGAAAGAAAGGGTGAGCTCAACTAGTCCAGTAAGAAATATTATGACTAAGATAATGCAGATTAAATGTGACGCCCCCAAAATTAGGTATACATCACCCATCTTGGGTCGTCAGATACATAGTACAGAATACAAATACAACTTACTAATACAACTGTCGTGTACAATACGACAAAACATAAACTGTGAGTTTGAATACAAATATTATCTTCTAGAGAGTATTCATACTCAAAAGGAGTCCTCATTACATTTATTAACACACTATTACATAGAATAGTGAGGACTACTAACTAATACTATCATTCGAACCATCACTCCGTTCCCCGACTTGCCCCAGCTACGTTCTCATTTCCTGAAGAGAACAGTGAAAGAAAGGGTGAGCTCAACTAGCCCAGTAAGAAATATTATGACTAAGATAATGCAGAATAAATTATCATTAGCCTTCAACAATGTTAAACTGATAAAATATAATAGACATCAAGTTTAACTGCAGTGGAACAAGCAATCCATTAAAAGAGTCAAGTAGAAAATAAACTCTACTATCTTTTATGATTTAAAAGGTTTTTCAACACTGTTATCGCTGTGACTCAGCTTAATAAAATAATCCACATCATCGAATCACCCCTGCACTACGGCCAAGGATATTCGTGTATTCATTAATGGTCATGATCATGCCAACAACTGTCCATCAATGCACTACGGGCCAATGAGGACTTTTACCACATCATTTGTAACATTACGGTCATGATTATACCGAATAATCCCTGGTCATAATCATACCAAGTCCATCTATGCACTACATGCCACAGATGACTTTCAACATTTTATAAACATGAGGATGATGACAATGATATAAGAATTCAATAAAACAAGTTCAAGAATTAATTTATCCAAGAATTAACAACGTCCAAATTGTCAACATGATACTGCTTTGTGGAGTAAAATTCAAGAATGCTTAGAAGAATATTTTCATGAAAAGATACTGGATGAAACGCAATTATCAAGGATATTCCACAAATTTCATGGAGTATAGAAGTCAAAACTTAACCAACTGAGTACAATAAAGAATGGAATAACAAAAGAAATCACCATGCATGCGATAGACCGCACAGACAGGTTATTCCAACAGAATAATAAATAATGGAACCAGGTCCGGCGTAAACGCACAGACAGGATATTCCGACAGAATAATAAATAATGGAACCAGGTCCGGCGTAAACGCACAGACAGGATGTTCCAACAGAATAATAATAAAAACGGAACCAGGTCCGGTGTAAAACACACAGACAGGATGTTCCAACAGAATAATAATAAAAACGGAACCAGGTCCGGTGTAAAACACACAGACAGGATGTTCCAACAGAATAATAATAAAAACGGAACCAGGTCCGGTGTAAAACACACAGACAGGATGTTCCAACAGAATAATAGAAGAATGTCACCAAGTATAGGGTAGACCGCGTATACAGGTTATTCCAACAGAATAATAAGAAATGGAATAACAACAGTTCTCTTCATGAATAAGAAAGAATAACACCCCTTACCGTTTTAAAGAAGAGCTGAAATAAGGAAGTAGTTAAGTAGCAGAATACTCTTCTTCTCTCTCTCTCTATAGTTTCTCTCTAGAGTTCAGTGAATTCGTAAGAAATAATGAAGGAATGAGCTGCTATTTATAGAAAAATAGAATGCATAGTAACTAATCCATGAACGGTCCAGATTGATTACTTTAATCTGACGGTCCATATTTAAAGAAAAATCTTTTAAATAAAATATAATATATTCTATTTATAGAATAACTTTAATAAAGTATTCTGTTTTATATAAAAAGATGTTTCTGTTTTATTACGTTAATAATACGAATAAAACAAAACGTCATTATCGCTAAATAATTCATATTATTAACTGACAATAATTGAATCAAACTGAGTGACTTCTCACATAAGCATTAATAATCAATACCGTGTGCTACTATGCAACCACACGTATTACTGTACTTTTACTACCGAGTAGTTCAACAGTAACAATGGTAAAATTTCCGCCGTTATTTTTAATAAAATATTTTTGTCGTTTTCTCAATCCGACAATAATTCCGTTGTGGGGTCCACCAATGATTGTGTCGTTGTACGAATATTCCCTGCTAAAACGAATATTCCCCGACCAATCGAATATTATATAACAACTTGCGTACTTTGCAAAATTTATAAATATTACCCACATTATATCAAATTAACTCCATAATATTCAAAAATGATATTTATAAAAAATTCATCTTTATTTATAAAAGTTGGGGTCTTACAACCTCCCCTTCTTATGAAATTTCGCCCTCGAAATTAGAGTACGTACTTGGTATGTCGAAGAGGTAAGGATACCTTGATTTCATTTTAGATTCTAACTCCCAAGTCATTTCCTCAACATCGTGGTTTCTCCACAAAACTTTGACTTGAGGTATAACCTTGGAGCGTAGAATATGTTCCTTCTTATCCAAGATTTGAACAGGAACTTCTTCATACGTCAAATCCTCCGCTATTTCGTCCGGTTCTAACTCAATAATGTGGTTCGGGTCTTCCACATATTTGCGTAACATGGATATGTGAAAAACGTTATGAACACGAGACATACTTGGCGGTAAAGCGAGTCTATAAGCCACAGTTCCTACTCGATCGAGGATTAAAAATGGACCGATGAATCGAGGATTGAGCTTTCCTCTCTTTCCAAATCTCGTAACTCCTTTCCATGGAGCAACACGTAAGAACACATGATCTCCTACATCAAATTCCACGTCCTTTCGATGAAGATCAGCATAACTCTTTTGTCGATCTTGTGAGGTTTTTATACGTTGTCGGATCGTTTGAATCTTTTCTGTAGTCATACGTACCAACTCCGGTCCCAACAACGTTGCTTCACCCACCTCATCCCAGCATACTGGAGAACGACATTTTCTTCCATACAATGCTTCGAATGGAGCCATGCCAATACTTGCTTGATAACTGTTGTTGTAGGAAAACTCCACCAATGGTAAGAACTTGTCCCAACTTCCCTTGAAGTCAAAGACACAGAGTCTTAATAGATCTTCAAGAGTTTGAATAGTCCTCTCTGATTGTCCGTCCGTCTGAGGATGATATGCTGAACTAAATCGTAACTCCGTGCCCATAGCTTTTTGTAAACTAACCCAAAATCGTGAAGTGAATCTTGGGTCTCGGTCAGAAACTATGGATACTGGCATACCATGCAGTCTTACAATCTCGTTTATGTACATACGAGCAAGACGTTCAAGTGTATAAGTTTCTCGTATCGGTAAGAAATGAGCAGACTTGGTCAATCTATCAACAATGACCCAAATCGCATCAATACCTTGAGAAACCCTAGGAAGACCGGTAACGAAATCCATGGTAATGTGCTCCCACTTTCATTCTGGAATTTCAAGTGGTTGCAATGGACCTTTTGGTACTTGATGCTCCGCTTTGACTCGTTGACAAGTTAGACACCTTGAGATAAACAACGCTATCTCTCTCTTCATATTGCTCCACCAAAATGTATGACGAAGATCATGATACATTTTGGTACTTCCAGGATGGATTACAAACGGTGTGTTGTGCGCCTCCATCATGATTTCATACTTTAAATCAGGGTTGTTAGGAACACAAAGTCTGGAGTTGACTCGAAGTATTCCTTCTTCATCGATTCTTGCTTCCGGCATAGCACCTTCTTGCACTTTCTTCCTCATACGCATCAGCTCCAGGTCTGTAGCTTGAGCAGCTTTAACTTTATCGATTAAAGTCGGTTCTACTCGTATATTCGCCATCATCACATGGGTCCCTAGAGTCTTTAACTCTATCTCCATCCTTTGCAAATCACACAAAATGGGCCTTTGTGTTGACAATATCGCACTCGTACTTGCATATGATTTTCTACTCAATGCGTCAGCTACCACGTTCGCTTTTCCAGGATGATATTGAATGGTATGATCATAATCTTTCAACAATTCAAGCCAACGTCGTTGTCGCATGTTGAGTTCCTTTTGAGTGAAGAAATATTTGAGGCTTTTATGATCCGTAAAGATCTCCACCTTCTCCCCATACAAGTAATGCCTCCAAATTTTAAGTGCAAAGACAACAGCTGTCAACTCTAGATCATGAGTAGGATAATTCCTCTCATATTCCTTGAGTTGTCTTGATGCATAGGCTATGACTTTTTCATGTTGTATGAGAACGCATCCCAACCCTTTTCTCGAAGCATCACTGTAGATGACAAATCCCTCCGAGCCAGATGGTATTGTTAGAACAGGTGCTGAAATGAGTCTCCTCTTGAGTTCTTGAAAACTCTGCTCACATTATTCGCTCCAACCGAACTTTGTGTCTTTCCGAGTCAGCTGAGTTAATGGAGTAGCGATTCGAGAAAATTCTTTCACAAATCTCCGATAATAACCAGCTAAACCAAGAAAGCTACGTACCTCGGTCACTGATTTAGGTTGCTCCCAGCTTTGAATAGCTTCATTCTTTGCCGGGTCAACCGATATTCCATGGCTTGATACTACGTGCCCAAGGAATGCTACCTCTTCTAGCCAGAACTCGCATTTCTTCTACTTGGCATAAAGTTTGTATTTACGAAGCTTTTGGAGTACCAACCTCAAGTGTTGCTCATGATCTTCACGGCTTTTGAAATAAACAAGGATGTCATCGATAAAGACGACCACAAAGTGATCCAAATATTCCTTGAATACCCTGTTCATCATATCAATGAAGGCAGCAGGAGCATTAGTCAATCCAAAAGACATAACTAAGAATTCATAATGCCCATACCGAGTTCTGAAGGCAGTCTTTAGAATATCCTCAGTTCTAACCTTCAGCTGATGATATCCAGAACGAAGATCGATCTTTGAAAAGAATTGTGCTCCTTGCAACTGGTCAAACAGGTCATCAATACGTGGCAATGGGTACCTATTTTTGATGGTGACATGATTTAACTCCCGATAATCAATACAAAGTCGCATACTCCCATCTTTTTTCTTCACGAACAGAACAGGAGCACCCCAAGGAGAAGTACTAGGACGAATAAAATCAATGTCTAACAATTTCTGCAGTTGGGTCTTTAACTCCTGAAGTTCAATAGGAGCCATTCGATATGAGGCTTTGGAAATGGGTTTTGTACCGGGTTCAAGGTCGATACAAAATTTAATTTCACGCTCTGGGGGTAGGCCAGGAAGTTCTTCGGAAAATACATCAGGAAATTTATTAACAACAGAAATATCATTCAAAGCTGACGTATTTTTGTTTAGATCTGTGACATGAGCTAAGAAAGCTTGACATCCGTTTTTCAATAAACGAATAGCTTTATGGCTTGAGATGACATCGATTGATTTTAATGGTTTGGTTGCTTGAATTCGCATAATAGGTCGATTAGGAATATGAAAGCTAACAACCTTACGAAAATAATCAATTTTTGCATGATAAGTAGTTAACCAATCAATCCCTAAAATCACGTCAAATGCAAGTATTTTTAATGAAATATGATCGACAGGTAATGTGTGGGTACCAACTTGAACCAAACAAGACTTATAAACCGTAGATGTAATGAAGGTTTCTCCTAATGGAGTTTCAACAGATAAGTCAAAGTCTAATTTCTCCGGAATCAAGTTTAATCGATGAGCGTAAGTAGGAGAAATAAAAGAATGGGTAGAACCGGTATCAAATAAAGTATAGACTTTGTTAGAGTTTATGATAAGCTTACCCGTGATGACCTAATTCGGGTTCCTTGCTCTCTGGGAGTTCACAACAAACGCTCTCCCTTGCACAACTGGTTTTGACTTTTCTGGGACGGCTTTTGGTGCCTCCATCCTAGCTGAATTTGTCTTTGGTAAACGACAAAATCGGGCTAAATGACCTTCTCTTCCACAATTATAATATGCTTTGGACGGCATCGCGCAGTTTGGACTGATGTGCCCCTCCCCTCCGCATTTGAAACATATGATAGGTGGTCGTTCTCTTTCCTTAACGACAGGTGCTGGTGCTGACGTCTTTCCATCATTGTTGAATCTCCTCTTCTTGAAATGCCCATTCTTATTGTTTTGGCCCTGATTACCACCGAAATGGTTACCATTTCTGGCCTGTTGATTCCCTCCACGCTTGTTGTCACCGCTTCGATGACTGCTCTCACTGGTATTATAATTTTGCCGGCTGCTCTCTTTTGGTTGCGTTGTCTCGTTATCGCGCTCCACCAACTGAGCCATATTTACAACATCTGAATACAAACACAATTTATGAGAAACAAGGTGTTGACGTATCTCCGGCTTCAAACCTCTTAAAAACATCCACGTCATTCTTTCTTCGTTATCCACCAGGTGGGACGCAAACCGGGATAACTCCGTAAATTTTGCCTCGTACTGCGACACGGTCATATTATTCTGCTCCAATTTGATGAACTCCACCTCCTTCATGTGACGAATACTCTCGGGAAAGTATTTGTCGTTAAACAGCTCTTGGAACTTCTCCCAAGACATCTTCAGTGCGGCAGGTTGAGTACGCTTTATCGATTCCCACCAGTAATCTGCCTCTCCTCGCAACATAAAGGCGGCAAAGGGAACCTTTTGCTCCTCGGAGCAACCCAAGACATCAAATATCTTGGTGATCTGCTTTATCTATGTTTCAACTAAAAGTGGTTTGGGTTCTCCCTTAAAGTCCGGTGGTCCCAGCTCCTTAAACTGTTTAGCGGTGACCGCCTGAGAGTTTCCAGTATTTCCACCTACGTTGTGGACAGGAGCCGCTTTCACCTGTTGTTGCATGAATTGCATAAAACCTCTGAACATTCCATCATTTATCATCTGGTCAGTGTTGTTGTTTGCATGAGGATTGTCACCTTCCTGATGAACATTATCCTGATTATTGATATGTGGTGAATCAATAATCGCCTGTGCTCCATTGCTATTCTCAACATTCTCAGATGCCATTTTCAGATACTGCCACAAAATAAAAGTTAATTGATATGTCATATATTATCCTTATATTATGACCGACCAATTAAATACCATGCAAATAAACTTAGGTAGGTCATACTAGCGAAGGAATTTCCCGTCTCTCCCCTTCTAGTTCTATTCTCACATCTTAGCCAGGGATCATATCCCTAAGCTCTGATACCAACTGTGACGCCCCCAAAATTAGGTATACATCACCCATCTTGGGTCGTCAGATACATAGTACAGAATACAAATACAACTTACTAATACAACTGTCGTGTACAATACGACAAAACATAAACTGTGAGTTTGAATACAAATATTATCTTCTAGAGAGTATTCATACTCAAAAGGAGTCCTCATTACATTTATTAACACACTATTACATAGAATAGTGAGGACTACTAACTAATACTATCATTCGAACCATCACTCCGTTCCCCGACTTGCCCCAGCTACGTTCTCATTTCCTGAAGAGAACAGTGAAAGAAAGGGTGAGCTCAACTAGTCTAGTAAGAAATATTATGACTAAGATAATGCAGAATAAATTATCATTAGTCTTCAACAATGTTAAACTGATAAAATATAATAGACATCAAGTTTAACTGCAGTGGAACAAGCAATCCATTAAAAGAGTCAAGTAGAAAATAAACTCTACTATCTTTTATGATTTAAAAGGTTTTTCAACACTGTTATCGCTGTGACTCAGCTTAATAAAATAATCCACATCATCGAATCACCCCTGCACTACGGCCAAGGATATTCGTGTATTCATTAATGGTCATGATCATGCCAACAACTGTCCATCAATGCACTACGGGCCAATGATGACTTTTACCACATCATTTGTAACATTACGGTCATGATTATACCGAATAAGAAATGGAATAACAACAGTTCTCTTCATGAATAAGAAAGAATAACACCCCTTACCGTTTTAAAGACGAGCTGAAATAAGGAAGTAGTTAAGTAGCAGAATACTTTTCTTCTCTCTCTCTCTATATTGTCTTTCTATAGCTTCTCTCTCTAGAGTTCAGTGAATTCGTAAGAAATAATGAAGGAATGAGCTGCTATTTATAGAAAAATGGAATGCATAGTAACTAATCCATGAACGGTCCAGATTGATTACTTTAATCTGACGGTCCATATTTAAAGAAAAATCTTTTAAATAAAATATAATATATTCTATTTATAGAATAACTTTAATAAAGTATTATGTTTTATATAAAAAGATGTTTCTGTTTTATTACGTTAATAATACGAATAAAACAAAACTTCATTATCGTTAAATAATTCATATTAATAATTGAATCAAACTGAGTGACTTCTCACATAAGCATTACTAATCAATACCGTGTGCTACTATGCAACCATACGTATTACTGTACTTTTACAACCGAGTAGTTCAACAGTATCAATGGTAAAACTTCCGCCGTTATTTTTAATAAAATATTTTTGTCGTTTTCTCAATCTGACAATAATTCTGTTGTGGGGTCCACCAATGATTGTGCCGTTGTACGAATATTTCCTGTTAAAACGAATATTCCCCGACCAATCGAATATTATATAACAACTTGCGTACTTTGCAAAATTTATAAATATTACCCACAACTATAACATTATATCAAATTAACTCTATAATATTCAAAAATGATATTTATAGAAAATTCATCTTTATTTATAAAAGTTGGGGTCTTACAAACTCTACCTCCTTCATGTGACGAATACTTTCGGGAAAGTACTTGTCATTGAACAGTTCTTGGAACTTCTCCCAAGACATCTTCAGTGCAGCAGGTTGAGTACGCTTTACCGATTTCCACCAGTAATCTGCCTCTCCTCGCAACATAAAGGTGGCAAAGGGAACCTTTTGCTCCTCGACGCATCCCAAGACATCAAATATCTTTGTGATCTGCTTTATCCACGTTTTCGCCTTAAGTGATTTTGGTTCTCCAATAAACTCCGGTGGTCCCAGCTCCTTGAACTGTTTAGCGGTGACCGTCCGAGAGTTTTCAGTATTTTCACCTATATTTTGGACAGGAGCCGCTCTCGCCTGCTGTTGCATGAATTGCATAAAGCCTCTGAACATTCCATCATTCATCATTTGGTCAGTGTTGTTGTTTGCATAAGGATTATCGCCTTCCTGATGCACATTATCCCGATTATTGATATGTGGTGAATCAACGGTCGCCTGTGCTCCATTGCTATTCTCAACATTCTCGGATGTCATTTTTAAATACTGCCACAAAACAAGGGTTAAATAATATATCACATATTATCTCTATACTCTAACCGACCAATTAAATTCCAAATAAACTTAGGTAGGTCATACTGGCGAAGGAATTTCCCGTCTCTCCCCTCCTAGTTCTAGTCTCACATCTTAGCCAGGGATCATATCCCTAAGCTCTGATACCAACTGTGACGCCCCCAAAATAGGTATACATCACCTATTCTGAGTCGCCAAATACATGGTACAAAATATAAATACAATCGTTAATATACGACAAGATAGCTGTGAGTTTTAATACAAATACTGTCTTCTAGACAATATCCACTCTCAGAATAAGTCTTCGTTACATTTATTATCACACTATTTAACAGAATAGTGAGGACTACAAATACTATCATCTGGTCCATCACTCCGTTCCCCAACTCGTCCCAGCTATATTCTCATTTCCTGAAGAGAACAATGAAAGAAAGGGTGAGCTCAACTAGCCCAGTATGAAATATTATGACTAAGATAATGCAGAATAAATTATCATTAGCTTTAAACAGTGTTAAACTGATACAATATAACAAACATCAAGTTTAACTACAACGGAACAAGCAACCCATTAGAAGAGTCAAGTAGAGAATAAAATCTACTATCTTCTATGATTTAAAGGGTTTTTCATTACTTTTATCGCTGGGATTCAGCTTAAAAATAATCCACATCGTCGAATCACCCCTGCACTACGGCCAAGGATATTCTTTAGTATCACGACCACAATTATCAATGCACTACGGGGCAAGAATATTTGTGTATTCATTAATGGTCATGATCCTGTCAACCACTGTCCATCAATGCACTACGGGCTAATAAGGACTTTTACCACATCATTTATAACATTACGGTCATGATTATACCGAATAATCTCTGGTCATAATCATACCAAGTCCATCTATGCACTACAGGCCACATATGACTTTCAACAGAATATAAACATGAGGATGATGACAATGATATAAGAATTCAATAAAATAAGTTCAAGAATTAATTTATCCAGGAACCAATAACGTCCAAATTGTCAATATGATACTGCTTTGTGGAGTAAAATTCAAGAATGCTCAGAAGAATAATTTCATGAAAAGATACTAGATGCAACGCAAATATCAAGGATATTCCACTAATTTCATGGAGTATAAAAGTCAAAACTTTAACCAACTGAATATAATAAAGAATGGAATAACAAAAGAAATCACCATGCATGCAATAGACCGCACAGACAGGTTATTCCAACAGGAGAATAAATAACGGAACCAGGTCATGCGTAAACGCACCGACAAGATATTCCGACAGAATAATAAATAATGGAACCAGGTTCGGCGTAAACGCACAGACAGAATATTCCGACAGAATAATAAATAATAGAACCAGGTCCGCCGTAAACGCACAGACAAAAAATTCCGACAGAATAATAAATAATGGAACCAGGTCCGGTGTAAAGCACAGACAGGATGTTCCAACAGAATAATAAAAATGTAATAACAGAAGAATTTTACCAAGTATAGGGTAGCCTGCGTATACAGGTTATTCTAACAGAATAATAAAGAATGGAATAACAGAAGTTCTCTTCATGAATAAGAAAGAAATAATACGAAGAACGCGTAGAATGTTGTTGATGGACAAATTTAAAACCATCGTAGTGTAAATGTTGTTGATGGACAAGTTTAAAACCATCGCGTATAAGTTAATTGCTTCTTGCTTGGTTAGGAACGTTAGAAACGTTCATAAAGAACGGATTTAAATTGAGCTATAACGAAGTTATGGCGAAATTTTCGTAAAAGACGAACGAGAAGTTGAAAGTTAGTAAATTAACCCGAACGTGTAGGGTTTCATAAGAATGTAAGAGAACGTATAAAACGTGAGTCGTGGACTCAAGAACGAACGAATTCCGAGTTCGGGTGACCGAATTACGGACGAACGAACGAAGAACGTTAAAAGCGTAAAATGAATGAAGGGTTAAGATTAAGCCAATTGAATGGCATATTAACAGATTTAGAATGAAGTTCTGTCTGAGGCATATTAAAGTACTTAAGTTAAGGAAGAGAATGGCTTTGGAACGACCTCGTTCTGAGTTATAACGAAAAAGTTATGAGATCGTAAAGTAAGCATCTCAAACTTGACTTAACACTCAAGTACGCAAGTTGCTATATAATATTCGATTGGTCGGGGAATATTTGTTTTAACAGGGAATATTCGTACGACGACACAATCATTGGTGGACCCCACAACAGAATTATTGTCGGATTGAGAAAACGACAAAAATACTTTATAAAAATAACGGCGGAAGTTTTACCGTTGATACTGTTGAACTACTCGGTAGTAAAAGTACAGTAATACGTGTGGTTACATAGTAGCACACGGTATTGATTATTGATGCTTACGTGAGAAGTCATTCAGTTTTGTTCAATTATTGCTATAGTAATTATTGTGAATTTTGCTTATTTTATTGACCCCTATTTACCCATTTTTTTTTCAAAATAATCATTCGGTATATATATATATATATATATATATATATATATATATATATATATATATATATATATATATATATATATATATATACAAGTGGTGGGGGAATGAAAGGATTTTTTTTAGTGGAGGAGTGTAATGAATCTTTTGGTGGGAGGAATTCCACCCGTAAATTAGGTGGAATGTAGGAATGATGGAGTAATATATATATATATATATATATATATATATATATATATATATATATAATATTAATGTGGGTGTATGTATGTTATATATATATATAAATATGTTAAATTGTCCTTTGGTGAATCAAAAGTCCATGAATTGGAAGAGTTTGTCGGGTGAGTGCATTTAATTCAAACAACATGTGTGGTATATATATATATATATATATATATATATATATATATATATATATATATATATAATATTAATGTGGGTGTATGTATGTTATATATATATATAAATATGTTAAATTGTCCTTTGGTGAATCAAAAGTCCATGAATTGGAAGAGTTTGTCGGGTGAGTGCATTTAATTCAAACAACATGTGTGGTATATATATATATATATATATATATATATATATATATATATATATATATATATATATATATGCTATATTTTTGCCTTATTTTGATTGGTTGGATGGTTGACAATTTGCATCGGTAGGTTACAAAAATTTTCATTCGTTAGTTGCACATCTATTGCATCCGTTGTTTTCTTGCACAGTGCCTTTCCATTCTTCTATAAATAGAAGCTCATTCCTTCATTATTTCTTACGAATTCACTGAAACTCAAGAGAGAGAAATTATAGAGAAGCTATAAAAAAGTATTCTGCTCCTTCCCTACTCTTATATTCAGTTTCTTTTACGGTAAGGGGTATTATTTCTTTTGTATTCATGAAGAGAACTTCTGTTATTCTATTATTTATTATTCTGTTGGAATAACCTGTATACGCGGGCTACCCTATACTTGGTAAAATTCTTCTGTTATTCCATTCTTTATTATTCTGTTGGAACATCCTGTCTGTGCGTTTACGCCGGACCTAGTTCCATTATTTATTATTCTGTCGGAATATCCTGTCTGTGCGTTTACGCCGGACCTGGTTCAATTATCTATTATTCTGTCAGAATATCCTGTCTGTGCGATTACGCCGGACCTGGTTCCATTATTTATTATTCTGTCAGAATATCCTGTCAGTGCGTTTACGCATGACCTGGTTCCGTTATTTATTATTCTGTTGGAATAACCTGTCTGTGCGGTCCATCGCATGCCTGGTAATTTCTTTTGTTATTCTATTCTTTATTATACTCAGTTAGTTAAAGTTTTGACTTTTATACTCCATGAAATTAGTGGAATATCCTTGATATTTGCGCTTCATCCAATATATTTTCATGGAAATATTCTTCTGAGCATTCTTGAATTTTACTGCACAAAGTAGTATCATGTTGACAACTTGGACGTTATTAGTTCCTGAATAAATTAATTCTTGAACTTGTTTTATTGAATTCTTATATCATTGTCATCATCCTCATGTTTAAATTTTTTGAAAGTCATCTGTGGCATATAGTGCATAGATGGACTTGGTATGATTATGACCAGAGATTATTCGGTATAATCATAACCGTAATGTTACAAATGAAGTGATAAAAGTCCCCATTGGCCCGTAGTGCATTGATGGACAGTTGTTGGCATGATCATGACTATTAATGACTACACAAATATTCTTGTCCCGTAGTGCATGGATAATTGTGGTCGTGATACTAAAGAATATCCTTGGCCGTAGTGCAGGGGTGATTCGATGATGTGAAATATTTATTAAGCTGAGTCTCAACGATAACAGTGATGAAAAATCTTTTAAATCATAAAAGATAGTAGATTTTATTTTCTACTTGACTCTTTTAATGGATTGCTTGTTCCGCTGCAGTTAAACTTGATGTCTATTATATTTTATCAGTTTAACATTGTAGGAGACTAATTATAATTTATTCTGCATTATCTTAGTCATAATATTTTTTACTGGGCTAGTTGAGCTCACCCTTTCTTTCAATGTTCTCTTCAGGAAATGAGAATATAGTTGGGACGAGTCGGAAAATGGAGTGATGGACCAGATGATAGCATTAGTAGTCCTCACTATTTTATGTAATAGTGTGATAATAATTGTAATGAGGACTCCTTTTAAGTATGGATACTCTCTAGAAGACAATATTTGTATTCAAACTCATAGTTTATGTTCTGTCGTATTGTACACGACAGTTGTATTAGTAAGTTGTATTTGAATTCTGTACCATGTATCTGGCGACTCAAGATGGGTGATGTATACCTAATTTTGGGGGCGTCATAGTTGGTATCAAAGCTTAGGGATATGATCCCTGGCTAAGGTGTGAGACAAGAACTAGGAGGGGAGAGACGGAGATTTCTTTCACTAGTATAACCTACCTAAGTTTATTTGTTATTTAATTGGTTGGTCAGAGTATATTGATAATATGTGACATGTTAATTAACCCTTGTTTTGTGGCAGTATTTAAAAATGGCAGCTGAAAATGTCAACAATGGAGTGAATGAGACCGTGACACCTCTAATCACCAACTAGGATAATGTAATATCAGGCGAAGAAGAAATTAGAGATATCTACGTGGTAAGTGAAGAACTAATAATTGCACCCGAGCTAGTGGCAGAGGTAGCAGCTGAGAGTGAGGAAAAAGAGGAACCTGAGGAGAATTGGTTAGAAGAAATTTATGATCAAAACTTAGAATTACAAAATCGTGTTCATGAGTTAGAAGAGCAGGCTGAAGAACGGCAGGCGGTCGTGGAGCAAAGAGATGTAACGATTCAAAATTATGTTACCCGATATGTGATGCTCGAACAAAATCACGCTTTGGCAGAGTGTAAGATATAAAAGTTGGAATCTGAGAATTCAAATATCAAGGATCAGCTGAAAGAAGAAACAACTGAACGAGTGAGAATGAAGGATGCGTGGGTAAAAGCCGCACGACGTGTTGATATTGTAGAAAGAGACGTCCAATCCAAAAAGGCTAAAATAGATGATATACATTTCTCTTTTTGGACAGCAATTGGGAAAACCCAACATCGAGTTTTAAATTACCCTGTACAGAGCAGTCAATCTGAACTCGATATGGATCGAAGATTGATGATTCAGATCATGAAGTAGGAGTACGATGAAGCAGTTAAGGGTGGAATATGCCCTATATTAAAGTCAATTCCTACGATAGTGATGACACCAAATGCTACCCCAGACAAGTCAAAGCCGAGTTGTTCAAGGGAGAGCGGTTGTCATGACTTCCCAACAAGTGAGGAACCCAAATGAAGTTATCGCGGGTAAGCTAATCATAAACCCTTGCGAAGTTTGTACCTTATTCGATACTGGTTCTACCCACTCTTGTATTTCACCTAGTTGTGTTCAACGTTTAAACTTGGCTCTTAAATTTTTTTTTTATTAGACTTTGACTTATCTGTTGAAACTCTGTTAGGAGAAACCTTCGTTAACTCCACTATTTATAAATCTTGTTTGATTCAAATCGACACTTTCACGTTACCTGTCGATATGTGATTTTTGGAAATGATTGGTTAACTACTCATCATGCTTTTCGTAAGGTTGTTAACTTTCATATTCTTAACCAACCTGTTATGCGAATTCAAGCAACCAAACCACTAAAGTCAATCATTGTCATATCAAGCCATAAGTAAAGATCCCCGTTCCTTTCGTTGTTGACTTCCTGGTGTGGAATGCACCGAAGCCAGACTTTCCGTAGGAGACGTTGTAAATGACGATGACAAGTTGATAGGTATCAATGTGACGTGTTATCCAAGTCTGGGATGAGAGTCACAGTTTTGAATGATATTTCTATTGTTAATAAATTTCCTGACGTATTCTTGAAGACTTCCTAGCCTACCCCTAGAGCGTGAAATCATTTCTTAAACCCTCAAATATTTCTTTACTTAAAACAAACGTATCATGCGCCAAAGACGTTGGCTCGAGCTGTTAAAGATTACGATCGTACCATTTAATATCATTGTAGAAAAAGGAACGCGGTAGCTGACGCGTTGAGTAGAAGATCGTATGCGTTTACAAGTGTGAATATATGAACCCACGTGAAGATAACAAATATACGAGTAGAATCGACTTTAATCGATAAAATTAAAGTTGCTCAAGTTACATACTCAGAGCAGATGAATGAAGAAGGTTCAAGAGGGCGTTATTCTAGAAGTAATAATCGATGATGAAGGAATACTTCGAGTTAACTCCAGACTTTGTGTTCCTAACGATCCTGAGTTAAAGTATAAAATCATGATGGAGGCGCACAACACACTATTTGTAATCCATTATGGGAGTATCGAAATGTATCGTGATCTTCGTCATACATTTTGGTGGAGCAATATGAAGAGAGAGATAGCGCTGTATATCTCAAGGTGTCTAACTTGTCAATAAGTCAAGGCGGAGCATCAAGTACCAAAAGGTCTATTGCAACCACTTAAAATTCCAGAATGGAACTGGGAGCACATTACCATGGATTTCGTTACTGGTCTTCTCAAGGTTTCTCAAGGCATGGATGCAATTTGGGTCATTGTTGATAGATTGACCAAGTCTGCTCACTTCTTACTAATACGAGAAACTTATACACTTGAACGTCTTGCTCGTATGTACATAAACGAGATTGTAAGACTGCATGGTATGCCAGTATCCATAGTTTCTGATCGAGACCCGAGATTCACTTCACGATTTTGGGTTAGTTTGCAAAAAGCTATGGGCACAGATTTACGATTTAGCTCGGCATATCATCCTCAGACGGACGGGCAGTCGGAGAGGACGATTCAAACTCTTGAAGATCTATTAAGACTCTGTGTCCTTGACTTCAAGGGAAGTTGGGATAAGTTCTTATCATTGGTGGAGTTTTTCTGCAACAATAATTATCAAGCAAGTATTGACATGGCTCCATTCGAAGCGTTGTATAGAAGAAAGTGTCGTTCTCCAGTATGCTGGGATAAGGTTGGTGAAGCAACGTTGTTAGGACCGGAGTTGGTACGTATGACTACGGAAAAGATTCAAATGATCCGGCAACGTATAAAAATCTCACAAGATCGACAAAAGAGTTATGTTGATCTTCATCGAAAGGACGTGGAATTTGATATAGGAGATCATGTGTTATTACGAGTTGCTTCGTGGAAAGGAGTTACCAGATTTGGAAAGAGAGGAAAGCTCAATCCTCGATTCATCGACCCATTTTTAATCCTTGATAGAGTAGGAATTGTGGCCTATAGACTCGCTTTACCGCCAAGTATGTCTCGTGTTCATAACGTTTTTCACGTATCCATGTTACGTAAATATGTGAAAGACCCAAACAACATTATTGAGTTAGAACCGGACGAAATAGCGGAAGACTTAACGTATGAAGAGGTACCTGTTCAAATATTGGATACGAAGGAACATATTTTACGCACCAAGGTTATACCTCAAGTCAAAGTTTTGTGGAGAAACCACGATGTTGAGGAAATGACTTGGGAGTTAGAATCTGAAATGAAATCAAGGTATCCTTACCTCTTCGACATACCAAGTACGTACCCTAATTTCGAGGGCGAAATTTCATAAGAAGTGGAGATTGTAAAACCCCAACTTTTTGAATAAAGATGAATTTTCTATAAATATTATTTTTAAATATTATGGAGTTAAATTGATATAATGTTATAGTTGTGGGTAATATTTATAAATTTTGCAAAGTACGTAAGTTGTTATATAATATTCGATTGGTCAGGGAATATTTGTTTTAACAGAGAATATTCGTACGACGACACAATCATTGGTGGACCCCACAACGGAATTATTGTCGGATTGAGAAAACGACAAAAATACTTTATGAAAATAACGGCGGAAGTTTTACAGTTGATACTGTTGAACTACTCGGTAGTAAAAGTACAGTAATACGTGTGGTTGCATAGTAGCACACGATATTGATTATTGATGTTTATGTGAGAAGTCATTCAGTTTTGTTCAATTATTGCTATAGTAATTGTTGTGAATTTTGCTTATTTTATTGACCCCTATTTATCCATTTTTTTCAATATAATCATTCAGTGTATATATATATATATATATATATATATATATATATATATAAGTGGTGGGGGAATGAAAAGATTTTTTTTTAGTGGAGGAGTGTAATGAATCTTTTGGTGGGAGAAATTTCACCCGTAAATTGGGTGGAATGTAGGAATGATGGAGTAATATATATATATATATATATAATATAATATAAATGTGGGTGTATGTATGTTATATATATGTTAAATTGTCCTTTGGTGAATCAAAAGTCCATGAATTGGAAGAGTTTATCGGGTGAGTGCATTTAATTCAAACAACATGTGTGGTATATATATATATATATATATATATATATATATATATATATATATATATATATGCTATATTTTTGCCTTATTTTGATTGGTTGGATGGTTGACAATTTGCATCGGTAGGTTACAAAAATTTTCATCCGTTAGTTGCACATCTATTGCATCCGTTATTTTCTTGCACAGTGCCTTTCCATTCTTCTATAAATAGAAGCTCATTCCTTCATTATTTCTTACGAATTCACTGAAACTCAAGAGAGAGAAATTATAGAGAAGCTATAGAAAAGTATTATGCTCATTCCCTACTCTTATATTCAGTTTCTTTTACGATAAGGGGTATTATTTCTTTTGTATTCATGAAGAGAACTTCTGTTATTCCATTATTTATTATTCTGTTGGAATAACCTATATACGCGGGCTACCCTATAGTTGGTGAAATTCTTCTGTTATTCCATTCTTTATTATTCTGTTGGAACATCCTGTCTGTGCGTTTAAGCCGGACCTGGTTCTATTATTTATTATTCTGTCGGAATATCCTGTCTGTGCGTTTACGCCGGACCTGGTTCCATTATCTATTATTCTGTCAGAATATTCTGTCTGTGCGTTTACGCTGGACCTGGTTCCATTATTTATTATTCTGTCGGAATATCCTGTCAGTGCGTTTACGCATGACCTGGTTCCGTTATTTATTATTCTGTTGGAATAACCTATCTGTGCGGTCCATCGCATGCCTGGTGATTTCTTTTGTTATTCCATTTTTTATTATACTCAGTTGGTTAAAGTTTTGGCTTTTATACTCCATAAAATTAGTGGAATATCCTTGATATTTGCACTTCATCCAATATATTCTTATGTAAATATTCTTCTGAGCATTCTTGAATTTTACTGCACAAAGCAGTATCATGTTGATAACTTGGACGTTATTAGTTCCTGAATAAATTAATTCTTGAACTTGTTTTATTGAATTCTTATATCATTGTCATCATCCTAAT
Source organism: Panax notoginseng (assembly GCA_016801055.1). Taxonomy (NCBI): domain Eukaryota; kingdom Viridiplantae; phylum Streptophyta; class Magnoliopsida; order Apiales; family Araliaceae; genus Panax; species Panax notoginseng. The sequence continues at coordinate 20,889,257 of CM029022.1, forward strand.
GTTTAAATTTTTTGAAAGTTATCTGTGGCCTGTAGTGCATAGATGGACTTGGTATGATTATGACCAGGGATTATTCGGTGTAATCATGACCGTAATGTTACAAATGATGTGATAAAAGTCCCCATTGGCCCGTAGTGCATTGATGGACAGTTGTTGGCATGATCATGACCATTAATGAATACACAAATATTCTTGGCCCGTAGTGCATGGATAATTGTGGTCGTGATACTAAAGAATATCCTTGGCCGTAGTGCAGGGGTGATTCGATGATGTGAAATATTTATTAAGCTGAGTCTCAGCGATAACAGTGATGAAAAACCTTTTAAATCATAAAAGATAGTAGATTTTATTTTCTACTTGACTCTTTTAATGGATTGCTTGTTCTGCTGCAGTTAAACTTAATGTCTATTTTATTTTATCAGTTTAATATTGTTGGAGACTAATGATAATTTATTCTGCATTATCTTAGTCATAATATTTCTTACTGGGCTAGTTGAGCTCACCCTTTCTTTCACTGTTCTCTTCAGGAAATGAGAATATAGTTGGGACGAGTCGAAAAACGGAGTGATGGACCAGATGATAGCATTAGTAGTCCTCACTATTTTATGTAATAGTGTGATAATAATTGTAATGAGGACTCCTTTTGAGTATGGATACTCTCTAGACGACAATATTTATATTCAAACTCATAGTTTATGTTCTGTCGTATTGTACACGACAGTTGTATTATTAATTTGTATTTGAATTTTGTACCATGTATCTGGAGACTCAAGATGGGTGATGCATACCTAATTTTGGGGGCGTCACAATACCTAATTCAGGAAAGTACTTGTCATTGAACAGTTTTTAAAATATTTCCCAGGACATGTTGAGTGCGTCAGGCTGGGTACGCTTCACAGACTCTCACCAGTAGTCTGCCTCACCGCGGAACATAAAAGTGGCGAATTGAACCTTCTGTTCCTCCGTGCATCCCAAGACATCGAATATCTTGGTAATTTGCTTGATCCACGTTTCCGCCATGATCGGATCTGACTTTCCCTTAAATTCTGGTGGTCCCAATTCTTTGAACTGCTTAGCTGTGACAAACCGCGCGTTGTAATCATTTCCACCCATATTCTGCACACGAGTCTCCCTCGTCTGATTTTGCATGAACTGCAAAAAGCTCCTAAACATTCCATCATTCATCGTTTGCTCGGTAACGTTGTTTACAGGAGGAATATTGTCTTCCTGTTGCACGTTCCCCTGGGTGGTGATCAAAGGTGTCTCCACGGTCTGATTTACTCCATTATTAACGTTCTCAGCTGCCATTCTTAAATACTGCCATAAAAAAAGGGTTAATAGTCATGTCATATATTATCCCTATACTCTGACCGACCAAATAAACACCAAATAAACTTAGTCAGGTCATACTAGCGAAGGAATTTCCCGTCTCTCCCCTCCTAGTTCTTGTCTCACATCTCAGCCAGGGATCATATCCCTAAGCTCTGATACCAACTGTGACGCCCCCAAAATAGGTATACAACACCCATTCTGAGTCGCCAAATACATGGTACAGAAAGCAAACTACAACTTCAATAATACAATTGTCGTGCAAAATACGACAACACATACTGTGAGTTTAAATACAAATATTGTCTTCTGGACAATATCCACACTTAAATAAATCCTCATTACAATTATTCAAACACTATTTTACAAAAATAGCGAGGACTGCTAAAACATCTTTCTAGAACCATCACTCCATACCCCGACTAGATCCTGCTATGTTCTCACCTCCTGAGAAGAAAAATGGAACAAAAAGGAAAAGGGTGAGCTCAACTAGCCCAGTAAAGAATATTATGACTAAGATAATATACAACAAATTATCGTTAGTCTTCAACAGGGAAAAATCTGATAGAATATAATCGACAACAAGTTTTAGATCAACAACTGCAGCGGAAACAGCAAACCATTAGAAGAGTCATGTAGAGAAAGAATTCTACTATTTCTAAGATTTAAAAGTCCATCATCAATATTTTATCCATGTAATATCGATTAATAATCATCTTTAACCAAATATTCATCTTTGCACTACAGGCCAAAGATATTCATTTATATCACCAGTCGGTCATGTTCATCTCAACACCTGTTCATCTTTGCACTACGGGCCAAAGATATTTATCAGTTAATCATTCATCTTTGCACTACAGGCCAAAGATATTCAGTAGTATCATCATTTAGGACTGAGGATGATGAAAAATATTTTAAAAGAAACGAATCCAGTGAGACAGAAGGACAAATATTAGGGATTCGTATAACAGTTTATCCAAGATCAATAATACTTCATAATAATCAATTGTGAAGCAGAATTCAAAAATAAATATCAAAACATGGATACAATCAAAGATAGTAACCATAATAGACATCTTGGACAAAAAGGGAAAATTTTATTTTTCAGTGAATAGTGCCGTATTCGTGAATAGTACCGTATACGTGATTAGTGCCGTATACGTGAATAGTAACTCCGACACAAAAAGTTCCAAATTTGATAAAAACTCATATCAATATTTTAGCATAATGATATTGAAGAAAATAATATCATTAAGAAGAAAATAATATCCCTTACCTCAAAATATCAGTACTTCTAGTAGGAATACCGGTATAAGGCTGAAAGAAACTTGCTCTGATGAATAGAAACTCTCGAAGTATCTAAATACTCACAAAATATACTCAATAATCTAGAGAGAGAAAGAGAGAAAACTTGTTTCTGGTGTGATTTTTAATTCTAACTTAGCACTCTATTTATAGGAAGATGTTAGCATGCCGAAGCAGACTTAATCTGCAACCTGATGGCTTTACCTGCTACTATTCCCACCCACCACATTTGAATAAAAATCTCAGCACATTTCTTCACCAACCAAGAGTGGGGCCCACAAATTCTAGAATTTTCCATCAAAATGATAAACTCTGAAAATTCAACAATTTTTGAACCAGTCATCTCGTAAAATTCATAATAAATCATACGTTCATTTTTAACGGTTCAAAATTTTTGGACATATACTCAACTTATATATGTATAACATATCCAAAAATTACCACGATCCAACGGTCGGATTAAAAATTATAACCCCCGCAAAATATCTCAAAAACCCTGATTTTTAATACCTCCATTCCGACAAAAAAACTGATAAAAACCTCAACATTAACTCCTTCATTTTTAACCACAAAAATATATCCCTCATTTATATCCACATAAAATAAATATTTCCTTATCATATAAATCAATAATTAATTATTCACAAATAATATTACAGAATCACATTTATGACAACCAGGCCGTTCCCAGGAAAGAGGGAGCTTTCCAATAAGGATTTCTCCTTACTGGCGCGCAATTAGATGACCAAACCTCTCCTTAGACATAACTTTCTAGACATTACCAATAATGTTATCTAATAATATTATTCAAATAATATGAATTATTGATCTGATAATAGAAAATACTGTGCAGCAACAATTATTGAAACAACAATAATATAAAATATCAACGCAACAATTATTGAATCAATAAAATAAAATATTGAACAGTAACTACTGTAACAATTATTGAGTAGTGCCTTCTTACGTAAGAATCAATAATTGGTGCAATACCGTATGCTACTGTATTTTAACCACCGGGTATTCTAACAGTATTAACGGTAACAACTACGTCGTTATTTATAAACAACTTATACTTGTCGTTTTCTTCATCCAATTGCTTTCCGTTATGGGGCCCACACAAGGCTGCGCCGTCGTACGAATATTCCCCGACAGCAAGAATATTCCACGACCAAACGAATATTCCCCGACAAAATGAATATTTTATAACCACTTGCTTATTTTGTAAAATTTGCACATTTCACCCATAACCAAAGTATTATATCAAATTAACCCCTTATTATTCACAATAATATTTAGAGAAAATTTGATTTTATTCATTAATAAGTTGGGGTCTTACAACCTCCCCTCCTTATGAAATTTCGTCGTCGAAATTGACGTACGTACCTGATGTTTCAAAAAGGTGAGGATACCTCGCTTTCATTTCTGATTCCAACTCCCAGGTCATTTCTTCAATAGCATGGTTTCTCCACAAAACCTTAACTTATGGTATAACCTTCGTGCGTAAGACATGCTCTTTCCTATCTAAGATCTTAACAGGTACCTCCTCGTACGTTAAATCTTCAGCTATCTCGTCTGGTTCTAACTCAATAATGTGGTTCGGGTCTTTAACATATTTACGAAGCATAGATATGTGAAAAACATTATGAACACGAGACATGCTTGGAGGTAATGGAGTCTATATGCCACATTTCCTATTCGCTCAAGAATCTCAAATGGACCAACAAATCTTGGATTGAGCTTTCCTCTCTTCCCAAATCTTATAACTCCCTTCCATGGTGCAACACGTAACAATACATGATCCCCAATATTAAATTCCACGTCCTTCCGATGAAGATCCGCATAACTCTTTTGTCGATCCTGTGCCGTTTGTATACGTTGTCGAATCGTTTGGATCTTCTCTGTAGTAATGCGTACCAACTCTGGTCCCAACAATGTTGCTTCACCCACCTCATCCCAGCATACTGGAGAATGACATTTTCTTCCATACAACGCCTCGAATAGAGCCATACCTATGCTCGCCTGATAACTGTTGTTGTAGGAGAATTCTACCAATGGTAGGTACTTATCCCAACTCCCTTTGAGATCTAGGACACAAAGTCTTAATAAATCTTCAAGAGTTTGAATAGTCCTCTCTGATTGTCCGTCCGTTTGAGGATGGTATGCCGAACTGAATCATAAATCCGTGCCCATAGCTTTCTGCAAGCTAACCCAAAATCGTGAAGTGAATCTTGGGTCACGATCCGAAACTATGGATACTGGCATGCCATGCAATCTAACAATCTCGTTCACGTACATACTAGCAAGACGTTCAAGGGAATAAGTCTCACATATCGGCAAGAAATGAGCGGACATGGTTAATCTATCAACAATAACCCAAATCGCATCTATGCCTTGAGAAACCTTGGGAAGACCCGTAACAAAATTCATAGTAATGTGTTCCCACTTCCATTTTGGAATCTCAAGTGGTTACAATGAACCCTTTGGTACTTGATGCTCCGCTTTTACACGTTGACAAGCTAAACATCTCGAGATAAACTCCGCGATCTCTCTTTTCATATTGCTCCACCAAAATATATGTCGAAGATCGTGATACATTTTGGTACTCCCAGGATGGATTGCAAACGGTGTGTTGTGTGCCTCCATCATTATTCTATGCTTCAAGTCAAAATCGTTAGGAACACAAAGTCTGGAGTTGACTCGAAGTATTCCTTCTTCATCGATTCTTGCTTCTGGAATAGCACATTCTTGCACTTTCTTCTTCATACGCATCAGCTCCATGTCCGTAGCTTGAGCAGCTTTAACTTTATCGATTAAAGTCGGTTCTACTCGTATATTTGATATCATCATGTGGGTACTTGGAGCCTTCATCTCTATCTCCATCCTTTGCAAGTCATACAAAATGGGCCTTTGTGTTAACAACATTGCATTCGTACCCGCGTATGATCTTCTACTCAATGCGTCAGCTACTACGTTCGCTTTTTCAGGATGATATTGGATGGTATGATCGTAATCTTTCAACAGCTCGAGCCAACGTCGCTGCCGCATGTTGAGTTCCTTTTGGGTGAATAAATATTTGAGGCTTTTATGATTTGTATAGATCTCCACTTTCTCCCCGTACAGGTAGTGTCTCCAAATCTTCAACGCGAAAACGACTGCTGCCAACTCCAAATCATGAGTTTCCTCTGATATTCTTTGAGTTGTCGCGAGGCATAGGCTATGACTTTTCCATGTTGCATGAGAACACATCCTAACCCTTTGCCTGAAGCATCGCTGTAGATAACAAATCCATCCGAACCAGATAGTATTGTCAGAACAGGTGCCGAAATGAGTCTCCTCTTGAGTTCTTGAAAACTCTTCTCACATTCCTCACTCTATATGAATTTTGTATCTTTCCGAGTCAGCTGAGTTAACAGAGTAGCGATTCGAGAAAATCCTTCCACAAATCTCCGAAAAGCTACGTACTTCGGTTACCGACTTCGGTTGCTCCCAACTTTGTATGGCTTCAATCTTCGCCGGGTCGACAGATACTCCATGTTTTGACACCACGTGCCCAAGAAATGCTACTTCCTCAAGCCAGAACTCGCATTTTTTTAATTTGGCATATAGCTTATTTTCACGAAGCCTTTGTAGTACCAGCTTCAAATGGCGCTCATGATCTTCACGACTTTTGGAATAGATGAGGATGTCATCAATAAAGACAACAACGAACTGATTTAAATATTCTTTGAATACACGGTTCATCATATCCATGAAGGCAACAGGAGCATTAGTCAATCCAAAAGACATGACTAAGAATTCATAATACCCGTACCGAGTTCTGAAGGCAGTCTTTGGAATATCCTCAGTTTTAATCTTCAGCTGATAATATCCAGAATGAAGGTCAATTTTTGAAAAGAATTGTGCTCCTTGCAACTGGTCAAACAGGTCATCAATGCGAGGTAGCGGATACCTATTCTTGATAGTGACATGATTCAATTCTCGATAGTCGATACAAAGTCGCATACTCCCGTCTTTCTTCTTTACGAATAAAACAGGAGCACCCCAAGGAGACGTACTAGGACGAATAAAACTGATGTTCAACAACTCCTGTAGTTGGACTTTTAACTCCTGAAGTTCAATAGGAGCCATTCGATATGGAGTTTTAGAAATGGGCTTTGTACCGAGTTCAAGGTCAATAAAGAATTCAACTTCACGTTCTGGGGGTAGACCAGGAAGTTCTTCAGGAAATACATCGGGAAATTCTCTAACAATAGAAATATTATTCAAATCTGACTTGTCTTTGTTCAAATCCATAACATGGGCTAAGAAAGCTTAACATCCGTTTTTCAATAAACGAATAACTTTGTGGCTTGATATGACAGTGATTGATTTTAGTGGTTTAGTAGTTTGAATTCGTATGACAGGTTGGTTAGGAATATGAAAATTAACAACCTTACGAAAATAATCAATTTTAGCATGATGAGTGGTTAACGAATCAATTCCTAAAATCACATCAAAAGCAAGTATCTTTAAAGAGATAAGATTAACAGGTAATGTGATAGTGCCAACTTGGATCATGCAAGATTTATAAACTGTAGATGTAACGAAGGTTTCACCCAATGGAGTTTCAACAGATAAGTTAAAGTCCAATTTCTCCGGAGTCAAGTTTAAATGTTGAGCACAAGCAGGAGAGATAAAAGAATGGGTAGAACCGGTATCTAGTAAAGTATAAACTTCGCAAGAATTCAATATTAGCTTACCCGTGATCACCTCATTCGGGTTTCTCGCGTTTTGGTCAGTCACGACAAATGCCCTTCCAGGAACCGCTGATTTTGACTTATCCGGGACAACTTTTGGAGTCACCATCCCTATGACGAACGAGAATTTTGTAAATTATTTTTAAATATTTATTGAAGTAAATAAATATTTTTCGAGGATTTAATTATTAGATTTAATAATTAATCGATGCAATTGTGGTAGATTAATTTAATTATATGTGTTACATTTATTAAATTAATGTAGAGAATTTTATTATTCAAGTATGTGATTATGTGAGCTTATTGAATTAAATAAAATAATTTAATTAAGCATGATGTTACTTTAATTAATTTAATTATTAATTAGAGATTTAATAAATTATTATTATTTATTAAAGAGATAATTAATATTGTGACTACGTGAATTTATGAAAAATTATTATATTTTATTTAAAGTAAATTAAATAAAATATTAGATTTATCTTATAAGAGTGTGGCATTTATTAAACTATATAATAAAATGGTTATTAAAATAAAGAGTTTTGGAGCCTAGTTTCTAGCCAAACGTGGCCTTAGAGGAGTTATGGCCAGTTAACCCATTATGGGCAACTGACCATGATGCGCGTCAGTTTGATCTTTTATTTATTCATACGTCTTTTTATTCTTTTCATTTTCATTGTTGCTTTAGTCTGATAAAAAAACATCACAGAGAAAGTTTGAGTGTATAATGATCAATTATTTGTGAAAGAATCACCACTGATCATCTCTTCCATTGGTTATACTCTGGGTAATTTTCTCCAAACCTAAATTCTTATTTCACGTCTTTTTAAGTTTTATGATTATGACTTTCATATATTCTGTTAATCTCTGTGAAGTGAGAAATTGTGTTATGTTATATCAAATTGTGTTTAATTATGTATATGTTGCAAACCATAACATCAGTGTTGTGAAAACATGTCGTACATATGTTATTTCAAAATAAACAGAGTACGTGATATGGCCATATGGCCTTATACGTGATATTTTGTGTAATGATCATATATTATCCCTAAATTTTATACCCTTATATTTTTGAGCATGTTAATACGAAGAGATCAAGCCTTAAACGAATGGATTCGGTGTTATAACGAATCCGTACGGCTAAATTATGTGTTTTGTTCAAAAACTTCAAGAACAGCCCATTTTACATGATTTAATTCTGTGATTAAGTGTTTTAAATGGTTAAAATCACTTTATATATGTTGGGTTATGATTATACATGAATTATAACGTGTGGGTATATGTGATTTGATGAAATTAGTGTTAAAAATGTGTTGTTTTCGCTGAACTCTGTGTTCTTCGCGAACTGAGAATCAGTTTCTGGAGTCTCGCGCCGCGGCGCCAACTCCAGAACTGAAGTCCCGCGCCGCAGCGCCACTGCGCCGCAGCGCCAAGACCCAAGCCACGGCGCCATAGCGTCGCAGCGCCAAGGGCCCGGCCATAGCGCCACCGCGCCGCAGCGCGACTCCTTAGCACATTAGTGGTGCCGCAGCGCCACTCTCCAGAAAATGTCAGAAATGTATTTTTTTTAAAATGTTAAAGTCTAACAAGTGTTAGTGGATTGATGTAATGAACATGTAATCATGTTAGAGGTATTATGAGATGATAAAATAGTTGTTTAACATGTAATAAAATATTATATGTGAATTGAATTATTAAATACATAATTAGTTTGATAATTCATGAAGTATAAATTATGTGACAACGTGATAATTTGACTAAGTTTAGTCAATAATTAAAGTAGACAACGAGAATGTGTTATGTTGATTAGTTAGTAATTAACTGGTATTGAATGTGAATGGTATGTAGGATTTAATTCAAAGAACGTGCTTAGTTAAAGTGTAATCTACGCACGAGGCAAGTATCCTATCCCTAACTCCATTCTATTGAGCAAGTTTATTTAAACTTAAACGTTACTTTTATGTTGAGCAAGTTTCTTAACTCTATCTTTTACATTGAGCAAATTTCCTAAACTTAAACTATTATTCAAGTTCGAGTATTATATTAAAGATTGATTATCTTTCAAAGCATGATTCAGTTATACAATAATTGTTCTATTGTATACTTCTTGAGATTATTAATCATACTGAATATTATTATTGTTGAACCTTATTAGACTAGTGAACCTTATTGATTCAACTAGTCCATAGTTGATGAGCGTTCTAAATTTCAGAACCCTTGATGAAATTATCCAAACCAAACTTCCTTTGGTGCGGACTCGAATGTCAAACTGAGATGAACAACCCTGTATAGGGGATTAATTACGCTTTAGCGTTAAGATATTGTGCACAGTATGGTACTAAGGGCTGATTCCCCTAAGTACGAGAAGAAGGTCCATAGTCTTATGACTGTTAAAGGTTTCAAGTATATTTCTTGTTAACCTAGGACATAGTTCAAGGTCTTATGACCCTCAGAATTCTTTTGATTCTTGTTATTTATTCTTGATTCAAAAGTTGAGCTTTTATTCAGATGTCTTTGATTATTCGCATGTTATTATTTTGTTGTGTCATTATTATACTTGTGGGCAATTGTGCTCACTCTTGCTATATAATAACATTGCAGTTAAGAATGAAAGAAGTGATGAACCTTCGACTAGTAAGGGCAAGGGCAAAGTTAGCAAGTGTTGAAGACTTGTATTTATTTTATTGATGATGATTTATGTTTAAGACTTGAGTTATGATGTTGTTAAGACTTAATTGTTTAGAATTCCGCACAGATGTTTTAAGGTTAGTTTAAACCTGGGATTGTATTATTATTATTATTCGAATGTTGTAATCCTTTTAAGGAGAAGTTTTATTCTATCTATTGTATGGTTTGCATTTATTATGGGTAGATAGATAGATGATATTTGTACAGTGAACACCAAATCCCGTGGAATCGAAGTACCCGGATTTGGGGGTGTCACAATCCCCGCTGAACTTGATTTTGCTACAGAACACTCTCGAGCTATATGACCCTCCTTTCCATAGTTATAACATACCTTGGATTGTTGTGGGCAGTTTGGGCTGATATGTCCCTCTTTCCCATATTTGTACCATTAAGGGTGTAAACGAGTCGAATCTCAGCGAACACCTTCATGCTCAGATTCGGCTCGACTCGAAAAAATTGAGCTCGAATTCGACTCGGATTCGATAAGAGATTTATATTTTTGCGCCAGATTCGACTCGGATCATTACTCGGACCTACTCGATTCGTAAGTACTCGACTCGTTTACAAAGCGAGTTACTCATGATCCTTCAAATCGAGTTTCGAATATGAACCATTTTAGTTAAAACTGAACCACTGCATACTAAATTGGTTACTTAACTAATATTTATATATAAAAAAAATTCACTTTTATTTATGTATTGAAATTATAAAGAATGTAATAAAAATTGACATTCAATTCATTGATTTATTCAAGTACAAGTTTACACAATTTTATACTACACTTTATAAATTATAAAGACTGATACAAATATCACATATTTAGCTTAATAGAATGGATCAAACCAATATTCGAATATGATCCATCGAGCAGGTATCGAGTCTGGTTTGAGAAAAAATGAAATACTCGAACCCTAATCTGAACGAACACTGGTATGCTCGAATTCGACTCGTGTATCATTAAACAGAAACGAGTATGGATCAGATTCGACTCGGATCAACTTCGAATTCGAGCTTTGGATCATATTTTCGAGCCAATCTCGAATCGAGTACCGAACTACTTGGTTCGACTTACACCCCTATGTACCATACGATCGGTGGTCGTTCTCCTCCCCTAAAAACAGTTGATGTTTGTGCTGACGTCTTCACGTTATCATTATTGTACCTTCTCTTCTTGAAATCTCCTCCTGACTCCCTCCTTCTATTATCACGACCACGATTACCACCAGAGTGGTTACCGCTTTTGTCTGAATGTTTTTCTCCTTGCTGGTTTTCATTGCTTCGATGATTGCCGCCACCGGTATGACCCTGGTTGTGGTCCCTCTGTTGCACATACTCATTATCTCGCTCTAATAATTGAGCCCTGTTTACGACATCTGAATATAAAGAAAATTTATGAGAGATAAGATATTGCCGAATCTCGAGTTTTAGACCTCTCAGAAACATCCTTGTCATTCGTTCCTCATTTTCGACCAAATGAGGTGCAAACCTGGATAACTTTGCAAACTTCGCCTCGTACTTGGACACCGTCATGTTGTTTTGTTCCAGTCTGATAAACTCCACCTCCTTCATATGACGAATACTTTCAGGAAATTACTTGTCATTGAACAGTTTTTGAAATATTTCCCAGAACATGTTGAGTGCGTCAGGCTGGGTACGCTTCACAGACTCTCACCAGTAGTCTGCCTCACCGCGGAACATAAAAGTGGCGAATTGAACCTTCTGTTCCTCCGTGCATCCCAAGACATCGAATATCTTGGTAATTTGCTTGATCCACGTTTCCGCCATGATCGGATCTGGCTTTCCCTTAAATTCTGGTGGTCCCAATTCTTTGAACTGCTTAGCTGTGACAAACCGCGCGTTGTTATCATTTCCACCCGTATTCTGCACACGAGTCTCCCTCGTCTGATTTTGCATGAACTGCAAAAAGCTCCTAAACATTCCATCATTCATCGTTTGCTCGGTAACGTTGTTTACAGGAGGAATATTGCCTTCCTGTTGCACGTTCCCCTGGGTGGTGATCAAAGGTGTCTCCACGGTCTGATTTACTCCATTATTAACGTTCTCAGCTGCCATTCTTAAATACTGCCATAAAAAAAGGGTTAATAGTCATGTCATATATTATCCCTATACTCTGACCGACCAAATAAACACCAAATAAACTTAGTCAGGTCATACTAGCGAAGGAATTTCACGTCTCTCCCCTCCTAGTTCTTGTCTCACATCTCAGCCAGGGATCATATCCCTAAGCTCTGATACCAACTGTGACGCCCCCAAAATAGGTATACAACACCCATTCTGAGTCGTCAAATACATGGTACAGAAAGCAAACTACAACTTCAATAATACAATTGTCGTGCAAAATACGACAACACATACTGTGAGTTTAAATACAAATATTGTCTTCTGGACAATATCCACACTTAAATAAATCCTCATTACAATTATTCAAACACTATTTTACAAAAATAGCGAGGACTGCTAAAACATCTTTCTAGAACCATCACTCCATACCCCGACTAGATCCTGCTATGTTCTCACCTCCTGAGAAGAAAAATGGAACAAAAAGGAAAAGGGTGAGCTCAACTAGCCCAGTAAAGAATATTATGACTAAGATAATATACAACAAATTATCGTTAGTCTTCAACAGGGAAAAATCTGATAGAATATAATCGACAACAAGTTTTAGATCAACAACTGCAGCGGAAACAGCAAACCATTAGAAGAGTCATGTAGAGAAAGAATTCTACTATTTCTAAGATTTAAAAGTCCATCATCAATATTTTATCCATGTAATATCGATTAATAATCATCTTTAACCAAATATTCATCTTTGCACTACAGGCCAAAGATATTCATTTATATCACCAGTCGGTCATGTTCATCTCAACACCTGTTCATCTTTGCACTACGGGCCAAAGATATTTATCAGTTAATCATTCATCTTTGCACTACAGGCCAAAGATATTCAGTAGTATCATCATTTAGGACTGAGGATGATGAAAAATATTTTAAAAGAAACGAATCCAGTGAGACAGAAGGACAAATATTAGGGATTCGTATAACAGTTTATCCAAGATCAATAATACTTCATAATAATCAATTGTGAAGCAGAATTCAAAAATAAATATCAAAACATGGATACAATCAAAGATAGTAACCATAATAGACATCTTGGACAAAAAGGGAAAATTTTATTTTTCGGTGAATAGTGCCGTATTCGTGAATAGTACCGTATACGTGAATAGTGCCGTATACGTGAATAGTAACTCCCACACAAAAAGTTCTAAATTTGATAAAAATTCATATCAATATTTCAGCATAATGATATTGAAGAAAATAATATCATTAAGAAGAAAATAATATCCCTTACCTCAAAATATCAGTACTTCTAGTAGGAATACCAGTATAAGGCTGAAAGAAACTTGCTCTGATGAATAGAAACTCTTAAAGTATCTAAATACTCACAAAATATACTCAATAATCTAGAGAGAGAAAGAGAGAAAACTTGTTTCTGGTGTGATTTTTAATTCTAACTTAGCACTCTATTTATAGGAAGATGTTAGCATGCCGAAGCAGACTTAATCTGCAACCTGATGGCTTTACCTGCTACTATTCCCACCCACCACATTTGAATAAAAATCTCAGCACATTTCTTCACCAACCAAGAGTGGGGCCCACCAATTCTAGAATTTTCCATCAAAATGATAAACTCTGAAAATTCAACAATTTCTGAACCAGTCATCTCGTAAAATTCATAATAAATCATACGTTCATTTTTAACGGTTTAAAATTTTTGGACATATACTCAACTTATATATGTATAACATATCCAAAAATTACCACGATCCAACGGTCGGATTAAAAATTATAACCCCCGCAAAATATCTCAAAAACTCTGATTTTTAATACCTCCATTCCGACAAAAATACTGATAAAAACCTCAACATTAACTCCTTTATTTTTAACCACAAAAATATATCCCTCATTTATATCCACATAAAATAAATATTTCCTTATCATATAAATCAATAATTAATTATTCACAAATAATATTACAGAATCACATTTATGACAACCAGGCCGTTCCCAGGAAAGAGGGAGCTTTTCAATAAGGATTTCTCCTTACTGGCGCGCAATTAGATGACCAAACCTCTCCTTAGACATAACTTTCTAGACATTACCAATAATGTTATCTAATAATATTATTCAAATAATATGAATTATTGATCTGATAATAGAAAATACTGTGCAGCAACAATTATTGAAACAACAATAATATAAAATATCAACGCAACAATTATTAAATCAATAAAATAAAATATTGAACAGTAACTACTGTAACAATTATTGAGTAGTGCCTTCTTACGTAAGAATCAATAATTGGTGCAATACCGTATGCTGCTGTATTTTAACCACCGGGTATTCTAACAGTATTAACGGTAACAACTACGTCGTTATTTATAAACAACTTATACTTGTCGTTTTCTTCATCCAATTGCTTTCCGTTATGGGGCCCACACAAGGCTGCGCCGTCGTACGAATATTCCCCGACAGCAAGAATATTCCACGACCAAACGAATATTCCCCGACAAAATGAATATTTTATAACCACTTGCTTATTTTGTAAAATTTACACATTTCACCCATAACCAAAGTATTATATCAAATTAACCCCTTATTATTCACAATAATATTTAGAAAAAATTTGATTTTATTCATTAATAAGTTGGGGTCTTACAATAGACATCAAGTTTAACTGCAGCGGAATAAGCAATCCATTAAAAGGGTCAAGTAGAAAATAAACTCTACTATCTTTTATGATTTAAAAAGTTTTTCAACATTGTGATCGCTGGGACTCAGCTTAATAAAATAATCCACATCATCGAATCACCCCTGCACTACGGCCAAGGATATTCGTGTATTCATTAATGGTCATGATCATGCCAACAACTGTCCATCAATACACTACGGGCCAATGAGAACTTTTTACCACATCATTTATAACATTACAGTCATGATTATACCGAATAATCCCTGGTCATAATCATACCAAGTCCATCTATACACTACAGGCCACAGATGACTTTCAACATTTTATAAACATGAGGATGATGACAATGATATAAGAATTCAATAAAACAAGTTCAAGAATTAATTTATCCAAGAATTAACAACGTCCAAATTGTCAACATGATACTGCTTTGTGGAGTAAAATTCAAGAATTCTTAGAAGAATATTTTCATGAAAAGATACTGGATGAACCGCAATTATCAAGGATATTTCACTAATTTCATGGAGTATAGAAGTTAAAACTTAACCAACTGAGTATAATAAAGAATGAAATAACAAAAGAAATCACCCGACATGCGATAGACCGCACAGACAGGTTATTCCAACAGAATAATAAATAATAGAATCAGGTCTGGCGTAAACGCACAGACAGGATATTCCGACAGAATAATAAATAATGGAATCAGGTCCGGTGTAAAATACACAGACAGGATGTTCCAACAGAATAATAACAAGACGGAACCAGGTCCGGTGTAAAACACACAGACAGGATGTTCCAACAGAATAATAATAAAAACGGAACCAGGTCCGGTGTAAAACACACAGACAGGATGTTCCAACAGAATAATAATAAAAACGGAACCAGGTCCGGTGTAAAACACACAGACAGGATGTTCCAATAGAATAATAGAAGAATGTCACCAAGTATAGGGTAGACCGCGTATACAGGTTATTCCAACAGAATAATAAGAAATGGAATAACAACAGTTCTCTTCATGAATAAGAAAGAATAACACCCCTTACCGTTTTAAAGAAGAGCTGAAATAAGGAAGTAGTTAAGTAGTAGAATACTCTTCTTCTCTCTCTCTATAGTTTCTCACTATAGTTTCTCTCTCTAGAGTTCAGTGAATTCGTAAGAAATAATGAAGGAATGAGCTGCTATTTATAGAAAAATAAAATTCATAGTAACTAATCCATGAACGGTCCAGATTGATTACTTTAATATGACGATCCATATTTAATGAAAAATCTTTTAAATAAAATATAATATATTCTATTTATAGAATAACTTTAATAAAGTATTTTATTTTATATAAAAAGATGTTTCTGTTTTATTACGTTAATAATACGAATAAAACAAAACGTCATTATCGCTAAATAATTCATATTATTAATTGACAATAATTGAATCAAACTGAGTGACTTCTCACATAAGCATTAATAATCAATACCGTGTGCTACTATGCAACCACACGTATTACTGTACTTTTACTACCGAGTAGTTCAACAGTATCAATGGTAAAACTTCCGCCGTTATTTTTAATAAAATATTTTTGTTGTTTTCTCAATTTGACAATAATTATGTTGTGGAGTCCACCAATGATTGTGCCGTTGTATGAATATTCCCTGTTAAAACGAATATTCCCCGACCAATCGAATATTATATAACAACTTGCGTACTTTACAAAATTTATAAATATTACCCACAACTATAACATTATATCAAATTAACTCTATAATATTCAAAAATGATATTTATAGAGAATTCATCTTTATTTATAAAAGTTGGGGTCTTACAACTTCCCCTTCTTATGAAATTTCGCCCTCGAAATTAGGGTACGTACCTGGTATGTCGAAGAGGTAAGGATACCTTGACTTCATTTCATATTCTAACTCCCAAGTCATTTCCTCAACATCGTGATTTCTACACAAAACTTTGACTTGAGGTATAACCTTGGAGCGTAGAATATGTTCCTTCTTATCCAAAATTTGAACAGGAACTTCTTTATACGTCAAATACTCCGCTATTTCGTCCGGTTCTAACTCAATAATGTGGTTCGGGTCTTCCACATATTTACGTAACATGGATATGTGAAAAACGTTATGAACACGAGAAATACTTGGCAGTAAAGTGAGTCTATAAGCCACAGTTCCTACTCGATCGAGGAATAAAAATGGGCCGATGAATCGAGGATTGAGCTTTTCTCTCTTTTCAAATCTCGTAACTCCTTTCCATAGAGCAACACGTAAGAACACATGATCTCCTATATCAAATTCCACGTCCTTTCGATAAAGATCAACATAACTCTTTTGTCGATCTGGTGAGATTTTTATACGTTGTCGGATCGTTTGAATCTTTTCTGTAGTCATACGTACCAACTCCGGTCCCAACAACGTTGCTTCACCCACCTCATCCTAGCATACTGGAGAACGACATTTTCTTCCATACAATGCTTCGAATGGAGCCATGCCAATACTTGCTTGATAACTGTTGTTGTAGGAAAACTCCACCAATGGTAAGAACTTGTCCCAACTTCCCTTGAAGTCAAGGACACAGAGTCTTAATAAATCTTCTAGAGTTTGAATAGTTCTCTCTGATTGTCCGTCCGTCTGAGGATGATATGCCGAACTAAATCGTAAATCTGTGACCATAGCTTTTTGTAAACTAACCCAAAATCGTGAAGTGAATCTTGGGTCTCGATCAGAAACTATGGATACTGGCATACCATGCAGTCTTACAATCTCGTTTATGTACATACGAGCAAGACGTTCAAGTGTATAAGTTTCTCGTATCGGTAAGAAATGAGCAGACTTGGTCAATCTATCAACAATGACCCAAATCGCATCTATACCTTGAGAAACCTTAGGAAGACCGGTAACGAAATCCATGGTAATGTGCTCCCACTTCCATTCTGGAATTTCAAGTGGTTGCAATTGTAACGACCCCAAAACAGGTCCATTCCATCCAACCTATTCTGAGTCGCCAAATACATGGTACAGAAAACAACTACAACTTTATTACAACAATTGTCGTGCAAAATACAACAACACATATGCTGTGAGTTTGGATACAAATATATACCAAATGTGACTCATGTCCCAACCGTGGACAGCACCTCACAATGACACCTTACATAAAGGTATAGTCAAAAACTGTTTTAGAAATTATAATCTTTGGAAAGTGTTCAAGGAAACCTTCGTACATGGGAGGCCATGCGTCTAGGTTATGATAGATATCATATGACCACAGAATTATCCTTAGTTGACCCAATAGACCCCAAAGAAAAACGAGAAGTTTACTATCATATTCTTCCCAATGGTGAGTTTTCTCTTGACTTATCATTATCTCCATTGTCTCTAATTGAGAATTATATTTCAAACAAACACTAAGATTATATAGGTAGTGCTCGTAAATATACTCAGCAAGTGGATGATCATAATCCTGTCTTATGATGACACGAGGTTGTATGTCATTAGACATCTTGTATGATAGTGGCAAAACACCCTTCCAACGTTGGTTTCGCTTCACCCTAGATGATTCACTAAATATAACTCCTAAATGATGACTACCGTTCTATTCCCCTGTTACCCCCGCTCGACCCAGCTACACTCTTATTACCTGAAAGGAATTGTGAAGCAAAAGGGTGAGCACAACTAGCTCAGTAAAGAATATCATGACTAAAGATAAATAATTTATAAATAGCCTTTAACAGTAATCAATCAGAGATTTAGAACATATGGTAGATGATAAAATTTTTCAACCATAGTTACAGCGGAACGAGTAATCCATTAGAAGAGTCAAATAGACTATAAAATCTATTATCTTCTCCATGTTAAAAGTCCACCAATAATGTTTTATCCCTGTAACATTAATCAACAGTTCCTTTTCATAATTATATGAATAACTCATAATCATAATTGTAATTCTAAATTCCTCTTCGCATCCAGGACGAAGATAATTTTTCTCACATGTCTTTACCTGAAACATCAAAGATCATGGTTATACCAAATCACAGTTCCTGTTCATAATCATATTAATAAATTCATCTTTGCACTACAGGCCAACGATATTCGTTAACAGTTCATCTTTGCACTACTGGCCAAAGATATTCAACAAGTCATCTTTGCACTACGGGCCAAAGATATTCATCAACAATTCATCTTTGCACTACATGCCAAAGATATTCCTCAACAGTTCATATTTGCACTACAGGCCAAATATATTCATATCTCAAAGAAATATATAATCATTTCAGAATTTATATACACCATAATTATAACCATGTTAATCAATTTATCTTTACACTTAAGCTAAAGATATTGAATTATAAATTCAATGGTCATGATCATACCAGTTAACAATTTATCTTTGCACTGCAGGCCAAAGACATTCCTCAGTCACGATCATATCAATAATTTACCCATCTTTACACTCAAGTGAAAGAGAAATTCAACATCAGGGTTATAAAAATGTTATATATGATAATAAAAATAATATGATGAACAACTGCATTTATTTTCGAGAGCAACAATTATAAATCAACGATAATTTGGTTAGAAAAAGAAACTAATTTTTGTCGTGAATAGTATCTGTGAATAGTAACTCGTGAATAGTAACTCATGAATAGTAACTCGTGAATAGTAACTCATGAATAGTAACTCATGAATAGTACTCCGTATTCGTACATAGTACCGTATACGTAAATAATGTCATATACGTAAATAGTACCATATACATGAATAATACCATATACGTGAATAGTAACCCCGACTCAAAAAGTTCCAAATTTGATAAAAACTCATATCAATATTTCAGCATAATGATATTGAAGAAAATAATATCATTAAGAAGAAAATAATATCCCTTACTATCCCTTACCTCAAAAGAGCAGCACTTCTGACTGGAATGAAAAGTCGAAGGAAACTTGCACTGAATAGCAACTCTCAAAGTATCTAAATACTCACAAAATATGCTTCATAATATAGAGAGAGAAAGAGAGAAAGCTTATGTTTCTGGTGTGATTTTCAATTCTAACTTAGCCCTCTATTTATAGGAAAATGTTAGCACGCCGAAGCAGACTTGACCTGCTACCTGATGGCTTTACCTGCTACTATTGCCATCCACCACATTTAAAATAAAATTCAGCACATTTCTTCACCAACCAATAGTGGGTCCCACCAATTTTAGAATTTTCCACCAAAATAATAAATTTCGAAACTTCAACAATTTCTGAACCAGTCATCCCGTAAAATTCATAATAAATCATACGTTTATTTTTAACGGTTCAAAATTTATGGACATATACTCAACTTATATATGTATAACATATCCAAAAATTACCACGATCCAACGGGCGGATTAAAAATTATAACCCCCGCAAAATAACTCAAAAACCCTAATTTGATTTTTAATACCTCCATTCTGACAAAAATACTGATAAAACACCTCAACATTAACTCCTTTATTTTTAACCACAAAAATATATCCCTCATTTATATCCACATCCAATAAATATCTCCTTATCATATAAATTAATAATTAATTATTCACAAATAATATTATAGAATCACAATTATGACAACCAGGCCGTTCCTAGGAAAGAGGGGGCTTTCCAATAAGGATTTCTCCTTACTGGCGCGCAATTAGATGACCAAACCTCTCATTAGACAGAACTTTCTAGACATTGCCAATAATGCTATCTAATAATATTATTCAAATAATATAAATTATTGATCTGATAATGGAAAATACTGTGCAGTAACAATTATTGAACAACAATAATATAAAATTTTAACGTAGCAATTATTGAATCAATAAAATAAAATATTAAACAGTAACTACTGTAACAATTATTGAGTAGTGCCTTCTTACGTAAGAATCAATAATTCAAAAATACTGTGCAATCCGTGTGCTACTGTGTAACAACGTGTATTACTGTATTTTAACTACCGGGTATTCCAACAGTGTTAACGGTAACAACTACGCCGTTAATTATAAAAACTCAATTTTTGTCGTTTTCTTCATCCGACAGTTATTCTGTTATGGGGCCCACAAATGGTTGCGCCGTCGTACGAATATTCCCCGACAGAAAGAATATTTCACGACCAAACGAATATTCCCCGACAACAATTAATATTTTATAACCACTTGCGTATTTTTGAAAAAAATTCATATATCACCCTTAACTTTAACTTTTATCAATTTAACCATTTACTGAATAGTAACTATAAGAAAAATTGAATACTTTTATTTCATAAAATTCAGGGTCTTACAGCAATGGACCTTTTGGTACTTGATGCTCCGCTTTGACTCGTTGACAAGTTAAACACCTTGAGATAAACAGCGCTATCTCTCTCTTCATATTGCTCCACCAAAATGTATGATGAAGATCATGATACATTTTGGTACTCCCAGGATGGATTGCAAACGGTGTGTTGTGCGCCTCCATCATGATTTCATACTTTAAATCAGGGTTGTTAGGGACACAAAGTCTGGAGTTGACTCGAAGTATTCCTTCTTCATCGATTCTTGCTTCCGGCATAGCACCTTCTTGCACTTTCTTCCTCGTACGCATCAGCTCCAGGTCTGTAGCTTGAGCAGCTTTAACTTTATCGATTAAAGTCGGTTCTACTCGTATATTCGCCATCATCACATGGGTCCCTAGAGTCTTTAACTCTATCTCCATCCTTTGCAAGTCACACAAAATGGGCCTTTGTGTTGACAATATTGCACTCGTACTTGCATATGATCTTCTACTCAATGCATCAGCTACCACGTTCGCTTTTCCAGGATGGTATTGAATGGTATGATCATAATCTTTCAACAGTTCAAGCCAACGTCGTTGTCGCATGTTGAGTTCCTTTTGAGTGAAGAAATATTTGAGGCTTTTATGATCCGTAAAGATCTCCATCTTCTCCCCATACAAGTAATGCCTCCAAATTTTAAGTGCAAAGACAACAGCTGCCAACTCTAGATCATGAGTAGGATAATTCCTCTCATATTCCTTGAGTTGTTTTGATGCATAGGCTATGACTTTTCCATGTTGCATGAGAACGCATCCCAACCCTTTGCTCGAAGCATCACTGAAGATGACAAATCCCTCCGAGCCAGATGGTATTATTAGAATAGGTGCTTAAATGAGTCTCCTCTTGAGTTCTTAAAAACTCTGTTCACATTCTTCGCTCCAACCGAACTTTGTATCTTTTCGAGTCAGCTGAGTTAATGGAGTAGCGATTCGAGAAAATCCTTCCACGAATCTCCGATAATAACCAGCTAAACCAAGAAAGCTACGTACTTCGGTCACTGATTTAGGTTGCTCCCAGCTTTGAATAGCTTCAATCTTTGTCGAGTCAACCGATATTCCACGACTTGATACTACGTGCCAAAGGAATGCTACCTCCTCCAGCCAGAACTCGCATTTCTTCAACTTGGCATAAAGCTTGTAGTCACGAAGCTTTTGGAGTACCAGCCTCAAGTGTTACTCATGAGGCTTTTGGAATAAATAAGGATGTCATCAATAAAGACGACCACAAAGTGATCCAAATATTCTTTGAATACCCGGTTCATCATATCCATGAAGGCAGCAGGAGCATTAGTCAATTCAAAGGACATGACTAGGAATTCATAATGCCCGTACCGAGTTATGAAAGTCGTCTTTGGAATATTCTCAGTTCTAACCTTCAGCTGATGATATCCACAACGAAGATCGATCTTTGAAAAGAATTGTGCTCCTTGCAACTGGTCAAACAGGTCATCAATACGTGGCAATGGGTACCTATTTTTGATGGTGACATGATTCAACTCCCGATAATCAATAAAAAGTCGCATACTTCCATCTTTCTTCTTCACGAATAGCATAGGAGCACCCCAAGGAGAAGTACTAGGACGAATAAAGTCAATGTTTAACAATTCATACAGTTAGATCTTTAACTCCTGAAGTTCAATAGGAGTCATTCGATATGGGGCTTTGGAAATGGGTTTTGTACCGGGTTCAAGGTCGATATAAAATTCAATTTCACGCTCTAGGGGTAGGCCAGGAAGTTCTTTAGGGAATACGTCAGGAAATTTATTAACAATAGAAATATCATTCAAAACTGACGTATTTTTGTTTAGATCCGTAACATGAGCTAAGAAAGCTTGACATTCGTTTTTCAATAAACGAATAGCTTTATGGCTTGAGATGACAGCGATTGATTTTAATGGTTTGGTTGCTTGAATTCGCATAATAGGTCGATTAGGAATATGAAAGCTAACAACCTTACGAAAACAATCAATTTTTGCATGATGAGTAGTTAACCAATCAATCCCTAGAATCACGTCAAATGCAAGTGTTTTTAATGAAATCAGATCGATAGGTAATGTGTGGGTACCAACTTGAACCAAACAAGACTTATAAACCGTGGATGTAATGAAGGTTTCTCCCAATAGAGTTTCAACAGATAAATCAAAGTCTAATTTCTCCGTAGTCAAATTTAATCGATGAGCGCAAGTAGGAGAAATAAAAGAATGGGTAGAACCGGTATCAAATAAAGTATAGACTTCGTTAGAGTTTATGATAAGCTTACCCGTGATGACCTCATTCGAGTTCCTTGCTTTCTGGGAGGTCACAACAAACGCACTCCCTTGCACTACCGATTTTAACTTTTCTGGGACGGCCTTTGGTGTCTCCATCTTGGCTAAACTTATTTTTGGTAAACAACAAAATCGAGCTAAATGACCTTCTCTTCCATAATTATAACATGCTTTAGACGGCATCGCGCAGTTTGGACTGATGTGCCCCTCCCCTTCGCATTTGAAACATATGATAGGTGGTCGTTCTTCTTCCTTAACAACGGGTGTTGGTGCTGACGTCTTTCTATCATTGTTGAATCTCATCTTCTTGAAATGACCATTTTTATTGTTTTGGCCCTGATTACCACCGAAGTGGTTACCATTTCTGGCCTGTTGATTCCCTCCATGCTTGTTGTCACCGCTTCGATGACTGCTCTCACTGGTATTATCATTTTGCCGACTGCTCTCTTTTGGTTGCGTTGACTCGTTATCGCGCTCCACTAACTGAGCCCTATTCACAACATCTGAATACAAACACAGTTTATGAGAAATAAGATGTTGACGTATCTCAGGTTTCAAATCTCGCAAAAATATTCGCGTCATTCGCTCTTCATTATCCACCAAGTGGGACGCAAACCGGGACAACTCAGCAAATTTAGCCCCATACTGCGACACAGTCATATTATTCTGCTCTAATTTGATGAACTCCACCTCCTTCATGTGATGAACACTTTCGGGAAAGTATTTGTCATTGAACAGCTCTTGGAACTTCTCCCAAGACATCTTCAGTGCGGCAGGTTGAGTACGCTTAATCAATTCCCACCAGTAATCTGCCTCTCCTCGCAACATAAAGGCGGCAAAGGGAACCTTTTGCTCCTCAGAGCATCCCAAGACATCAAATATCTTGGTAATCTGCTTTATCCATGTTTCCGCTATAAGTGGTTTTGGCTCTCCCTTAACTCTGGTGGTCCCAGCTCCTTGAACTGTTTAGCGGTGACCGTCCGAGAGTTTTCAGTGTTTCCACCTATATTTTGGACAGGAGCCGCTCTCGCCTGCTGTTGCATGAACTGCATAAAGTTTCTGAACATTCCATCATTCATCATCTGGTCAGTGTTGTTGTTTGCATGAGGATTATCACCTTCCTGATGCACATTATCCTGATTATTGATATGTGGTGAATCAACAGTCGCCTGTGCTCCATTGCTATTCTCAACATTCTTAGATGCCATTTTCAGATACTGCCACAAAATAAAAGTTAATTGATATGTCATATATTATCCTTATATTATGACCGACCAATTAAATACCATGCAAATAAACTTAGGTAGGTCATACTAGCGAAGGAATTCCCTGTTTCTCCCCTCCTAGTTCTATTCTCACATCTTAGCCAGGGATCATATCCCTAAGCTTTGATACCAACTGTGACGCCCCCAAAATTAGGTATACATCACCCATCTTGGGTCGTCAGATACATAGTATAGAATATAAATACAACTTACTAATACAACTGTCGTGTACAATACGATAAAACATAAACTGTGAGTTTGAATACAAATATTATTTTCTAGAGAGTATTCATACTCAAAAGGAGTCCTCATTACATTTATTAACACACTATTACATAGAATAGTGAGGACTACTAACTAATAATATCATTCGGACCATCACTCTGTTCCCCGACTTGCCCCAGCTACGTTCTCATTTCCTGAAGAGAACAGTGAAAGAAAGGGTGAGCTCAACTAGCCTAGTAAGAAATATTATGACTAAGATAATGCAGAATAAATTATCATTAGCCTTCAACAATGTTAAACTGATAAAATATAATAGACATCAAGTTTAACTGCAGCGGAACAAGCAATCCATTAAAAGAGTCAAGTAGAAAATAAACTCTATTATCTTTTATGATTTAAAAGGTTTTTCAATATTGTGATCGCTGGGACTCAGCTTAATAAAATAATCCACATCATCGAATCACCCCTGCACTACGGCCAAGGATATTCGTGTATTCATTAATGGTCATGATCATGCCAACAACTGTCCATCAATGCACTACGGGCCAATGAGAACTTTTTACCACAACATTTGTAACATTACGGTCATGATTATACCGAATAATCCCTGGTCATAATTATACCAAGTCCATCTATGCACTACATGCCACAGATGACTTTCAACATTTTATAAACATGAGGATGATGACAATGATATAAGAATTCAATAAAACAAGTTCAAGAATTAATTTATCAAGGAATTAACAACGTCCAAATTGTCAACATGATACTGCTTTGTGGAGTAAAATTCAAGAATATTTAGAAGAATATTTTCATGAAAAGATACTGGATGAACCGCAATTATCAAGGATATTCCACTAATTTCATGGAGTATAGAAGTCAAAACTTAACCAACTGAGTATAATAAAGAATGGAATAACAAAAGAAATCACCCGGCATGCGATAGACCGCACAGACAGGTTATTCTAATAGAATAATAAATAATGGAACCAGGTCCGGCGTAAACGCACAGACATGATATTCCGACAGAATAATAAATAATGGAACCAGGTCCGGTGTAAAACACACAGACAGGATGTTCCAACAGAATAATAACAAGACGGAACCAGGTCCGGTGTAAAACACACAGACAGGATGTTCCAACAGAATAATAATAAAAACGAAACCAGGTCCGGTGTAAAACACACAGACAGGATGTTCCAACAGAATAATAGAAGAATGTCACCAAGTATAGGATAGACCGCGTATACAAGTTATTCCAACAGAATAATAAGAAATGGAATAACAACAGTTCTCTTCATGAATAAGAAAGAATAACACTCCTTACCGTTTTAAAGAAGAGCTGAAATAAGGAAGTAGTTAAGTAGTAGAATACTCTTCTTCTCTCTCTCTCTATAGTTTCTCTCTCTAGAGTTCAGTGAATTCGTAAGAAATAATGAAGGAATGAGCTGCTATTTATAGAAAAATAGAATGCATAGTAACTAATCCATGAACGGTCCAGATTGATTACTTTAATCTGACGGTCCATATTTAAAGAAAAATCTTTTAAATAAAATATAATATATTCTATTTATAGAATAACTTTAATAAAGTATTTTATTTTATATAAAAAGATGTTTCTGTTTTATTATGTTAATAATACGAATAAAACAAAACGTCATTATCGCTAAATAATTCATATTATTAACTGACAATAATTGAATCAAACTGAGTGACTTCTCACATAAGCATTAATAATCAATACCGTGTGCTACTATGCAACCACACGTACTACTGTACTTTTACTACCGAGTAGTTCAACAGTATCAATGGTAAAACTTCAGCCGTTATTTTTAATAAAATATTTTTATCGTTTTCTTAATCCGACAATAATTCCATTGTGGCATCCACCAATGATTGTGCCGTTGTACGAATATTCCCTGTTAAAACGAATATTCTCCGACCAAGCGAATATTATATAACAACTTGCGTACTTTGTAAAATTTATAAATATTACCCACAACTATAACATTATATCAAATTAACTCCATAATATTTAAAAATGATATTTATAGAAAATTCATCTTTATTTATAAAAGTTGGGGTCTTACATTTATTTCGGACTCGGGATTTGACCCAGATTGTTTCAATGATAGTAGAGTAGCTAGCTCTGTTATAGTAAAGATTGAAATCACTCTAAACTCTACAATCTAAGTAATGACTATACGATTTAAGTCATAACTCTACGATTGTTAAGTCGCGACTCTACATATATAGAATTAAAGTATTACAAGGTAGGTTTGTATAATATAATTCTGATTTGAAGTCGAATTATAATCAATAAAATTGATGTTGACTCGGATTTGATATTTTGACTGAGATTACAAATTTTAACCGCTTGTGATTGGTGATGTTTTAAAGTGTTCGGAGCGATTTTAATTGGTGCGGTTTCGGTTCCAAAATCAATTGAAACAACAAAAAAGTCTAAGCCTTCAATAAAATTTAACATAAAACTTACATTGAACAATTAACTTAGTGACAGAGTCGGCAATTGGAATTATATGATCAAGCATAGAACCAAAGTTCCTTCTCCTAAACATATCAAATTCACCATCAAATCATAGAACAGTGAGACATGTAAAATAGTTTTAGTTTATAATAAAGGAATGATGCTTTAAAGCTAAAACATACGCTATATAAAATAACGGAGACTATATATTCGATAACAAACAAGAAGGTTTATCTAGTTCCCCAAAAATTAAAAGTATATACTGGAGATAGAATGAAATTTTATCTTATATATTGTAGGGAGGACTTTATAGAATATAATCCTAACTATACCTAATTTGAAAAATAATCTATTAGACTATTACTATTATAGCATTGACCTTAACCAATGCATCAAGTGCTCGAACCAACGAATTTGGCCCTTCAGCTATAAGCCCCTCCAATAACGCATCAAACAAATTCGAAATTCTAAAACTCAATTGCTTAATTTTTGACTCTATAATCTCTAACTATCTTCTTTCAAATATTGGTAAAAAAATGGCAATGCAAGACTGAGATTTTCTCTGAGCGTGTTCAAGTGAAAAGTAACTTTAAAATTTACTAAAGATAATACATATATACACACACATGGTGCGGTTTCGATTTTATGCGTGCGGTTTTGGCTAGTAACCAAACCGGAACCGTAAATTTGGTTATTCAACCCAGCTAAAATCGCCACATACGCCAAAACCGTTGGTGCGGTTCGTGCATTTTTTGGTGCGGTTTCGGTTTTAATTTGGTTACTTGCTCAACCCTATCGTCAGCTACTAATTAATATATAGTAGCAAACTATTAAAATAAGTAAATTATTGCGGGATCAGTTGAATTAACTTGAGGCTATAATGGTCATAATATTGTAAACACTTCGTCCGTTAGTAATACTTTCGGACATCGCGTTTCCTATATTAATTAATCTCGGTTGTTGATAGTTGGAACGGATGTTACATTTATTTATAGCAAATATATATATATATATATATATATATATAGAGAGAGAGAGAGAGAGAGAGAGAGAGAGAGAGAGAGAGAGAGAGAGAGCAGACCATGGGACAAAAAGAAATATTTTTCTTGATTTTTTCAACTTACCTTCCATTTTAAAGAAAAACAAATCACTAAAAGCTAATACTTAGATTACAAAAATTATATAAATAAATAAAACTACAAACAACAAAAGTTGTAAGTTTAGAGGTTTTACGATTGCTAGTTTTAGAACACCTTATTGCTAGTCGGAGGGGGGAGGGGGAGTGCGGGGGTTCAGAGCAATTAAGATAAAGGGTATATAATAAATTAAAAACTGAGAAGATGTATAGGTGAAGTTGGAGGAGTAGTTAATATATTTGCCTAAATATGTGTACATGCTTTCTTAACAAATTAATCAGATATTAAACCAAGTTGCACCATCAAAACAAGTTGAAGAAGAAAATATGACTTGACAGCAGTTGAAGACCTCAGTTTCATATATTATTTAATGCGTCTTTCAATTGTTACTAGAATAGCTAAATTATGGTCAATTTGATGGTTAAATTATGAATTTGGCTACTGTTGCGGCAAATATATATATATATATATATATATATATATATATATATATATATATATATATATATATATATACTCCCTCCATTTTACAAAAAGAATTTTATTTGAAAAGTTTGCAAACAATAAAAATGTACTTTTATTTCTAGTTTTCTCTTATGTCCTATTATTATTATTATTAGGACTGAGTAGAATATAAATATATAGTTGCTTTTATAACTATTAATTACCAAACAAAAGCAAAAATATGTAGACCTATCCTTTTCTCAAGCCAAGCCCATCCATGACAACGATACTAGCGTTGACAAGTGGTATCTCTAATAATGAGAAAAATGATGGGTGGTTGTGCCAATATATTTTTGTATACTTTGAATTTGAGACTATTTGTATGAACAAATTAAAAGAAATACCTTGTAGATATAGCACCAAAAATTCCCCACAAAACATTTTTATATGCTACGTACGTAACGTAACGGTTCCTAATTAAATTAAATTAGATCTTAATTATGATATATTAATTGTCGAGGCTGGCATGTTTATGTTCCATTATATTTCTAGTCATGCCTCCACGGCAACATGGATGCAGGTGCAGTCCCGGACCACCTCTCAGTACTCTCTTTGTATATAAGTAAGTGTGTGTAATTTGGATCTATATATAATTAATTTCTTATATACGTATATATATAATTAAGATATATGCAACACAAACAAACAAGCTTGACAGAAACTTAAAGGAGTGATTGAGTGAGTTTGTTTGTCTCTCTCTCTCTCTCTCTAGAAATGGGAAGATCGCCTTGCTGCGAAAAAGTAGGGCTGAAGAAAGGAAAATGGACAGATGAAGAAGACCAGATATTGATTAAGTACATTCAGGCCAATGGAGAAGGGTCATGGAGGTCATTACCCAAGAATGCAGGTACATGCATGTATTTGAGTCTTCTAGCTAATAAATCCTTAAATTCTACGATAAAAATAAAATAAAATAATAATAATAATAATAATTTTATGCATGCATATGCATATGCATATGGTATATTGAATTAGGATTGTTAAGGTGTGGGAAGAGTTGTAGATTGAGATGGATTAACTACCTGAGAGCAGACTTAAAGAGAGGGAACATCACTGAAGAAGAAGAAACTACCATTGTCAAGTTACATGCATCTATTGGAAATAGGTACGTACTGGTACTAAATATTTCTTTCTAATTAAACTTGCATGCCCATTCATACCAATAAATTAATTGCCATACCAATAAGTTGAGTATAATTATTTTTGATTAAAAATTTATTTAAAATGCATATATATATATATATATATATATATATATATATATATATATATATATGGGGAGAATGATCCGTGGAAAACATTTACTATTAGCACTGTTTGAATTAACGTTAATCTAGCCGTCTAATATTAGAGTTAATGGCTGAGATAAATGCCCAGCCGCTTGAGGGAGTAGCCGCCAGCAATAAATTAAAAAAACATTTGTGCTGGCCGCTAGAGGGAGTAGCTCAAAATGACGACGTTTTGACTGGCCGCTACTTCCTCTAGTGGCCAACACAGAAGATTTTTTAATTTGGCCCAAGGCCCAGCCGCTAAAGGGAGTAGCGGCCAACAAAAAAAATTGGTCAATTACTGATTATCCTAATTATTCTCATACATGCTACTTATTAATTAGTAAAATAAAATAATAAAAAATTATAATGATAATTATAATGATAATGATAATCAATAATTATTTTTATATTTATCCTTGTACTTATTAATAGATTATCCTTATACATATTACTTATTAATCACTAAAATAAAATAATAAAAAATTATAAGGATAATTATAAGGATATTCAGTAATTATATTTATACTTATCCTTATACTTATTAACAAAATAAGTATGTATAAGAATAATTACTTATTATCGTCTTATGATTTTTAATTATAAATAGGAAATAGTGATTGAGTTTATATATTTGAGTAGGAATATAATATAAATTCAATCACTATTTTCTATTTATAATTAAAAATTATAAGACGATAATTATTAATTATCCTTATACATACTTATTTTATTAATAAGTATACTTATTTTATTAATAAGTATAAGGATAATTACTGATTATACTTATAATTTTTTATTATTTTATTTTACTAATTAATAAGTAGCATGTATGAGAATAATTAGGATAATCAGTAATTTGTCAATTTTTTTTGTTGGCCGCTACTCCCTCTAGCGGCTGGGCCCTGGGTCAAATTAAAAAATACTTTGTGCTGGTCACTAGAGGGAGTAGCGGCCAGCAGAGATGATTTTTTAATTTATTGTTGGTCGCTACTCTCTCTAGCGGCTGAGCATTCATCTCAGCCATTAACTCTATTATTGGACGGCTAGATTAACGTTAGTTCAAACAGTGTTAATAGCTAACGTTTTTCACGGATCATTCCCCTATATATATATATAGTAGATAAATTAGATATTGCGCGCAAACAAGTTCTTTTTTGTTCAGTGACATACTAAATAAATAAATAGATAAGGGGGGGGGGGGGGGTTGTGTGTATGTATACAGGACATATGATTTTTGACATAATAATTTTCTATATCAATGCAATCATGAATAACAATATACAGCAGATCATATGAATCTGGAGATCATATTTTCTTGTAGTTATAGACTTATAGTCATTCATCTACAAATAAGGACAGGGATCAGAAGTGATCATATGAATCTCATATTTTCTTATAGTATATCTACAAATATCAGGACAGGGATCAGAAGTTATTTAGTACTCATTCATATATATATATATAGTCCGGATCAGGTCCGGACTTTCGGACCGGACCAAAATCCGGACTTTTTTTTTTTAAAACAACTAAAAATAAATAAATAAAAAATTATGGAATTAAAATTTTTTCATAATACAGTGTTTTGGGTGTGATTTGGGTACGTATAACAAAACATGGTTGTACAACTGTACCACCATTTTTTGGTATAGGTATTCAAAACACGCCCAAAATATTGTGCCCAAAACATTGTACCCAAAACATTGTATTATGGAAAAATTTCAGTTCCATAAAATATTCAAAAAAAAATTTAGTTGTTTTAAAAAAAAAAGCAAAAAAAAAAAATCTGTTTTTGATCAGGTCCGGACTCCTGGATCTGATCCATTCTGTATATATATATATATATATATATATATATATATATATATATATATATATATATAAGAGTGCATACGCATAGCATGTGAATTGAGTTATTATGGATACCTTAATTTGGTAAGTTGGACTCCTTTTCACAATCTCTAATGGACCTCTAGTTTCTTAACTGTCAAAATCACACTCCTACATAAAAAAAATATGTACTCATGGATGTTGGATCCATAAAAAGAAAGAATCGATTATTTTTCAAACTGGCACTAAAGGAGGAGTACTCTCTACGATCTAAAGTATAAAATCAGTTTTACATTTATTAAAATATAAAAAGACACCTGATCATAAATTTTAAAATAGATGTGGTAAAATAAAATAAAATAAAAATTGTCAAGTTATCAATTGCTCTAAAAGTTTAATCGGTTATACAGAACGATCAACAAAAATAATCAAATTAGAGTATATACTAAAGGTAATTGGGTTTAACTTCTGCTTTATTGTAAGAAATCTATAATTACTCTTTGACTATGTTTATTTGCAAAGATTATAATTGGGATAAGACTATTAATTCTATGGTGTTTTGTTTGTTTCCAAATTTAGACTTAAGACTATTAGTCTCGAGATTATAAAATGACTTAATAGTCTTGATATTATAATTATAATCTCGGGATTATAATCCTAGGATTAATAGTCTTAGAATTATAATTCCGGATTATAATCCTCGTAAACAAACATAGCCTTGGGGAATCATATTTATCATTTTAGTACTAGCTAGCTTTGAATTTGGCAGTATTCAAATACATATATTCCTAATTGGTTTCATTGTAGGTGGTCTGTGATAGCTAGCCATTTACCAGGAAGAACAGATAACGAAATAAAGAACTACTGGAACTCTCATCTTAGAAGGAAGATTTACAGATTCTATAAGCACGGGACTGAACCCAAACCCCCTTCAAACAACGTTGTCAAGATGGCAAGTCTAAAAAAGAAGAGAGCTGGACGAGTTAGCCACTCAGTAGCTAAGAAAAACAACAAAAACAGTCCCCTAAATATTAAACTGTCAAGGACAGAGCCAACTGCAAGTGATGCACAAAATCCTATGGAAGCAAACACAATCAATCCTATGATAGGAACTTTCAACCAACAAGAAGAAGAGTCGAGAAATGGTGCAATTGATAATGATCATTCTTGTAAGGTAAGTGATCATTTAAGCCCTGCCGGTGGTGAGGACAAAGAAGATGAGGTTTTGGACCCCCCGTATGAGTATGAAGAACTTGAACAACACATAGCTGAGCTCAGGTATATTCTGGAAAGTGGGGCTGAGGATTCATGTGGGAATTTAAGACTTGATAATATCGAGACAGAAAATGCATTCATGGTGGTTGAAGAAATGATAGTGAATGAACATGAAATTATGGAAAATATTAATGGTGATGGGAGGTCGAGTCTTTATAACACTACTAAGGAAGTAGGCTACGTGATGAATTCATGCTTTCATGAGGATGAATGGTTTGATTGGGGCTTGGAAGCTGCTCCTGTTGGAGGCCTCACACTACCATGGGATGAAGGAGAGGACATGCAGTTGCATTGGCTTTGGGAATTAGGAGTCTGACGATATTACTAGAAAGCTAAGGTTAAGCTCTTCTAGAGACAAACGCGTATTGAACATATATTTTCAGCTTTAATCTATGTTTTTGTATTGAATCACCCAACTCTCAATTTGTTTTATTGAGAACCAATCAATAATCCAAGGGAATTAAAGTGGTAATTTGTGGTTAGTGGGGGTAGGGGGTTGAATGCATTACCCCAAAGTATATATCTTTTTACATTTTGTATCTTGAGATTTAAAAGTTCTCATTCCGCTAATTAAAATAATAATATCCTCCAGATACTCACCCTTAAGAAAAATTCGGCCAAAAGAAAACTAACAGAGTGGTCATGTGCTCCGGGCACGTGTGTATAATTATAGTTAGCCGTATATATTTTATATTTGACCGTATAAAAACATTTAAATACCAATATAACACTAATAAGTTTTGTATAAATGTTTTATAAATAAATAAAAAATTATATTTTTCTTGTTTTCATCATCTTCAAATGGATTCCAGAAATCCAAAAACCTTTAAACCATTCATTATCATCTATTCATTAAATCTCAAGTCATTTTAAATTTGAAGATCAAATTAAGTACTCCTTCCGTTTCTTAATAAAGGTCGTTTTAGAGAAATATTTTTGTTCCTAAATATAAGTCGTTTGAAAATTTCAAGTAAGCATTAATTGCTTAGTTTCCAATATTAACCCAAATAATAAATGTAACTTTGGTTCTCTCACTATTTTTTACCTAATAAATAACACTCTTTTCTTCCAATATAAAGGCAATATAGACAATTGATAGTATATTTAATGCTATACAATTATTTCCTTAATACTTGTGCATAATTCTAAAACGACCTATATTAAGGAACGAAGGGAGTATATAAATTTATAAATCAATTTAATTTAACGATTCCACGACCCATAATTTTAGAAATCTCAACACCCATAAATTTCAAACCACAATCAATATTATTTTTCCCCATTTATTATCTAATACACCAAATAATTCAAAATAAAAACATACAACGATGTGAAATTTGTGTAAAGAAAGAAAAGAAGAATAATCTATACACATGCTTGGTGATTAGAAGACCTAGGAGCAAATCTTTTCAATTGAAGAGCGGTGACGCGATTGAAGAACACCAACAATGGGAGAAGAATACCAAACTCAGAAAAATCCAAGACACAAACCCATAACAGAAATACAAACCCAAAGAAAAACCCCAAATCCATAAATCATTAAAAAAATCAAATCCATAACTTCAACTACTAAATATGGTGTTTGTGATTAAATATTCATCACATCCAAAAAAATACTCATGTGGTCGCAATACCTACTTTGCCTAATTCAAATGGCTAAAGCAATTAAGATGTGTCCGATCATGATGGTGTCATTTCTCAACAACAAAATGGTGCAGCAATATCAATACATGTATCAAACCCAAATTGATCCAGATTAAATCCATGCTCGAATCCAGTCTAATTAACAAACCGAAATCAAATCCAGATCTCCAAATGTAAGATCAAACTCAAATCGAGCCCTTGATTTAAGCATCCATGGTGATCGGGACCAAAACCAGTCGCATCAATCGTAGATCTAGGTTTGAACCTTCGAGATCTTTCACAAAAATTCGCCATAATTCGAGGATCCTTGAGTTGATAATGAAGATGAAGATTAAATGAAAATGAATGAGATGAAGATGGAGATTTTCATTATGTTTTGCTTTGATGAACGAAATGAGATGGAAACTATTAAATCAATTTAGTTAAATAATTGCATATTTTTACCTTTTATTTTGTTAATATAGTATTTAACATATATTTCTATAACTTAATTAAGTTAACTACGGTATTTATACAGTCAACTATATTTATATATTAAATTAATACACATGGCCATTTTTCGACAAAAAAAAAATGACTAGAAACTAACTACCATCGGTTATTTAACGGTATTTTGGGTAGCGGGAAGGGAGATTTTAAACTTTAGGGTACAAAGTATAAAAGGGTGTATATTTACGGGTCTGATATGCAGTTAACCTTATGAAGAACTTGAACAACACATAGCTGAGCTCAGCTATATTCTGCAAAATGGGGTTGAGGATTCATGCGGGAATTTAAGACTTGATAATATCGAGACAGAAAATGCATTCCTGGGGGTTGAAGAAATGATAGTGAATGAAGATGAAATTATGAAAAATATTAGTCGGGTTGAGGATTCATGTGGGAATTTAAGACTTGATAATATGGAGACAAAAAATGAATTCATGGGGGTTAAAAGAAATGATAATGAATGAACATGAAATTATTAAGACATGTTGCTTTCATGAGGATGAATGGTTTGATTGGGATTTAGAAGTTGGTCCTGTTGGAGGCCTCACACTACCATGGGTGGGATGAAGGAGAGGACATGTTGTTTTGGCTTTGGGAATTAGAAGACTGACGATATTACTAGAAAGCTAAGATTAAGCTCTTCTATAGACAAACGCGTATTTAACATATATTTTCGTTTATCTATTTTTTTTTGTTGAATCACCCAACTCTCAATTTGTTTTATTGAGAACCAAGCAATAATCCAAGGAAAAGTGGTAAATTGGTGGTTACTGGGGATAGCGGACGAATGACTGATAGATGGGAAGGGTGTGACGCCCCCAAAACAGGTATACATCACTCATCTTGGGTCGCTAGATACAAGGTACTGAATACAAATACAAACTAATTATATAACAGTCATGTAAAATACGACAAAACATAGGCTGTGAGTTTTAATACAAATATTGTCATCTAAACAATATCTATAGTCAATGGAGTTCTCATTACATTTATTATTACACTATTTCACAGAATAGTGAGGAATACTAATGCACCATCTAGGACCATCACTTTGTTCTCCGACTAGTCCCAACTACGTTCTCATTTTCTGAAGAGAACAATGAAAACAAAAGGGTGAGCTCAACTAGCCCAATAAGAAATATTATGACTAAGATAATGCAGAATAAATTATCCTTAGCCTTCAACAGTATAACAACTGATAGAATATAATAGACAACAAGTTTTAGATCAACAACTGCAGCGGAATAAACAATCCATTAGAAGAGTCAAGTAGAGCATAAAATCTACTATCTTCTATGATTTAAAAAGTATTTCATCAACTTTATCGCTGAGACTCAGCTTAATAAATAAAATCGAATCATCCCTGCTCCATGGCCAAGGATATTCATGTAATCATCAATGGTCAAGACTATACCGAATAATCCCTGGTCATAATCATACCAACAACTGTCCACCAATGAACTACAGGCCAATGAGGACTTTTACCATATCATTCGTCACATTACGGTCATGATTATACCGAATAATCCCTGGTCATAATCATATCAAGTCCATCTATGCACGTAAGTCAAAGATGACTTTCATCACAATATAAGCATGAGGATGAGGATGATGACATAATAATTCAATAAAACAAGTTCAAGAATAAATTTTAAGGATTTATAAATTAATTTATCCAGGAACCAATAACGTCCAAATTGTCAACATGATACTGCTTTAGAGTAAAATTCAAGAACGCTCAGAAGAATATTTTCATGAAAAGATACTGGATGAAGCGCAAATATCAAGGATATTCCACTAATTTTATGGAGTATAGAAGCCAAAGCTTTAACCAACTGAGTATAATAAAATATATGAAACTGCAAATGGATTTTCGCCCGCCATGCGGTAATCCACGTAGACAGGTCATTTTCACAATTTAATAAGGAATGAATACGAAGGATCATTCACCATGCATGTGGTAATCCACATAGACAGGTTATTTCAACAGAATAATAAAGAATGGAATAACAGAAGAATTCACCATGCATGTGGTAATCCACATAGACAGGTTATTCCAACATAATAATAAAGAATGGAACCAGGTCATGCGTAATCCGCACAGACAGGATATTCTAACAGAATAATAAAGAATGGAACCAGGTCATGTGTAATCCGCACAGACAGGATATTTCAACAGAATAATAAAGAATGAAATATCAACAGAATTTACCAGGCATGCGATAGACAGCACAGACAGGTTATTCCAACAGAATAATAAAGAATGGAATAACAGAAGAATTTCACCATGTATGCGGTACTTCGCATAGACAGGTTATTCCAACATAATAATAAAGAATGGAATAACAGAAGCTCTCTTAATGAATACGAAAGAAATAATACCACTTACAAGTAAAACAAATAATATCTCTTACGAGTATAACAAATAATATTCATTACCTTAGAAAAACTGAATACTGGAGTAGTGAAGTAGCAGAATACTTTTCTTCTTTCTTTCTATAGTTTCTCTCTCTAGAGTTTCAGTGAATTCGTAAGAAATAATGAAGGAATGCGCTTCTATTTATAGAAAAACTGAAATTAGCTCTTAGTCTTAATGAAGGGTCAAAATGACTCTTAGTAATATTGAAGAGGCAACTACTATTCGCGAAGGGGAAATTAACTCTTGGAACACCGAAGAGACAAGTAACTCTTGAAAAATCGAATGGACAAGTAACTCTTGAAAAATCGAAGGAACAAGTTACTATTAAAAATTTAAACCAACGATCCATATTGATTTACTATTATAATTTCAACCAACTGTCTGAAAAATTATCACATCTTCTCATGAAATAATATTGTACTCAAAAATGATTTGGACCCAAAAAAAATATATTTTTCGGGTGAATAGTACCCCGTGAATAGTTCTTCGGGAATAGTATTCCGACACGAAAAGTGTCCCAAATACCCGAGTGAACAATACTAGAGTGAATAGTAATCGGGCGAATAGTAACCCGTGAATAGTAACCCGTGAATAGTACTCCGACGCGAAAAGTGCTCCGAATACTCGATTGGTCAATATAACCTCCAGACATCAATTATTATCGAAATAAATATCGATTTCTACTAACACTAATAATTCCCATACAATGGAACTATCAATTTCATCTTTAATCAACACGAACTTATTCATCATTAATATTATAATTCACAATATTTAACACTCAGGTCGTTCTCAGGAAAAAGGAGGCTTTTCGATAAGGATTTCTCCTTATTGGCGCGCAATTAGGTGACCAAACCTCTCTTTGACAGAACTTCTAGACATTGTCAATATTGCAAATAATAATATGAATAACTTTGTCGTCTCAATTATTGATTTAATAATATAACATATTATGCAGATGATACTGTGACAATAATTGAATCAATAATATGAGAGATCTGATGCAGCAATTACTGTAGCAATAATTGAGTATAACTGAGTGACTTCTCACGTAAGCATCAATAATCAATATCGTGTGCTACTATACAACCACGCGCATTACTGTACTTTTACTACCGGGTAGTTCAACAGTTTTAACGATAACACTTTCGCCGTTATTTTTATAAAAAGATAATTCTGTCGTTTTCTAACTACGACAATACTTCCATTGTGGAGTCCACCAATGATTGTGTCGTCGTACGAATATTTTTCGACAAAAGGAATATTTCCCGACCAAACGAATATTTTATAACAACTTGCTTACTTTGCAAAATTTATAAATATTACCTACAACTATAACATTATATCAAATCCACACCATAATATTAAAAAAAATATTTTTAAAAATTTTAATCTTTATTCATAAAATTTGGGGTCTCACAAAGGGGATCTTTGGTTACAAGTTCAGTGAAATCCTTTCTTCTATTGAGTTTTCCGAAATATGCAAGTTCTTTAAACTTGAAGTATATACCTCATCTTTCAGACATGCAACAATCCATAGAAGAATCAACCTATATATTTAAAGGGGGCCTCTGTGTTTAAAAACATCAACTTTCCACAACCTAGCTAGTCATATCACAATACTTATCTTTATTAATTTTCAAAATGTTTATCAAGGAGTCAAAGATATGTTTATTACCAGGCTCTATGGCAGATCAGCCATAAATCCTAAGAAATGGTGTTGCATTATAATGCTACTATAGAAACCAAACCCGAACCCTTATTAGCTGATCAAGAAAGATGTAATACAACTCAATTTAGATATCTAAGACATGGGGGGGATATCTTTTTGTTAAGATACAAGAATCATATGTATGAAAACATTTACATGTTGAACCTTCCAATATTCTAAATATGATTTCAAAGAATCTATCTAAAAACAAATGCTGCCAAGAAAAAAGATTCTAATCACAAAGAACTCAATGAAGATTAGCAAAAGACATTGTCTTTAAGAGAAAAATTTTAGACCAACTTACAATGGAGTTATGGAGGTGAAGGAAAACTATGCTTAATTGGCTAACGAAGCAAGATATCAGCGATTAATTCGTTCACCAAAGAATTAAGTATCCGTGCCTCAATCTCTACTCCCAGTTCAAATGCTTCAACATCAAATTCAAGTTCAGATGCTGCTTTCCGAAGTTCCAACTGATTGAAAAGTTGAGGGTTAATAATCTCACATGTTCGACCACATGCAAAATCCTTAAACATCATCTCAGTGTTACAAAGTATCATCTTAACATATTCCAGCTCCCGCTTAGTTGATCCCACTGAATCTATCACGGCTAAGGTCACATGATTTCCAGCTACAGTTTTGGAAAAAGAAGCTGAGTACTCAGATAATTCTGTATTAGCTTCCACAAAATGGAACTTCTTTGAAGTTCTCATATCAAATACGTCTTGGGCTAGGACAGAAGAAGAGTGATTGCTACCTATAATTTAACACAAATAATTAATTATATGTTTGGCTAAAAATAGGTTTTCATTTTTTGAGGTAAATAACCAATAACAAGTTCAAAATATTTGCAAGTGGCTTAGTGCATTGAAGCTGCCAGATGGATATGTTTCTAACATATCTCGTTGTACTAAGGTTAAGCAGTTAAAAATTACTGGGTTCAAAAGTCACGACTGTCATGTATTCATGCAGAAGTTGATGCCAATTGCATTTCTTGATGTGTTACCGAGGAATATTAATGATACCTTTATCGCACTTTCAAATTTCTTTCGGGATATTTGCTCAACTGTTATAAGGTACAATGATGTGATACAGATGAAGAAAAACATAGTGTTGACAATGTGCAAGCTCAAAATGATCTTACCACCGGGCCGGGTTCTTTGACTCGATGGAGCATTTGCCTATTCATCTACCATATGAACTTAAGCTTGGAGGACCGGTGTAATATCGATGGATATATACTTTCGAGAGGTAATATCACCTACATTGTGCAATATTCATCATTTTTATAATTAATTTATCTGATACTGTCATATTTCAGGTATATGCGTTGATTAAATCAGAAAGTTAAAAACAAAGCTCGTGTAGTGGGTTCTATTACTGAAAGTTATACAAAGGAAGAGCTTGTCAACTTCTGCTCGTTGTAGTTTGACGATGTAGTCCCAACAAAGCACAACTGTGTAAGTCGAAATGAGGTCGTCAATCCGTCTGGTCGTGCTAATAAGTTGGCTGTATTCACTTATCCGGCTAAGCCATTTGGATATGAGACGAAAACTTACCTTACCGATAAAGATTTTAAGATTGTATCTACATACTTGCTTCTAAATATGCCTGAAGTATCATCGTATATCAAGTATGTATTATTATAAGTTGATCTTTAATATCTAACCTTAATCAATAATTAAATAATATTATATTATTATACGCAGTTCATTCGAATCGGAAGTGCATGCTTCTAACCTGGGGTTGACTACAGCACAGATGGAAGCATTCACTAATGAAAATTTCCAATAGTGGTTTAAGGGAAGGGTCAAAGAAGAAAACGCTTTTGAGCGTTTTAGAGATGTCATTTTAGACCCGTACAAACTTATTAGTTCATTTTCAGGTTGCATCATTAATGGGTAAAGATTCAAGGTTAATGACTTGAATGAACTGACATCAGTCAACTCTGGAATGGTCGTGTTGGGAAGTTGTTACGGGAATTCTGAGTCCAATTACTATGGACGATT
The DNA here is from genome assembly GCA_016801055.1 of Panax notoginseng. NCBI lineage: Eukaryota > Viridiplantae > Streptophyta > Magnoliopsida > Apiales > Araliaceae > Panax > Panax notoginseng. The sequence continues at coordinate 20,930,944 of CM029022.1, forward strand.
AGAGAAAGTTATTTTGTTCAATTATCCCGAGGGTAAAAAGGTCGTTACATTTAAGTGTCGCTGGTTTGATACTGCAAAAGGTGTTAAAGTTGATTGTAATAGAATCGTCATAATAGATATAAAGTTGAAGTTACAGTCTGATGACGTATTCGTGTTAGCCAACCAAACAACTCAAGTGTACTATACCCCTAATATTGTAAATTATAGAACCCCCTGGTATACAGTTGTCACAACGAAGACTCGGGCATTTGATGGTACTAATCTGTCTGGAACGGATGACCCGTTGCAAGAACAAGTTAGCAATCTGAGCCACGTATTGCTGTATGATGACGATGTGGTGGGGGTTGATGTCGTTGACGTATCCGATGTTGACGAAGTGGAGGAAGATGTGGTTCTCAGTCCGTATGTGGTCGTAGAAGATGATAGTGAGGAAGAAATTGATGCGCGAGAGGAAGAGACAGAATCAGAGAATGAAAAATATTTTAATTCTGACAGGTTTCACGACGTACTACTTCTTAACTAATTGGTGTTTTGTAAATAAATTACTACTAAAAACAATCATTAGAATAAATTAACTGAAATTTAATGTCATTTATATTTGTTATTTCAGTAGTACAGCTATGCCTAGACATTGCGGTGGAGGTGGTTGTAGTGGCGGCCGTACAGGATCGGGTGACAGCTTCCAAGGCGGATCGTCTTCATCAGGTAGTGAATTAATTTCGTTTTGGCCCAATAACACTTATTTTCATAATTTTTTAATAAAAAACGTCCATTTACTATTTTTTAACAATGTCATAACTATATTGCACATATAGATGCTAGACGTCGGCGTCAACGAGGGCCTAATCTCGGTCGTTTGTCGACAATTCCTGACACGATTTGTGTTGATGTCGGCTCGTCGATGTAGGTTTTAACTATAATATATTATGTTCAATTAAAATGATATTAGTATGTGATTAATGAATTAAAATAATCCATTTAAATTTTGTATTCTAGTATTATAAATGTGTTTAGTAAGACGACCGTACGCGCCATATGCCTGTAGCATATCCCGACTGGCTACATGCAATTTAGCCAATACGCGCGGCACGATGTCGACTTTATGGTGACAGTGTTGCGCGAGTTTCACGTATGTCGTCGAATTACATATATTAAATCAAAAATTTTATCCTAGTTATTTATATATTGTTCAAATAATTATTGATACGTACGTTATGTCTGTTTGATAGAGGTATTATAGATATGAGGCCGACATTACTGACGCGAATGGTGACGCTATTATTATTGCACACATTTCGAAGAATCATATCGGTTGAATGTACGAGATGGGACAGAAGGCAGCTCGGGTAGTTGAAGAATCGCCCAAGACTACTATACAAGATCATCAGCCGTCGGCAGTATCAAATGTAGCATGGGCTGCTATGTGTACGTACTGGGATGATGCTGCCTTCAAGACCAAGTCCGAGCAGATGAAGAAGAATCGAGGCCAGCTACGAATTGTACATACTTCTGGCTCGTAGTCGTTTCAGGAGGTTAAGTCGGTATGTATTTATATTTAGTTTAGTTTAATATTAAATTGCATCTATAGTAAAGTAAGGTGATATTAATTAATGTATAATTTAGGCCATGCGGAGCAGCTTGGGCCGACCTCCTACTATGATAGAGTTTTGGGATATAATCCATAAGCCGAAGGATTCGATTTCGAGGTCGACGATGTCTCCCGCAACATTAGCTATACGGGTACTACATTTACTACAATGATTATAATTTAGGATCATATTACGTAATTAATATGATGATACTGAGTTAACTCACATGTACATATATTAAATTACATGACCGATTTGAGAAGCTCCGAGACGCGTATGTAGCTGAGTTGCAGGCTGCTAGGGGCGATCCCGAGACGTTAGATTCTACTATCCCTCCGCCTGAGATTAGTTTATCTCAGGATGAGGAGATGACTATTTGGGTCGCGTCTCAAAATCCTCCTAGTAGCACTACCTGTCGGTATCGAGTGCTGAGGTTGCTCAGGATACCAGCCTATACACTATCTTGAGGTATAATATTTTAGTATAAATTTTTCGTTCATGAATAAAGTGATTTTGATTATTATTGATATAATATTTATTTTTGCAGGCACTAGCCAGCGTCTGCATCCGAGAGCCCCCGTGGGACCATCATATACTGGCGCTGGCTTAGACAACGCTATGTTCTAGAGGGTTATAGCGGCGGTGTCGAAGCAGTATGGTACGAATCCTTTATTCCATCATTAGGACCTGCTCAGCCGTGCTCGTCTCTACCAGCTTGCTTAGGACATCGCAGATGGTGCTACCACCGAGAGTACGAGTATCCCTCCAGAGCAATTCACCGCGATACGCAACGAGGAGGTCCGAATGGTGGCTACGTTACTCTTGGATTGGGCCGTTGTTGAGTCAGTCCTCGACTACTTAGGTATACTATTCATTTTAAATTTATGTATTCTGCATGTTATTTAATTTTCATTTATTTGCATCTTTAATTGTATTATATATATGGACTAATAAATTATACTTTTATCAACAGGGTGCTCATTCTGATCACGAACAGAGGGACGACATCGATGCCGATTTTCATACGCCAAAGGAGCAGCGTCGACGTCCGTCCGATGATCCTCCTCACACCGGAGGTAGTACTACTGGCTTGACTTAGTTTAGTTGATATTTGACATTTTTGTAGTTTAAACCTTGTATATAATTCATTTTTGTATATATTATAGAGTATTATACGTAGTTCAAGAGTAATTTTGTATAACTTATGGAGAATAAGACATATTGTAGTTAATATAAAGTATGAAAATGTTTTTGTTGGACTTGTATGCATGTGAACAAAAGTTATATATGTTGGACTTGTATGCATGTGATTGGAAGGTTATTATTACGTTGACTGTACTACTAGAAATATAAACAGGTTTACAGGCATAAAAATGTGGGTTAAAACCCTGGATGTTGTCAAAACAGAGCATATATTTAACAAAAAAATCCTTATCCTCGACGGAATAAAGTAACATCGACAGAATTCCGTCGGGAATAAGCCCTTTTACATTTTACAAGATGTGCCACGTGGCAGTTTAATATCAATTGAATAAGCTCGACGGAAGGAATTCAGTCGAGGATATCCTAAAATCGACGGAATTTTCGGTCAACAATATGTTGCCACGTGGCGGCTTAATACCTGAATACTCTCAACGGACGTTATTCAGTCGAGAATATACTAAACTCGACGGAATATTCGGTCGCCCATATACCCGTCGGAATTACTTATCCCCCGACAGAAATTTTGACGTACTTAAACCTGACCGAATCCTCGACTGAATTATCCGTCAAGATTAAGGTATCCTCGACAGAATATCCTTAACTTCGATGGACTATTCCGTCAAAAATAAGTCCTTTTATTGTAGTGCCCCTCTATGTTATTATTAACAAGGTCCTTCGTCTTGTTATGAAGATTTCCAGAATGCATAATTTGGTGGTCAAGATGAAAGTCAGGGTTTTTCTTAAAGTAACGAGCATTTCGAATAAACTGGGAGACAAAAAATGAGGTAGAGGCAAGGAATTCAATCCAGGGGCCTTACTTCCACAAACTTCCTCATTTGTTACTGAAGCACAACTACAATCACTACTTCCTTTCATACTTGACCCTGCTAGACTGTCATTCTGATCGATCTGCAGAAATAAGAGAAGTAAAGTATTATAGAAAAAGAAAATATAGGCTATATAACATATATCACTTAACTAGTAAGATAGTAAGATAAACAATAAAGATTTACTGAGCGGCTGGAAAATTTCCATCATTTCTCTTTTTCTGCTTTGATTGATCTATAGAAATGACAGGAAAAAATGACAGATTAGAAACGGAAAAAATAATCAACACCCAAAACCCTAACCACACCCCGCATAGGCGAGTCATGTAAGTATCAAATGTTTAACAAAACAGTCTCATTTGGCAATTTTTTGATTCCTCAAAAAGAGTCACATTTATGAATAGGTGTATAAAATTACACAATGTCCTCATGTTTGTCATCATAATTTCATTATCATAGCACTACTACTAAACTAATATTTACAAAATACATCCTTAATATTTACAAATTTTGTCTTGGGACTTTTTTTTTGGAAAGGAGGAAGTATGCTATTGAAGTACCAGGTAGATCAGACTTGCTAGAGAACAACTTTTTCCGAGCAATCAAACAGATGGAGGAACTGTTAGAAAAAATAGCAATTAACAAGACGAATAATATAGTAAATTGGAACAACTTAGCTGGAAAACCGAGGCGTAGCGTACGTAGCTACTGTCCTAAAAAGTGATTTCGCCCCCACTGATAATAATCACAGTACATATGGGCTGCCGGCGGTCACTCTCCAAGATTCAACGGCGAAGTATCCGATCGTGTGTACTCACGGAAGGAGGCTTTGAACTTGTCTATGTGGATTGCCCAATTAACAGAGTATAAGAATTGACTATTTCGATAAGAACAGAATACCAAGAGATAGTATGAAGAAGAAGACTCTCTATCTCCATTAACGTAAAACAGGTATTTTTCTAAAGAAGAAAAAAAATGTTAGGGAGTTACATAGATAAATAAGGTAACGGCTTAATGGAACGCTTGGGAGTTACAAAAATAAGGTAACGGCTAGGGAATTAACTCGGGGGTTACATAAATAAATACCAATTAAATTGGGAGTTACAAAAATAAATAGTCGATGTGGGACTTTGATAAAACCATAATTTTTAAGCATAACCAACAATCCCCCACATGATTCAAAATTATTAAAGAAAGAAAAATTGAAAGGAAGTGAGAAGGGCAATGGATTTTAGATACATAACATCGATACCTTGTGGGTTTGAATCGACACTTAGTGGAACAAGCTCATGACTGTAGATTATAGGTGAATTATATTCTTGAACCCATTATCTATGATACAATCAATTGAACTTGCACACATATCAAAAAATTCTAAATCCACACAAGTCCGCGGTTGGGCGCGTTCTAGGCCATGCGTCATATCCCAGATTTTCATAAAGGCTCTAGAGAGTTTTACCAAAGACTCTCATAGGAAGCGGCCTACACTTTCACTTTTATATAGGTGAACCCATCAAGTGTATACTGACATACACCACCCTTTAGGGCTATGAGTTTCATTAAGAATCTAAATGATTCATCTTATCACAATTTGTCAGTAAGCACCACATACACACAAGAAGGGATATAAATAATTGTAGTGCTATAATTAAGTAATTACGTGACTTGTTGTTACCCATTGAACCCAATTCATGGGATCTCTAATCACATGGGTTGGGTTTCCACAACGTATTACCTACTCAAGATGTTGGCAATAGTCTCATCCTTCTAGATGTTTTGTGGACACTCTTTTTAATCAATCCCTTTGTAAGCGGATCCGCTATATAGGTTCTTTTCCGACCTTTCAAATTCCATGGCAATAACACCGTTTACTGATCAGTCCTCATTCAATATTATGTCTCAAGCAAATATGTCTCTGTTTCCCATTATACACATGGTTTATTGCTTGTCCAATAACAGCTTGAGAATCACAATGCAGAGATATAGAAGAAATTGGTTTAGGCCACAACGGTATGTCTGCCAATAATTTCCTCAGCCACTTTGTTTCTATACCTGTCAATTCTAATGCAATAAATTTAGATTTAATAGTAGATTTAACAGTACAAGTTTGTTTAGCAGATCTCCAAAAGACAACTCATCTACTTAAAGTAAACACATATCCACTAGTGGAGCTTGTTTCATCATTAGCAGATACCCAATTAGCATCACAATATCCTTCAAAAACATTAGGATTATCAAAAAAATATACACTTACATTAATTGTTCCTTTTAAATATCTCATTAGACGTGACAATGCATTCCAATGAACTTATGAAGGATTATGCATATATTTGCTAAGTCTACTAATGATATATTCAATATCAGGTCGAGTACAATTCATTAAGTACATTACACTATCAATGATTATAGCATCTTCAATTTGTGTAATACCAATCCCCTTTATTTTTCTTTCAATGCACACACTAGAGTCACAAAGTGTTCCTAATGGCTCTTTATATAATAAAAACAAACCATGTACATTTTTATTAATTCTCATGCCAAGAATCAAGTTCGTTTTTCATGTCAAATTTAGAGAATAAAATATATTTTAATAATTTTCACAACTTTTTCATCAGTACCAAATATCAGCAAATCATCCACATATAAATAAATAATCACATCATAATTTTCATGCTTTTGTATCTCATGCATATATAATATTTTCTCATGCTTCACATCTTATGTATTATTCGCATTTTATACATGCTTCATCTTTCTCATATTGTACATTTATACATGCTTGACATCTGATACATGCTCCATAATGCTCATAATTCGCATTTCTATAGTTCACATAGAACAATTAACTTAAATCATCAACAGACTATTAACAGTTATTATCACATTGTTGCACGAAGTGCACATTAAAACAATTCACAAGAATATCACATAACGCTGAACATTAGCACATAACCACAAGTACAGAAAAACTTGCTTTAAAATTATCAATAGACCGGTCAGCTTTTAACTTCTTTTTAAACACCCAATAGATTTACATCGTTTAGGCAAAATAACTAGCTCTCACATATAATTACTCATAATGGATTCTAGTTCACTATTAATGACATCTTTTCAAAAGATTGCATCAAATGATTCCATTGCTTCTTCATAAATTTTAGGGTCATCTTCAGTTATCAAAAGTCTAAATGCAACACTGTTTGAAACATATCCAATAAAAATACAAACCATTGTTTTATGTCCAATTTTATTCTTTTTTTAAATTCTGGTATAGCTACTTTAGCTAGACACCCCCACATTTTAAGATACCCCAAGTTAGGTGCATTTTCCTTCTATAATTGACATGGTAAAGAGTCTATCCTTTTATGTGGAACTCCGTTAAAAATTGATTATTCAGAAAGGCAAGCTTCTCCCCCCATATATTAGAAGCTAATTAACATGACATTCATCATATTTTTAAGTGTTCGATCTATTTTTCCTTTCTAACTAGTTTTCAACCTTACTTTTATTTAATAAACATTTTTTCACTCCATCTTTTAAAAGCAATGAGATTTTCTTTCAAAACTTGTTCAAATAAATTTGAAAATTCATGTTTAGTGTGGTCAAATTCAGCAATGTTTCGGGATAATTTTGAATACAGCGCGAGTTTCAATATAAACCATGAGGACTCCATCAACTGGGATTAATTCTAACTCTAAAAAAAAATTTGGCTTAAATTATTTGGCAATCAATCAGATCTCAGCGAACACCATGAATAAGAATATCTGAATCACATAACTAGATATGACGAACAGCCAACATAGAACAAAATAAATTATGTTTTTTTAGATTACAAGGAGGGAGTGAATAGCATTATTGACCAAACATGCAGATAAAAACCAATCATCTTTCTATCTTGTTGTCATGACACGAAAAAACGAATACATAGGAAACTACATAGCCCATGTCTCAACATTTAGAGAGAGAATAAAGTGTTATAATCCATAACGCATACATTGTATAATCATAGCTGTGTGTGTATGATTTACGAAAGTAGCTTGTTTTATAAATGACCCCTCCAAATTTTTTATATGAGCAGATATTCATACAAACTCGAAATGATTGGTGCAAATCAAAACTTGAGGTAATACTCAACAATTATCTAATCAATAGGTTTCCTAATATAGTAAGACATATTGCAATATCGTTCAACTTTCAGGAATACACAAAAGAGAGATTAATTAAAGCTACACTATTCTACCAATTCAAGAGCTAGGCAAGTATAGATATCGATTTAGCAGCTTTTTTAAAAGTTCAATAGGCAAACTAGCCTTAATGTTCAACAAATCTTCGATACTTACCATTCAATGTAAAACATGACGAGTAATAAATAGGAACAAACATAAAAATATCAGCAGGATGGTTAACAATATCAATAACATTAACTTGTATCTTTCCACTCACTGCTAGATTATTTTACTGAGCGTCATTATAAAATCAAATTAGGCTCCCACATATAGCAGGGTTTTGCAAGGGCCAGACGAAGAATGTGTAAACAAAATTTGCCGAATTTTCCTGCCTATATTGTCAGGTAAATGTTCAAAAAGAACACAAGATACACCTTCATGCATATTAACAAAATATTACAGATTCCAGTGCTGCTAATTGTTGTTTCACCAAACACCAATAGCCATGTCTATATACAGATCTTTTGCAGATATTGTTCAAAGCTTCACGCAATTTATAGAACAATGTTTCATTCTTGGTATCAAGATTACCTTAGGTAGTAGAAAAGAATATAAGTATTTAATTCATGCATCTAACATTTTGACTTTTGGTGTACTATATTAAAGAATGCATAATTGCCAACACAGTAGAAATAAACTATATCTTAACATATGTTGGGAGGTATATTGAGACTAAATACAATATCGCATTCTCCATAAATATTTCCAACTAGGGTAATATTAAAGAAAGTTAATTTTATTTATATTTTTTTTTACTACTAAAAAGAACAATTGCTATGCATAACTACTCATACTATTTACCAATAAAAATCAAATTGCACTTTTAAATTGAAGCCAAAACAAAATAAATATAAACTAGGAGACTAATTCACTTTTTAGATTGTTGGAAAAAATAGCAATTAACAAGACGAATAATATAATAAATTGGACCAACTTAGCTGGAAAACCGAGGCGTAGCGTAGCTACTGTCCTAAAAAGTGATTTCGCCCCCACTGATAATAATCACAGTACATATGGGCTGCCGGCGGTCACTCTCCAGGATTCAACGGCGAAGTCTCCGATCGTGTGTACTCACGGAAGTAGGCTTTGGACTTGTCTATGTGGATTGCCCAATTAGCAGAGTATAAGAACTGACTATTTCGATAAGAACAGAATACCAAGAGATAGTATGAAGAAGAAGACTCTCTATCTCCATTAACGTAAAACAAAAAATAAATAAGATAACGGCTTAATGGAATGCTTGGGAGTTACAAAAATAAGGTAACGGCTAGGGAATTAACTCGGGGGTTACATAAATAAATACCAATTAAATTGGAAGTTACAAAAATAAATAGTCGATGTAGGACTTTGATAAAACCATAATTTTTAAGCATAACCAATAGGAACCTCCTCCGTTCTTAAAATTTTGCCTCTCGACACGTACCCATATTTTGCTTGCAAATAGTTAGCAACTTCAAAATTCATGAATGAAGGAAACAACTGTTGAAATATCTAAGAAAATATCTTCAGAACAATGAATGAATAATATGACTGAAAACTTCATTACTTTATTAAAGAACTTCCAGTTACATATATAGTAGTTCAGACGAACCACTTTGACTTAAACTAGGAGATAAAATAGCAACAAACCTATCCGCTACAACTGAACAACTTAAACTTCAAGGACTCCTAAATACTGGGTCAATAGCAGTAAATCCCAAATGAATAGGACTTGCAACTAGACTTATTCAAAACAGAAAATTCCAACATTTCCTCCCTTAAACTGATGTATGTAGGACATTCAGTTTATAACAGAGGTAACTCCAGCAACCCAGCTTTTCATTATCACTACCAGCCTCTTTTCTTGAACAAACTCCAAGCAGGCTTCGAAGCTTCTCAAACACAGCTAACTTGAGAGGTTTTGTCATTATATCTGCAATTTGATCTTCACTCTTGCAATGGATAACATCAATAACATCATTCTTGCACAGATCACGTAAGAAGTGGAATCTGACATCTATATGTTTGCTCCTCCCATGTAAAACAGGATTCTTTGATAACTTAATTGCAGAAACATTATCACAGAACACTGAAGTTGATTCATCTTGAGCAAAACCAAACTTTATAATCAACCTTCTCAGCCAAATAGCTTGGCAAGCACAAGCTGCTGCAGCAACAAATTCAGCTTCAGTAGTTGACAGAGTCACTATCTGTTGCTTCTTTGAAGACCATGAAACAGCCCCAGCATTTAACATAAACACATACCCAGATGTACTTCTTCGATCATCCAAATCTCCAGCATAGTCACTATCAGTAAACCCAACAAGTTCTGACATTTCTCCCTTCTTATAGAAGATACCAAAATCGCTTGTACCTTTCAAGTAGCGTAACACTCTTTTAGCAGCAAGAAGATGATGCTCAGTTGGATGTTCCATATACCTGCTAATTAAACTTACTGCATACATAATATCTGGCCTTGTTGCTGTAAGATACATCAAGCTTCCAACAATTTGTTTAAACAATGTGCTGTCAACCTTTTCACCCTTGGAATCCTTTGTTATCTTCAATCCTGGGTCAATTGGTGTTCTAACTGAATTGCAAGTCTTCATCTCAAATCTGTCTAAAATCTCCATAGCATATTTCTTTTGCATAATGAAAATACCTGCTGCAGATTGCATCACTTCAATGCCGAGAAAGTAATGCAAAAGTCCCAAGTCAGTCATTTCAAACTCAGCCGTCATTGAATGCTTGAAATTCTTAAATAAATCTTCATCATTCCCTGTGTAGATAAGATCATCTACATACAAGCAGACAATTAGAAACTTCCCAGTAGCTCCATACCTTATAAAGAGAGTATGCTCATACGGACATTTCTCGAAGCCTTCTTTTGTAAAATAAGACTCTATACGGCTATACCAAGCTCGAGGTGCTTGTTTTAGACTGTATAATGCTTTCTTCAACTTGTAAACTTTCTCCTCATTCCCTTGTTGCACATATCCCAAAGGCTGCTCAACATAAACCTCTTCTGTCATTTCGCCATGTAAAAATGCTGACTTGACATCAAGTTGATAAATAGGCCACGAATTCTGAGCTGCAACTGAGATAACCAATCTAATTGTGTCAAGCCTCGCAACTGGAGCAAATACCTCTTTATAATCAATCCCATATTCTTGCTTGTAGCCTTTAACCACCAGTCGTGCCTTGTATTTATCCACCTCACCATCTGCATTGAGCTTTGTCTTATAAACCCATTTAACTCCAATAGACTTCTGCCCCTTGGGAAGATCTGTCAATTCCCAAGTGTTGTTCTTCTCAATTGCCTTGATCTCTTCATCCATAGCTCTGTGCCACTTTAATTGCGTAACTGCTTCTTGGAAAGAAACAGGATCACATCCCATAAAAAGAGCAAGATGGACAAGTGGATCATCATCTCGATCAATTCCACTAACCTCATAATCTTGCATCCATGTTGGCCTTCTTCTTGTGCGTTGGAGTCTAGATTCATGTGACAAATTATCTTCCACATCTCCTTGTGAATTTAGTGTGAGAGCAGGTGATGAACTTGTGATAATAGAACTTGATAAAATCTGACTTACTTCTTCTTGAGGTTCACCATCATTCACTGGAATATGCTCTCCGGTGCTATTAACAGTCCACTTCCATGTCTTGCTTTCATCAAATACCACATCTCGACTAATGATTATTCTTTTTGTGATTGGATTGTAAAGCCTGTAAGCTTTTGAGTGCTCACTGACACCAAGAAATATACACTTCTCTGCTTTATCATCAAGTTTCTTCCTCTTCTCATCAGGGACATGAGCAAAAGCTATGCAACCAAAAATTTTGAAATAGTCCACAGTTGGTTTGCTTCCCTTCCAGGCTTCTTCGGGTGTTATGTTCTTCACTGCCAATGTTGGACTTCTATTCAATATGTGGATGCTCCAGTTGACAGCTTCTGGCCAAAAGCATTTGGGAATGGCTTTTGTGGATAGCATACTCCGAACCATGTTCAAAATTGTGCGATTCTTCCTTTCGCATACCCCATTCTGCTGTGGTGTGTAAGCTGCAGTCAATTGCCTTCGGATGCCATTCATCTCACAGAAGTTGGAAAATTCTTGTGAGTTGAATTCCCCTCCACGGTCTGTTCGTAACACCTTGATTGCTCTGCCAGCTTCATTCTCAATCAAGGCTTTGAAACTTTTAAAGGCTGTAAAAGCTTCTGATTTTGCCTGCAAGAAATATACCCAGGTTTTCCGACTATAGTCATCAATGAAGCTGATAAAATACCTTTTATTGCCATTTGAAGTTGGACTTATGGGTCCACATATATCTGAGTGAATCAACTGCAGTGGTTGTTGAGTTCTCCATGCTTTTCCTCTTGGGAAGTGATCACGCTGCTGCTTGCCAATAACATAATCTTCACAAACTTGTGATGGAGGAGTAATTTGTGGAAGCCCTGTCACCATTCCTTTTTGTTGCAAAGTCTTCAACCCATGAAAATTGAGATGCCCATATCGAAGGTGCCACAACCAAGCTGTGTCTTTCACTTTTGCAGAGAAACAAGTTTGAGGATTCAGATTATCATCTACAATGATAATTGGAAACATCCGGTTTGCTGTCATGTCAACCCGAGCAATAATACCTCTTTCTGAATCTTTGATAAGGCATGTTCCACTTTTGATGGTGATCTCATACCCCTTCTCTTGGAGTTGACCCAAGCTAATCAAGTTACTTTTCAAATCTGGAACATAAAACGCATTAGGGATTTTTTCAACAACATCATTTTTCATGCGAACATTGACACTTCCTTTCCCCATAACAGAAACAGTAGAGTTGTCTCCAAACTTCACAGTATCTCTAAATGACTCATCTAATTCAGAGAATAAAAACTTATTGCCACACATATGATTACTGCAGCCTGAGTCTAAATACCATAGATTATTAAACTTTTCTTCCTTGTTTTGACATGCCATCAATAAGGTTGTTTCTTCTTGTATCTCAGCATAATTTGATCTCTCTCCCTGATCTCTAAAGAAATTGGGACATTCTGACCTATAATGGCCATACCTGTGGCAATTGAAGCATTCAATATGAGATTTGTCAAACCTTGATCCTTGACTACGCCCTTTGCCTCTGGAATAAGAATTAAATCTTTCTCTACCTTTTCCTTGACCACGTCTTACGCCCTCAAAAGCAACTGGAGTGTTGGAGGAGACCTTTAAAGCTTGCTCTTCTGTTGTGGCCCCTTGATTAATTCTCTGCTCATGAACCAACAACGAACTTTGCAGCTCATCAATGGAGACTTTATCAATGTCATTTGATTCTTCAATCGAACAAACTACGTAATCAAATTTTGTAGTCATTGATCGAAGAATTTTTTCAACAACATCAACATCTTCTAGTTTGTCACCATGGATCCGCATATTGTTTGCAATTGTCATCGTTCTTGCAAAATAGTCAGTGACCGACTCTCCCATCTTCATCTGAAGAGTCTCGAAATCTCTTCGAAGGGCTTGAAGTTGTGCACGTTTCACTCTTGTTGTCCCTTGATATTTTTTTTTCATTGAATCCCAAATCTGCTTGCTGGTCTCCTTCTGAAGAATAGTCTCCAAGATTGTACGATCAATAGCTTGGAACAGATAGTTCTTCACCTTGAGATCCTTCAACTTTTGTTCCTCCTGTTGCTTCTTCTGAGCAGCTGACAACACCGTGTCTGGATAAACTGTGACACCATCTTCAACCAATGGCCAAAACTCTTTTGATCGCAAAAAATTCTCCATCAACATGCTCCAATGATCATAGTGACCATCGAAGTGAGGAATTGCTGGTTGCACATAATTGTTGTTGTCAGTTGCCATGACCACTTGCTACTGCAAGAAATTAAGCTGCTGCTTCAATCTACCTCAGGCCCAGTTGAGGCTCTGATACCACAATGTTGAAATATCTAAGAAAATATCTTCAGAACAATGAATGAATAATATGACTGAAAACTTCATTATTTTATTAAAGAACTTCCAGTTACATATATAGTAGTTCAGACGAACCACTTTGACTTAAACTAGGAGATAAAATAGCAACAAATCTATCCGCTACAACTGAACAACTTAAACTTCAAGGACTCCTAAATACTTGGTCAATAGCAGTAAATCCCAAATGAATAGGACTTGCAACTAGACTTATTCAAAACAGAAAATTCCAACAACAACTGCCAAGACAAATATTATCCGGCAACAAAAATTCATCAACAACTCAATCAACTCCAATTTGGTTATTGCTTCAAGTAAAATAAAAGCTACTTGGATGGTAAAATTATACTCAAACATTATGTAATGCTTCATTTGGACAATTGTGTGAGTTAATTTTGACTAATATAGAGCCAGCACTGGTCGCTGAAGACGTAAAAGGAGGGAGGTTGATATACATATTTTCAAAGGATTTTGTACAAATAGAAATCACCTCGTGATATATTTTAAATATCTTCATTAACCATGGTATTTCAAATTCATTCACCATATTATATATTTATATATATATAAGCGTAAAAGCTAGTACACGTAAATTTAACTTTGTTTTTTATTTCAACCCTTAATTTGTTATTTATTAATCTAGGTTTGTTAGGCAGCAGCCAGCCCTCCATCATAAATCTAATTGCAGAACAGTGAGCTATAAAAATCAACTAATGAGATCACAGGATGGAGATAATCACATCTGTACGTACTCTTCTTTAACAAACTTTGTTCTTTTCATATACTTGTATCTATCGTTTTTATCTTTCTATCGTTGCTTTTATCTCTGCCTATCTTAAACTAATATGAGATTAATTTATGCTAGAACATTAGACGTATAAATTCACATGCAGCTGAACTTCATAACAGCATTTGGCAATCATGAGATGTTATAAAATCACTACAAAATTAGTCATACTCAAACAATTACCTAGATGTAATGCAGAAGAAAAAAAACACTACATCCCCATTTGTATGTAAAGAAAACTCGAATCAAACATTTGTATACACGACATTGTTATAAACTTATAATTATATACATACCCCCAACTTTTTCTTTTCTTATAAAACTATCAACAACCAAATGAAGCACTAAAGTTTAATCTCAAAAGCAACAACCAACATAATTAATCAAGAACAGTCGCTTAACATTTGACTTACAAACTTCAAAACCAACAAAACAATTCACACACAAGCTTAAAAATCAAAACTTTAAACTTAAAATCAGTCAAACAAGCTGAAACAACAAACCCAAAAGCAGAAAACTTACATGAAAAACTTAGGAAGAAAGATCTGCAACCGGGTCTTTGATCTTTTCTCTTATCTTTTACGTTCAACCAAGATTCTGGCGCTTAGAATTATACATGGACAGGTACATATAAATTGAAAGAATGCCGAATTGAAGAGATTTTGAGGAAGAAAGAGAGATAAAAATGGAAACTTTTTGGGTCTGAGGGAAAGAGAAGAGTGCGAGTGGTCGCATAGTTCGAGCATTAAATGGAGGCCGAAACAGATAGGAATTAGGAATAAATAAATAAATATACTTGTGAAAGCACAAAAAGTTTATAACGTCTCTTTGTAAAGAGCCAAGAGGCAAGAGGGGAGATATTTCAAATTCCAAACAGTCAAAGGGTCCACCCGGTGTGTAGAGAGGATTTTCTAATTTCAAACAGTCATTTTATTTATTTGATAATTGATTGAAATAACTTATGAATTTAATAATTTGAGTTTGAACAACTGCAATAAACAGCATTAATACTACCATATAAACATAATTTTATACTAACAAATTGCAATGTTCTGAAGCTGCAACAAAAAAAAATTTAAAATTTTTTGATGGGATCATCTGGAATTGTAACAAACGGGTCTATTTAAATTTTTATCAATTATTTTACTGTAATAATCTGAAAGACCACAAATTGGCACCCTTTTTTCTTTTTCTTTTTTGTGCAATGAGAATAATAGCAAACAGTAGTTCATTAAACTTTTTGTGACGTGAGAATAATTGCAAATACTTGTAAGATGATTTAATCGTTAGTCGTTTAATTGGTAAATGAAGCTGCAACAAATGAAGTTATTTGAATTATAGTACTTTTGGATTTAAATATTGGCATGTAGTTTCTTAATTATCTCGTCTTTTTTATTCACCTCCGATCTAAACTATACGCTCTGTTTCATGAAAATTGTTCAATTCACAGGATTTACAATTTTTAATGATATATTTTTATTTTATATTTATTCTCGTCAATTACTGTCATCGGTAACCACCCCAAAATAATTTGATTATAATTCAATTTGTGACGATCATACGTAGAAAGTTCATATTTTTCAATCATTGGTAAACAAGTTATTGGACAATACTCAATGTAATTACCACAAAATATACAGATTTCGAAATTAATACTGTAATTAAGCAACCCAATAAATTATTGGGTGTTCTTTTAATGGTTTCAGTACATGCGGGATTATTAACAATACCCTTTTTAAAGAATGTTAATAAATTCTAAAATTCATTTCGTAGTCTAGTAGCGACAAGCGTTTTTTAATTGGTATAAATTATTTTTCAACAAAGATAACATGAATATAAATCTAGCGTGATAAATTTGGGATAGATGTCACTTTATATTATCTTTAATACAAATAATTTAACAAATGAGACTTTTTATTAAAAGGATAGAATATAAAATTACTTGCCTTTATAAGATATTAAAAAACAAATAATCTTCTTTTTTTTGGCTGACGGAGTTTTTTTTTTTTTTTTTTTCTGTTGCTGACAAATAATCTAATTATAATCTTCGTGATAAATTAATCGTTTCTTTTTTCTCTCAAATATCCTCCAAAATTCATAAGCAGCGCAAGAAACCACATAGGAGACTAATTATTAATTAAGCAATTCTACAAGTATAAACTCGATAACATAACAAATTTCAAACTTGACAACATCGATGATAAATTAACTTGACGTATACACTATAAGTAATACTCTCTTTGCCTAAATTAAATACCCAATTTTGATTTTTAAAAGTTAATTAATTGACTATTTTTAAAATTAATTTTTGTAATGACAAAATATAAGTGAAAAGATTAGGGTTGCAAAAGATCCAATCAAATCCGAACTCTGTCAAACTCGAACCGAACTCGAACATAACACGCAAGGACGGAGTCATGTTAGGGCTGGAGGGGGTCATGGCCGCCTCCAAAGATTTTTTGGGCCAGACAATAGAATAACAAGTGGGCTAATGACTATTGTGAAGATAAACATTAGCTAATGACTATTGGGCTAAATTCATTAGAATACCAAGTGGGCCTTACAGAAAATAGAATAGTCTAAAATTTTAATATTCTAATCAGTCTGGTTGTTGCTTAGTATAATAGTATTGATTAATAACTATTGTGAAGATAATTTCAGGAGTAAATATTTTTTCATTTTCCCATTTAGTATAATAGATGAATTTCGTGGTTTGAAAGAACGTCGGGTGCAATTCTGACAAAGCTTTGATATGTTCTAAAAGACTTTTTTTTGTTATGTTTTGTTGTCTTTGTCAAAAAAAATTATATTACTACATTATCTTTGTTTTAGTAAAAATATATTTTGTAATTGTGGAACTTTACTTTTTAATGATGAATATATATTATGTTGTTAAAAAAACTCTTGCCCCCCCCCCCCAATATCGAATCCTGGCTCCGTCCCTGATAACACGATCAAATCAACACACATGTACGAGTTCGGATCGTTAACTGTTCACGAACATGCTCGAATTCGCAAATATAGTCGAATATCATCATGTTCGCGAACATCATCAACACACTGGATAAAAAATTAGGCAAAATATTGTAAATAGTCGAGTTACTCGCGAGAACTGCATGTTGAACCACCTCCTTACCTAAAAAGTTAACTTATTTGATTGAGGCTCCACCATATTTGTTAACACATCTACACTCTTAAATTTATCCGAAGTGGGATTCACGTAAAATATCCCAACAACCAAACTAAATGGTTCGCGAATATGATTAAACACAATATCATGTGCAAATTCGACTCAACAAGACAATTCAATCGAACTTAAACCGAATTGAACTGTTCGCGAATGATTCGATTCGTTTGCAGACCTAGAAGAGATTATAACCACAAGGAAATATATATACACAATTTACTACTAACCTCAATTTTCAGAATTTAAAAAATATATTTATATAAGCTTAAAATTAATTTTTAAAATAGTTTATTTAACGAAAAAAAATCAAAATTGAGCATTAATTAATTTCGGACGAAGGAGAGCTTGTGAAAATATTATAATATATTGCCCATAAGGGTTACTTAATTATGACAACCAAAAAAATGATTTTAAAAAAGGAGAAAAAAAAATCAGGACTCCTTTTTAATAATGTATATCAGTATATTCTCCTAATTAAATAGTAAATCAATAGCCATGCACAATATAATGACACTTATTCTTGATCCAGCTAAAGCTGCTACGTAAAGAAGCTTTCATTTTGCCTTCCACCGCGTAGGCCTTGTATCCCGCCACTCGTTTCTTTCTTTTCACGTCCGTATCACCAATTCGGAATGTCGACGATTTTCCTGCTGCTTTTGATAGTGAAAGCCGGCCGCCGGAATGCGGATGAGCTGGCTGAGGTATGTGATAAACGAAGCGGCGGTTCGTGGTGGTGTTGGTGGCTTTTGATGGTGGCTCACACCGCTGGTCAGCCATGTAAGGTAGTCGGAAGGTTTCCGGTTCCCTCATCTCTCCCTCTCACGTCTTAATTATTCTTTCAGCATGTATGCTTTAATTATTGTAAATATATGAGAGAGAGAGAGAGGGAGAGGGAGGGGAAATATGAATTTTTGTTAATATTGGAAAATTATTTATGTTTATGGATTTTTTTTTATGGTATGTGAGGAAGAGGGAAGGAAATTAGAAATTAGGATTGAGTTTTTTTTTTAAATCATTTAATTTATTCCATTAAAGAGAAGCAAGTGTGGACAACCAAAAATTTCTCATAGTTGATGGTCTAATTCATTTGTTTGATTTGGAGCGTCAAACCAATTTCAAAGGTCAAGAAATTAAACAATACCTCTCACTTCTTCTTTTTTGTTCGAGGAATACAATTATCTTAAAAAAATAAACTCTCACATTACCTCAATTTTAATCACTAAACTAAGAACTTATATACTTAAATCACCTCTCACTCTTGGATATAAGGTTCATGTTTTTAGGTCAATTAAAAATACTTTTATCCCATATATCCTCAAACTCAACTTTTCTTCATATATATATATATATATAGGTCACCTAGTGATAGTGTATATATTTGTGTCAGCAATGAACAAGGTAGGTGGGCGAAATTATCTAAAAATATTGTCGCTTCAAAAAAAAGGGTAAACAATAGTGGTTGCATAATTACACTATTGTAGAATTGCTTTTAAAATATAATAAAAGGACTAAATTATACAGAAGTTTAATTTGTGGTTTTAAATTTTAATTCTTAAAAGACAAATTTATAAATTGTATTTACTCCAAAAGTACTTCCCCTAAAAATATAAATTTTCTGGTTGGATCTTCTAAAATTACTTTTTATGTAACCAAAATCTCTACTTACTAAATATGTTACTAGAGAGTTACCGAACACTAATATATTTAATTAAAAATATACTTAATTACTTAATTCTATTCTACCATATGTAGTTAATTACTATAAAATGTATTAATTGACAATTAAACTTCAATAAGATCATATATATATATATATAAAAGGCCACAGCATTCTTAATTCTTCCAAATAAATAAACAATTATCAAATCGTTTTATCATATACTCTCAAATTCTTAAATTAGGATGCTACTCTCTCTCTTTCTCGTACGACTTGCCTACTTAATTACTACCCCAAAAGAAATGGTAGTATTAAATAAGAAAAATATTGCACAACATAATTTACATGATTCAATGCATCGCGTCTCATCTATGGTTGATACTGGCGCGAATCATAGGTGGAGATCAACGTCTACTCCTTCTCCTACTTCCACGGCCATTGCTGATCTCGAGGGCCGAACCACACCATCCGGTGGTCCGACGACGCCAAGCTGATCATATGGCCGTCGGATGAAAAATTTGTTAGGGTGTCTCAAAGGAACCCCTGATAATACCTGTGGTGCTTGATATACACAACCCTCTGCCGGTGGTCGGAACCGTGCACCACCGGCACCGATACTTGTTGGCCCACGACCCGAATAAATCAACGGCCCTGATCGAGCTGCATGTTCGTTGATAAGCGGAACAGTCACTCCTAGCCGTCGATGGTGATGATCGTCTATAAACTGGGCCCGCTTTGATCTTTGCCGTTCCTTCTTGTGTGCATTCTGATGGCCACCTAAGGCTTGAGAGTTGGCGAACTCTCGGTGACAATATTGGCATTCATATCTTTTGTTGTCAGCATCGTATTGGACTGTCACGGGAGCTTTGTCACAGTCAGTGACCACAAAACCAAAGAGCTTCACTACTGAAGATGAAGGTTTATTATGATCAGACTCATGGTCATGCAAACATCTCTCTGCCATTTTAGAGAGACGGAGAGGAGAGGAGAGGAGAGGAGAGGAGAGGAGAGAGAGGAGTATATGAACAATATAGTAAGTGGAAAGCAGATTATTAGCAAATATATAGAGAGAAAATATCCTTTATTACATCCCCATTTCAAAATTAAAATAATTTTTAACTTTTTGAGTCTAAAATTAAGAAAAATTTGTCACGTTTTATTTATTACACTATTAAACTTTTAAAATTTTAAATTATCTTATTGAACTAATTAAAATTTTAAAATTTCACCATTTGGTTAATAAAATTTGACGTTCATCAAATTGGTCTTTGACCCAATGATATGACCCAACCCATGGTAACTATGAGGTTGAAAGTTTGATCCTTGTTATGTCAAATAAAGTGTGAGTGAGTTTAAAAAAAATACTAATATAAAATTATCAAAAAATATATATAATTATTATAAATTTTATAAAGTCAACTTAAGATATTTTTAAATTCAAAATTGACATGAATTCTTTTAATTTTACTCAACAGAATGATAAAATTTGTATATCGTCATCTTAAAAGGATACTACTCATTATTTTAAGATGTATTGTTTCATAATTTTTAATATAGCATCTCACTTTTTAGGCTGAAAATAATTTAAATTGACTTCTTCAAGACAACAATGTTTGATTAATTAGTACTACTTTTTAATTGATTTGTAATATTTATAATTGTTCATACTATTTTATTTTATTTTATTTTAAATGGAGTATTAGTAGTCTAAAAGATTAAAAATATATATCTAAATTTAAAAGATTGGGAATAGTATGCATCGTATGGTAATGGTACTATAAGAGCTAGCATTGAATTATCTACAAATTATGGTACATAGACCCACGTTGATGAACACTAGATGCGAAAAGATGGAACGTTAAAAAACTTTATGGGTACATTATAATATTCATGCTTTTACTGTGGGATATTTTGTAGTTTAATTATGTGGGGGCTGAATTTCACGAAAAATGCCAAAACCTTTAACCTAAACTGATAGGAAAGGCATAGATTTTAATTAATTTATAAATAGCTAGGAGATATATCTTTTCTATTTCACGTCACATCTTATAATTTGTCTTCTGAGTTTGGTTCGTCTTTTTTTTGGTTATCGTCTTTCGGTATCCCTCAACTATTAAATCTCGATTAATCTAAAATCGAATTACGACCTGGGAGAGAAAATTTAACCCAACCCGAGACTATATTTAAATGGAACTAAACTCATTCACTCGATCCGACGTCGTGAGTTTGGTTTGTCTTAATGTCGCGTGATTGTACCCTAGTTGGACTATAAATTATGGAATTAAATGGTTCATTGGTGGTGCTAGCGAATGTAGTTTGTCAAGACATTAGTTATTCCTGGCAAAAGGTTATTCCGGTCCGCGGGTCACCCGACATATTTGATAATTTGGGCACGTACTGGGGCATAATCGCATAAATATGTTTTTACCTTTACGGTTCTTTTTGCTTGATTATTTTCTGCCCGGCCCGCCTATAACTGTCTTGTAATTATAATTAACTGGTCTTGGTGTTACACACGTTACGTAAACATATAATAAGAGTTTTATTAAAATATTAACGATAGAATATAAATAAATTTTTTTAAAAAAGGACCAAATTGTAATAAAAACAAATTTATAAGAACTAAAAGGAAATAAGATTTGTGACGCAGTTTCAAAAGAGCAGTTATTTTCTCCATTCTCCCTTGATAATATAAATATGAAATTAATATTTTTACATGTTAAAATAATATTATCTCTCTCACTCATTATTCATGTGATAAAAATATTAATTTTTTATGTAAAAATATAAATTCCCTATAAATAATTAGTTATGTACTTGTTTTGGCAAGGTGCATGATCAATTTAAATTGATTTAGTTTTAATTTTGAGAGTTGCACGAGTACTACTGGAATTTATTTTTTAGTCTATTTTTTCAATCCAAATACAGCATAAGTGATAACAACAACTACTGTGATATAAGATTCCCTAACTTGAGTGAATCTATATATAAAGGAATTGATAATGAGATTAATTAAAGAAAAAAAAACATCAAAAAATCAGCTTTGTAATAGAAGAGAAGCAAAAATACTAAAAAAGAAAAGAAATTGTTGTAATTAATTAAGTGCAAAATCTATTATTGATTCTTAATTAAGGAAATTTCGTGTTTACTTCTCCGTAACAAACTCTTAATTATTTGATAGTAATGTATGTCCACTTGATATATCTATACAGTATTTGCTTATTGATAAAATGTTATTATCAATCACAAACATGTAATGGGGCTGCAGTGTTATTCGTTCTTGTGATGATAACCATATCTGTTGTAATCTGGTTTTACTTTATTAACTTTTTATTTCATGCCTACATTTTGGCCAAAATATTTTAATAAACTAATTATATTTGAATTATCACACGAGATCTACTTCAAGTGGTATTAAAATAAATAAATAAGCATTTTTTGCCAAAAAGTTAATTATTAAGGTGCTGATATATATATATATATATATATATATATATATATATATATATATATATATAGACACACACAAACACACACACGCAGCACAAGAGAATAATTCGTCCTTTATAAATGAGACACCAATTCTTTTATTTATCATCTTCTAATTTTGTCATTTTTCCTATACAATAATAACTATAAAATAAAAAACAAACTTAATCAAATACAACCATTATGTAAAATGCTTGGTTAAACACTAGGTAATCTTTATAAAAAGAGAAAGTCAAATTAATTTAACATTGTCTCCTTCGAAAATATAAAATGTTAATGTATTCAAAGAAAATTAGTCAAAAAGAAAAATCATCCAATTTTGCGATAATAATACTAACTAAACTATTATTCATCATACACTCGTTCATCGGTTTATTTAGCTACCAAATAATGGGTTTATTTTAGCATTATTATTAATAAAAAATAGGATATTTTTTCTAAATTTTTTTATAGCATGAGAATTTTATATTTTACTGGGAAACAGTTAAGTTTGTTTTTATCTTTTGATAAGTATTATGTAATGATTTTACATAATGATTATACTTGATTAAGTTGTTCTTTGTTTTATAAATTATTATGTGTAATAGGATAAAGACCAAAAATAAAAGATAATATATACTATAAGAGAATTACGATATTACTTAGTGAATAATGCTAGAGACACAAACTATTTTACAAATATTTTACAAACTGTTGATGTGGCATACTCCACCTCAGCATATTGTGTGGGACCGAAGACTACATTAAAATAATTTGTTGATCAATACGCTGAGGTGGAGTATGCCACATCAGCAATTTGTAAAATGTTTGTAAAATATTTTGTGTCTGTAGCACTACTCTTATTTAGTAAGGACAACTTAGGCACTTACTTGTATTTGGATACACAACTATATTACAGAGGCGGATTTAGGGGAAAAAATTTAGCACGGACGTATTTTAACTAATTTTTTTTATGATGTTCATAATTTATTTTTTGAACGTTTGAATTTTGGGAACATGTAATGAATGCTTAAATTAATCAAAATACAATTATACAACAACTCCAAACAAACAATTATTTTATACAACATAAATAGAATTCTAAATATACAACAAATAAATATTCATAATCCAAACTAAAAAAAAAAAGAATTTCGAAATAAAAACATTTAGATACAATTTAAAAACTTGTTTCGGTTACTTGTCATAATTGTGACGCCCCCAAAATTAGGTATACATCACCCATCTTGGGTCGTCAGATACAAAGTACAGAATACAAATACAACTTACTAATACATCTGTCGTGTACAATACGACAAAACATAAACTGTGAGTTTGAATACAAATATTATCTTCTAGAGAGTATTCATACTCAAAAGGAGTTCTCATTACATTTATTAACACATTATTACATAGAATAGTGAGGACTACTAACTAATACTATCATTCGAACCATCACTCCGTTTCCCGACTTGCCCCAGCTACGTTCTCATTTCCTGAAGAGAACAGTGAAAGAAAGGGTGAGCTCAACTAGCCCAGTAAGAAATATTATGACTAAGATAATGCAGAATAAATTATCATTAGCCTTCAACAATGTTAAACTGATAAAATATAATAGGCATCAAGTTTAACTGCAGCGGAACAAGCAATCCAATAAAAGAGTCAAGTAAAAAATAAACTCTACTATCTTTTATGATTTAAAAGGTTTTTCAACACTGCTATCACTGAGACTCAGCTTAATAAAATAATCCACATCATCGAATCACCCCTACACTACGGCCAAGGATATTCGTGTATTCATTAATGGTCATGATCATGCCAACAACTGTCCATCAATGCACTACGGGCCAATGAGGACTTTTACCACATCATTTGTAACATTACGGTCATGATTATACCGAATAATCCCTGGTCATAATCATACCAAGTCCATCTATGCACTACAGGCCACAGATGACTTTCAACATTTTATAAACATGAGGATGATGACAATGATATAAGAATTCAATAAAACAAGTTCAAGAATTAATTTATCCAAGAATTAACAACGTCCAAATTGTCAACATGATACTGCTTTATGGAGTAAAATTCAAGAATGCTTAAAAGAATATTTTCATGAAAAGATACTGGATGAACCGCAATTATCAAGGATATTCCACAAATTTCATGGAGTATAGAAGTCAAAACTTAACCAACTGAGTATAATAAAGAATGGAATAACAAAAGAAATCACCATGCATGCGATAGACCGCACAGACAGGTTATTCCAACAGAATAATAAATAATGAAACTAGGTCCGGAGTAAACGCACAGACAGGATATTCCGACAGAATAATAAATAATGGAATCAGGTCCGGAGTAAACGCACAGACAGGATATTCCGACAGAATAATAAATAATGGAACCAGGTCCGGTGTAAAACACAGAGACAGGATGTTCCAACAGAATAATAACAAAGACGGAACCAGGTCCGGTGTAAAACACACAGACAGGATGTTCCAACAGAATAATAATAAAAACGGAACCAGGTCCGGTGTAAAACACACAGACAAGATGTTCCAACAGAATAATAGAAGAATGTCACCAAGTATAGGGTAGACCGCGTATACTGGTTATTCCAACAGAATAATAAAGAATGGAATAACAGAAGTTCTCTTCATGAATATAAAAGAAATAATATTCTCTACCTTAAAAGAACTGGATATTGGAAAAGTGAAGTAGCAGAATACTTTTATTCTCTCTCTCTATACTTTCTCTCTCTATAGCTTGAATGAATTTGTGAAAAATAACGAAGCCCTAGGCCTCTATTTATAGAAAAACTGAGTGTGGCTCTTGGTCTTAACGAAGGGTCAAATGACTCTTGGTCTTAACGAAGGGTCAAATGACTCTTGGTAATATTGAAGGGACAACTACTATTGACGAAAGTAATTACTATTGACCAAGGTAAATACTATTGACGAAGGTAATTACTATTGACCAAGGTAAATACTATTGACCAAGGTAAATATTATTGACGAAGGTAATTACTATTGACCAAGGTAAATACTATTGACGACGGTAATTACTATTGACGAAGAGACTCTTATATGATGACATATGGCCCCCCATAAAAATAACCAAACTTACCACAACGTCTCAATTATTGATTTAATAATATAACATATTATACAGATGATACTATGACAATAATTTAAGAGATATGATGCAGCAATTACTGTAGCAATAATTGAGTATAGCTGAGTGACTTCTTACGTAAGCATCAATAATCAATACCGTGTGCTACTATGCAACCACGCGTATTACTGTACTTTTACTACCGGGTAGTTCAACAGTTTTAACGGTTTTAACGGTAACACCTCAGCCGTTATTTTTATAGAAAGATAATTTTGTCATTTTCTAACTACGACTATACTTCTGTTGTGGGGTCCACCAATGATTGTGCCGTCGTACGAATATTCCCCGATAAAAAGAATATTCCCCGACCAAATGAATATTTTAAAACAACTTGCTTACTTTGTAAAATTTATAAATATTACCCACAACTATAACATTATATCAAATTAACTCCATAATATTCAAAAATGATATTTATAGAAAATTCATCTTTATTTATAAAAGTTGGGGTCTTACAACCTCCCCTTCTTATGAAATTTCGCCCTCGAAATTAGGGTACGTACCTGGTATGTCGAAGAGGTAAGGATACCTTGATTTCATTTCAGATTCTAACTCCCAAGTCATTTCCTCAACATCGTGGTTTCTCCACAAAACTTTGACTTGAGGTATAACCTTGGAGCGTAGAATATGTTCCTTCTTATCCAAGATTTGAACAGGAACTTCTTCATACGTCAAATCCTCCGCTATTTCGTCCGGTTCTAACTCAATAATGTGGTTCGGGTCTTCCACATATTTGCGTAACATGGATATGTGAAAAACGTTATGAACACGAGACATACTTGGCGGTAAAGCAAGTCTATAGGCCACAGTTCCTACCCGATCGAGGATTAAAAATGGGCCGATGAATCGAGGATTGAGCTTTCCTCTTTTTCCAAATCTCGTAACTCTTTTTCATGGAGCAACACGTAAGAACACATGATCTCCTACATCAAATTCCACGTCTTTTCGATGAAGATCAGCATAACTCTTTTGTCGATCTTGTGAGGTTTTTATACGTTGTCGGATCGTTTGAATCTTTTCTGTAGTCATACGTAGTAACTCCGGTCCCAACAACGTTGCTTCACCCACCTCATCCCAGCATACTGGAGAACGACATTTTCTTCCATACAATGCTTCGAATGGAGCCATGCCAATACTTGATTGATAACTGCTGTTGTAGGAAAACTCTACCAATGGTAAGAACTTGTCCCAACTTCCCCTGAAGTCAAAGACACAGAGTCTTAATAGATCTTCAAGAGTTTGAATAGTCCTCTCTGATTGTCCGTCCGTCTGAGGATGATATGCTGAACTAAATCGTAAATCCGTGCCCATAGCTTTTTGTAAACTAACCCAAAATCGTGAAGTGAATCTTGGGTCTCGATCAGAAACTATGGATACTGGCATACCATGCAGTCTTACAATCTCGTTTATGTACATACGAGCAAGACGTTCAAGTGTATAAGTTTCTCGTATCCGTAAGAAATGAGCAGACTTGGTCAATCTATCAACAATGACCCAAACCACATCTATACCTTGAGAAACCTTAGGAAGACCGGTAACGAAATCCATGGTAATGTGCTCCCACTTCCATTCTGGAATTTCAAGTGGTTGCAATGGACCTTTTGGTACTTGATGCTCCGCTTTGACTCGTTGACAAGTTAGACACCTTGAGATAAACAACGCTATCTCTCTCTTCATATTGCTCCACCAAAATGTATGACGAAGATCATGATACATTTTGGTACTTTCAAGATGGATTACAAACGGTGTGTTGTGCGCCTCCATCATGATTTCATACTTTAAATCAGGGTTGTTAGGAACACAAAGTCTGGAGTTGACTCGAAGTATTCCTTCTTCATCGATTCTTGCTTCCGGCATAGAACCTTCTTGCACTTTCTTCCTCATACGCATCAGCTCCAGGTCTGTAGCTTGAGCAGCCTTAACTTTATCGATTAAAGTTGGTTCTACTCGTATATTCGCCATCATCACATGGGTCCCTAGAGTCTTTAACTCTATCTCCATCCTTTGCAAGTCACACAAAATGGGCCTTTGCGTTGTTAATATTGCACTTGTACCCGCATATGATCTTCTACTCAATGCGTCAGCTATCACGTTCGCTTTTTCGGGATGGTATTGAATGGTATGATCATAATCTTTCAACAGTTCAAGCCAACGTCGTTGTCGCATGTTAAGTTCCTTTTGAGTGAAGAAATATTTGAGGCTTTTATGATCCGTAAAGATCTCCACCTTCTCCCCATACAAGTAATGCCTCCAAATTTTAAGTGCAAAGACAACAGCTGCCAACTCCAGATCATGAGTAGGATAATTCCTCTCATATTCCTTGAGTTGTCTTGATGCATAGGCTATGACTTTTTCATATTGCATGAGAACGCATCCCAACCCTTTGCTCGAAGCATCACTGTAGATGACAAATCCCTCCGAGCCAGATGGTATTGTTAGAACAGGTGCTGAAATGAGTCTCCTCTTGAGTTCTTGAAAACTCTGCTCACATTCTTCGCTCCAACCGAACTTTGTATCTTTCCGAGTCAGCTGAGTTAATGGAGTAGCGATTCGAGAAAATCCTTCCACGAATCTCCGATAATAACCAGCTAAACCAAGAAAGCTACGTACTTCGGTTACTGATTTAGGTTGCTCCCAGCTTTGAATTGCTTCAATCTTTGCCGGGTCAACAGATATTCCACGACTTGATACTACGTGCCCAAGGAATGCTACCTCTTCCAGCCAGAACTCGCATTTCTTCAACTTGGCATAAAAATTGTATTCACAAAGCTTTTGGAGTACCAGCCTCAAGTGTTGCTCATGATCTTCACGACTTTTGGAATAAATAAGGATGTCATCAATAAAGACGACCACAAAGTGATCCAAATATTCCTTGAATACCCGGTTCATCATATCCATGAAGGCAGCATGAGCATTAGTCAATCCAAAAGACATAACTAAGAATTCATAATGCCCATACCGAGTTCTGAAGGCAGTCTTTGGAATATCCTCAGTTCTAACCTTCAGCTGATGATATCCAGAACGAAGATCGATCTTTGAAAAGAATTGTGCTCCTTGCAACTGGTCAAACAGGTCATCAATACGTGGCAATGGGTACCTATTTTTGATGGTGACATGATTTAACTCCCGATAGTCAATACAAAGTCGCATACTCCCATCTTTCTTCTTCACGAACAGAACAGGAGCACCCCAAGGAGAACTACTAGGACGAATAAAACCAATGTCTAACAATTTCTGCAGTTGGGTCTTTAACTCCTGAAGTTCAATAAGAGCCATTCGATATGGGGCTTTGGAAATGGGCTTTGTACCGGGTTCAAGGTCGATACAAAATTCAATTTTACGCTCTTGGGGGTAGGCCAGGAAGTTCTTCGGGAAATACGTCAGGAAATTTATTAACAACAGAAATATCATTCAAAGCTAACGTATTTTTGTTTAGATCTGTGACATGAGCTAAGAAAGCTTGACATCCGTTTTTCAATAAACGAATAGCTTTATGGCTTGAGATGACAGCGATTGATTTTAATAGTTTGGTTGCTTGAATTCGCATAATAGGTCGATTAGGAATATGAAAGCTAACAACCTTACGAAAATAATCAATTTTTGCATGATGAGTAGTTAACCAATCAATCCCTAGAATCACGTCAAATGCAAGTATTTTTAATGAAATAAGATCGACAGGTAATGTGTGGGTACCAACTTGAACCAAACAAGACTTATAAATCGTGGATGTAATGAAGGTTTCTCCCAATGGAGTTTCAACAGATAAGTCAAAGTCTAATTTCTCCGGAATCAAATTTAATCGATGAGCGTAAGTAGGAGAAATAAAAGAATGGGTAGAACCGGTATCAAATAAAGTATAGACTTTGTTAGAGTTTATAATAAGCTTACCCGTGATGACCTCATTCGGGTTCCTTGCTTTCTGGGAGTTCACAACAAACGCTCTCCCTTGCACAACCGGTTTTGACTTTTCTGGGACGGTCTTTGGTGCCTCCATCCTAGCTGAATTTGTCTTCGGTAAACGACAAAATCGGGCTAAATGACATTCTCTTCCACAATTATAACATGCTTTGGACGGCATCGCGCAGTTTGGACTGATGTGCCCCTCCCCTCCGCATTTGAAACATATGATAGGTGGTCGTTTTCCTTCCTTAACGACAGGTACTGGTGCTGACGTCTTTCCATCATTGTTGAATCTCCTCTTCTTGAAATGTCCATTCTTATTGTTTTGGCCCTGATTACCACTGAAGTGGTTACCATTTTTGGCCTGTTGATTCCCTCCACGCTTGTTGTCACCGCTTCAATAACTGCTCTCACTGGTATTATCATTTTGCCGGCTTCTCTCTTTTGGTTGTGTTGTCTCGTTATCGCGCTCCACCAACTGAGCCCTATTTACAACATCTGAATACAAACACAGTTTATGAGAAACAAGATGTTAACGTATCTTCGGCTTCAAACCTCTTAAAAACATCCGCGTCATTCTTTCTTCATTATCCACCAGGTGGGACGCAAACCGGGATAACTCCGTAAATTTTGTCTCGTATTGCGACACGGTCATATTATTCTGCTCCAATTTGATGAACTCCACCTCCTTCATGTGACGAATACTCTCGGGAAAGTATTTGTCGTTAAACAACTCTTGGAACTTCTCCCAAGACATCTTCAGTGCGGCAGGTTGAGTACGCTTTATCGATTTCCACCAGTAATCTGCCTCTCCTCGCAACATAAAGGCGGCAAAGGGAACCTTTTGCTCCTCGGAGCAACCCAAGACATCAAATATCTTGGTGATCTGCTTTATCCATGTTTCAGCTACAAGTGGTTTGGGTTCTCCCTTAAACTCCGGTGGTCCCAGCTCCTTAAACTGTTTAGCGGTGACCGCCTGAGAGTTTCCAGTATTTCCACCTACGTTGTGGACAGGAGCTGCTTTCACATGTTGTTGCATGAATTGCATAAAACCTCTGAATATTCCATCATTCATCATCTGGTCAGTGTTGTTGTTTGCATGAGGATTGTCACCTTCCTGATGAACATTATCCTGATTATTGATATGTGGTGAATCAATAATCGCCTGTGCTCCATTGCTATTCTCAACATTCTCAGATGCCATTTTCAGATACTGCCACAAAATAAAAGTTAATTGATATGTCATATATTATCCTTATATTATGACCGACCAATTAAATACCATGCAAATAAACTTAGGTAGGTCATACTAGCGAAGGAATTCCCCGTCTCTCCCCTCCTAGTTCTATTCTCACATCTTAGCCAGGGATCATATCCCTAAGCTCTGATACCAACTGTGACGCCCCCCAAAATTAGGTATACATCACCCATCTTGGGTCGTCAGATACATAGTACAGAATACAAATACAACTTACTAATACATCTGTCGTGTACAATACGACAAAACATAAACTGTGAGTTTGAATACAAATATTATCTTCTAGAGAGTATTCATACTCAAAAGGAGTTCTCATTACATTTATTAACACATTATTACATAGAATAGTGAGGACTACTAACTAATACTATCATTCGAACCATCACTCCGTTTCCCGACTTGCCCCAGCTACGTTCTCATTTCCTGAAGAGAACAGTGAAAGAAAGGGTGAGCTCAACTAGCCCAGTAAGAAATATTATGACTAAGATAATGCAGAATAAATTATCATTAGCCTTCAACAATGTTAAACTGATAAAATATAATAGGCATCAAGTTTAACTGCAGCGGAACAAGCAATCCAATAAAAGAGTCAAGTAAAAAATAAACTCTACTATCTTTTATGATTTAAAAGGTTTTTCAACACTGCTATCACTGAGACTCAGCTTAATAAAATAATCCACATCATCGAATCACCCCTGCACTACGGCCAAGGATATTCGTGTATTCATTAATGGTCATGATCATGCCAACAACTGTCCATCAATGCACTACGGGCCAATGAGGACTTTTACCACATTATTTGTAACATTACGGTCATGATTATACCGAATAATCCCTGGTCATAATCATACCAAGTCCATCTATGCACTACAGGCCACAGATGACTTTCAACATTTTATAAACATGAGGATGATGACAATGATATAAGAATTCAATAAAACAAGTTCAAGAATTAATTTATCCAAGAATTAACAACGTCCAAATTGTCAACATGATACTGCTTTATGGAGTAAAATTCAAGAATGCTTAAAAGAATATTTTCATGAAAAGATACTGGATGAACCGCAATTATCAAGGATATTCCACAAATTTCATGGAGTATAGAAGTCAAAACTTAACCAACTGAGTATAATAAAGAATGGAATAACAAAAGAAATCATCATGCATGCGATAGACCGCACAGACAGGTTATTCCAACAGAATAATAAATAATGGAACTAGGTCCGGAGTAAACGCACAGACAGGATATTCCGACAGAATAATAAATAATGGAACCAGGTCCGGTGTAAAACACAGAGACAGGATGTTCCAACAGAATAATAACAAAGACGGAACCAGGTCCGGTGTAAAACACACAGACAGGATGTTCCAACAGAATAATAATAAAAACGGAACCAGGTCCGGTGTAAAACACACAGACAGGATGTTCCAACAGAATAATAGAAGAATGTCACCAAGTATAGGGTAGACCGCGTATACTGGTTATTCCAACAGAATAATAAAGAATGGAATAACAGAAGTTCTCTTCATGAATATAAAAGAAATAATATTCTCTACCTTAAAAGAACTGGATATTGGAAAAGTGAAGTAGCAGAATACTTTTATTCTCTCTCTCTATACTTTCTCTCTCTATAGCTTGAATGAATTCGTGAAAAATAACGAAACTCTAAGCCTCTATTTATAGAAAAACTGAGGGTGGCTCTTGGTCTTAACGAAGGGTCAAATGACTCTTGGTCTTAACGAAGGGTCAAATGACTCTTGGTAATATTGAAGGGACAACTACTATTGACGAAAGTAATTACTATTGACCAAGGTAAATACTATTGACGAAGGTAATTACTATTGACCAAGGTAAATACTATTGACCATGGTAAATATTATTGACGAAGGTAATTACTATTGACCAAGGTAAATACTATTGACGACGGTAATTACTATTGACGAAGAGACTCTTAGATGATGACATATGGCCCCCCATAAAAATAACCAAATTTACTACAACGTCTCAATTATTGATTTAATAATATAACATATTATACAGATGATACTATGACAATAATTTAAGAGATATGATGCAGCAATTACTGTAGCAATAATTGAGTATAGCTGAGTGACTTCTTACGTAAGCATCAATAATCAATACCGTGTGCTACTATGCAACCACGCGTATTACTGTACTTTTACTACCGGGTAGTTCAACAGTTTTAACGGTAACACCTCAGCCGTTATTTTTATAGAAAGATAATTTTGTCGTTTTCTAACTACGACTATACTTCTGTTGTGGGGTCCACCAATGATTGTGCCGTCGTACGAATATTCTCCGACAAAAAGAATATTCCCCGACCAAACGAATATTTTAAAACAATTTGCTTACTTTGCAAAATTTATAAATATTACCTACAACTATAACATTATATCAAATTAACTCCATAATATTCAAAAATGATATTTATAGAAAATTTATCTTTATTTATAAAAGTTGGGGTCTTACAATAATTCAATTTGAATGATTCCCCAAATGCTCAATGTCTCAAACCAAATTTACTTTCTATATTCAAACAAAATCATAAATTAATTTTAAAGTATAAACTAGTTTTAATATTTTTTTATAAGTTTCAAATAACCTTTATTTGATATAAGAGAAATAAGTCGTCCAAAATTTATACTCAGAATACCAGAAATTATGCAGGGTCCATTAGTTAGATACATTCTTACTTCTCATTTGCTTCTAAGGTCGTGACTCGTGACAAATAGATAAAGTTTAAATATAACTTCCACTCTTGACTAGAATACAACATACATTAAATCCTTAACTTCTGCCCAATTGTGCTCAATACATCTTTTCGAAACAATAATTAGCTTTGACAAAATTATCATCACATTTTATGTAATTAATTAATAACAGAACCTTAAAAACATTAGTGCCACATAATTACTTAAATCATCATACATCTAGTTTCTACAACCAAAACAAAGTAAGAAATTACACCCCGAAGCAAAAATTCAAATTGCGGTAAACTCAAACTTAAACAACAAAGACCAAGTTACAACTTTTAATTGGAGCAAATTTCGAGTGAGAAAAATAAAATATAAATATTTATAATTCCAGCAACCACTTTAATTAATCAAATAATAGCCAAAATCATTATCCGTCATTGATGGAAAAGATAATTATCACTTCAACAAAAGTTACAGAAAATTTCATTAATCTGCCCTCATGAGTTTATTAACTTATATTTTGACTCCTACCCCTACCCCTACCCCTACGGCCTACGGCCCTACCCCTAACCCTAAAATAAAATTAAAAAAAAAAAAAAAAAAAAAAAAAACTCATGCTCGCGGTGCAGCTAATAACACAGGGTGTGCGCATATCTCACCACCGCCCAAAAGTTAATGTTTTGATATGATTGAGCTGAGCTAAGCTAGATTCATATACGTTAATATTGATTTTGAATTGAGTAAAAGACAAACGTATCGAAAGAGAAAGATGCAGAGATTTATATAACACACACATGAATGTTGTTGAATCGAACACGAAACATTGTCCTCCATATTGAGAGGACATGGTTTAAAGGGAGCTTTCATGAAATGACATCAACATAGGAAATGGATAGCCTGTTTTCTTTTCCATTGTCCGATGTGGTACGTTTGATGTTTCTTTTCATAGTACAAAGATTCCAACCCAACATTTTGATGTAATATGCACCCAATGCAGTTGCAGTAAAATAATTTTACTATCACCAACTACACAAATTGTCCAATTACCAATAAGTTGATTCAGTATCCCTTTATCCTTTTCCCCTCTCTCTTTCTCTGCTCTCGTATGATGATGATGTTTATCTGTTTACATTCTCATCCAAAACCCCACAAATAATACTGATTGGTAGAGATAGGGTGGCTGAATAATGCTCCTCAGAGATTCATTCTTTTTGGAAACATAAATGTCGCTAAAATCATTATATCTAGTGTCAAATGAATGTGGGATTTTAATTACCAACTTTTACTGCTTTCTGCAAAAAATACAAGTTAGGAAAAAACTTAATCCTTGTGTGTAGAGTTATTCAGGGATGCTTATTTATTTCAGATGAGTACATGCATGCATCAGAAGCCTACAAACAGGGTATTTTTCCATAATCCAAACTTGAAATAGTCTCTTCATTTAAAAGTACACAAAGTAAAGTGGAGTGAGTAACATCAAAAGATTGTAGAATCAGAGATATGGTCCACCAACCAATTAAATCCTTCTTTTTTACCACCATGTGACTGATCACTTCCATAGTACTACCATCTAAATAATGTAATGCAACACTGTAATCAAAGCTTAAAGATAATGAATGTCAACTTAACATGACCTCATGTACACCACTCCATTCGGATAAAATAAATATATATATATATATATAAATCCCACTATAAAGCAGTCGGTCTTTCCCTTCTTCTTCTTTTTTCAAAAATAAAATCAGAGCATTCAAAAATGTAAATTGTAGTTGCTCTAGCTATTAAATAGTATGATTTGAGAGACTATGATGAAACATTCAATAAGTGAGCATTTGACTATCCTGCCAAGTACGTACCATAATAAACAATTTCTTTAAAATAAAAAACAAAAATAGAGCAACTTGGGGACCTGGCCCATACATAGCTAGCTTGTATGCTTATTGTATTATTGTTCTTACTTCTGTTGTTGTATTCTTTGGCACATATATAGTTATATATGGACAGTCCACATGCTTGTATGTCTGTACATGGGTACTTAATTTTCCTGAGCTTGGAATTATAAGATTGGTATTTCATCAGGATTTTGAGTTTGTTTTCCAAGCCTAGTTTAGTCTGTTTGGTAATTACCTAGGTTAATTATAATTCATTTGCAATGCACAGATAGGCAAAAAATTGCCAGAACCAAATTAATTGGATAGTTCTTTAAAATTACAGAAAGACAAAACAAAAAAAGGACATAACAAACTAAGTTTATCGAAATTGGCTCCCAAGTTCCATTCAAACCACTTGCAACATTGCAAAAAAAATAAAAAAAAAATTGTCCTGCCTCCATAGTATGCATCAACTGCTAGACGAAAATTTTTCCTTGGGTTGTAAATATTCCGATCATTGCATTATGCATATGCACGTTGTAGATTCAGGAATGAAGTTTTGCCCTATATTTTTTTGTAGTTTTGTGTGCAAAACTTTCTTGGCTGCTGCTGCTGGTGTAGACTCAGTAGTCCACAAAAGGTTACTCATGGTGAAAAATGCCATGAGGCTCATTTATCTATTTTAGCTTGTCACAATTTGTATGTGTTTATATTTGATTAAAGAGAATTTTATACTTAGTGATACAGAATAGGAATTCTAACCAAGAATATATACCTTTGTGTGAAAAGAGAACGTCATCTTATTACTATAAATGGCAGTTGATGCAACAAAAGGTACCCTCAGTAATACTATCCTCTGTAGAAACCTGTGTAAGAATTATTCTACTTAGTGGGGTGGGGGTGGGGGGGGGGGGGGGGAATCAATCTAACTCCATAGGTGTATACTGTATACCATCATTATCAGTTTGATGATCATATGTGAACATTGAGAAAAATCGCGGGTCGGATCTTTATTTCTTTATTCGCCGAAGGAGTTTTTAGTTGTTCAAATATCACGAAGGTTGCTTTTGATCGTAAAGGCACAATTTTCTAATTAAAGAGTACAATTTAACTATCAAACAGTGGTTTGGTATGAACATCAAGGCTGCCCTTATCTAATAATCGGTGTAAAAATGCCTTTTCCTTCTAATTATTCTACTCAAACCACCTTGAAAAACAAGAAAGTTTTATGCCCTTATGTGAAAACTTGAATGGAAAGCCCAGACCAAAGGAATATCTAACCTTTAAGCAACCTTTGTTCCAAGCAATACTAACACCCCCTCCTTCCCCTAACCCAAAAAAAACTTTAAAAAAACTTGTCCCTCTGTATGTCCTAAATCATTTTCTTTCATACATTTTGAACCACCCCAAATCCGGTTTCTTGCCAAAACAGGCCTTCAGTCATGGCAGTAACACATGCTGATCTCGCCCCAAGTTATCGAGGAACTGGTATAGTTAACAAAACAGCTGCCATTCTCATGATTTTTACAGTACTATTTGGCCTAATTTGCTTCATTCTTAGTCTCATTGCTGAGGCCACTCATTCGCAGGTAGTAATGCAACACCACTTGTATGAACAACTATGATTATCAAAAAAATCTCATAGGTCTTGTGTAATTGAGGGTCATAATTTTGCAGGTTATATGGCTGAGCTCAACTGGCGCAGGACATGCAGAGAAATACGAGTGTACATACAGTAGCAGTGGCAAAACGCCGCTGCTGTGTGCTGCTGCTGCATTTGCGGCCTTGGCGATTGCCATGGTGGTGGAGCATACTTACATGCTTGTTTTAGTCAGCAGATCTACCCACATGGCTTTCGTGACTTGGGATCCTGACTCTGATCCTGCCAAGTCTCTGACTTGGCAAGCTGGCTTTTTCTTCGTCACAACATGGTATAAATTAATTTTCTGCAACAATATTAATTCTTATCTATGCACAAAAGAAAGAAGACTCGGAACATCAAAATTAGACAATGTAAAACGATATAAACAAAAAAGTTGCGAACAGAGACACATTCACAAATTACCCACACCTATTTAAAAAATGTGTTTTTGTATCTAATCACAATTTTTGTCGCAAGATATAGCTGGACTTGAATTACACCTATTTACAAAGGGATACAATTACTTTGGTTTTTATGTAGGATTTGTTTTGCTATTGGAGAAATTTTGTTATTAGTAGGACTGAGTGTGGAATCAGGACATCTCAAAAACTGGTCAACTCCAAGGCCAAATTGCCTGGGTCTTCGACAAGGCTTGTTCTCTGCTGCCGGGGTGTTTGGATTAACCACAGTTTTTCTTGCGACTGGATTGTATATAATAGCTTTGCGCGCGCAAGATGAAGAAAATGCGCATATTGAGGCTTTAGAGGCCTCTGCGCACTATGTATCTCAACCAAGGCATCGCATGGCAACAGTGAGTCCAATAATCAGGCAGAGTAATGAGCAGGAATTGTGCATATACATGTCGGATTTCGACAAATATATCAATTCAGTGTAGAGCAGAGTTGTGATACATCCAGCCCATTTCATCGAGTATTGATTGAAAACATGTATATATATAAGTGTTAGTTGTCTTATAATTTTTGTATTAAATAATGTAACATCATTATATTTGTTTATACGTCTATTTCATAAATTACTGTCTTATTTAATATATTATCATTTGAGAAACATTTGTGACAATTTTCTTTGTTATGATATGGATTATGAGGTCATGGAACATCGTGACAAATGAATACTCCATACATTCTTTAATATATGTCGTTTTAAATTTGTGTACAAATATTATAGAAATGATTGTACATTTTTAAAAATAATATCAATTGTCTATATTGTTCTTATATTGAAAAAGAAGATTATATTTATTAGACAAAAAATAGTGAGACAATCAAAGTTATATTTAATATTTTGAATAATATTGAATATAAATATTAGGAGACACAAATATTTTTCTAAAATAATAGTAATATTTAAAATGAGACGGAGAGAGTATAACTCAAAGAAGTGTGTATCTCAATTACCAAGCATCCCAATTCCCAAGTATCCCATACTAGCCCAATGACAAAAGACATATAAGAGGGCTAAAACCAAGGCGTTAGTCGTCCGTTAAAAAAAGAATAATGCAGACACAAATTATTTTATAAATTATTATTGTGATATATTCTATTTTAGTATATTATGTAAGGTTAAAGATTATATTGAAATAATTTGTTGATCAATATGTCGAGGTAGAGTATGTCACATCAACAGTTTGTAAAATATTTATAAAATAATTTGTGTATGTAACACTACTCTTAAATAAAAACCCTATGTCCCACAATACAGAATAACGCTGATAAAAGATAGAAGTAGTTACTAAAAATTAAATATAAAAAATGATGTATTGACTTATATATTAATTAATATTTTATTATATATGTGTGCATTCAATAGTTATAATTAAACACTTTTTATATATTTTTTTAAATTCAATTTTTTTCACCAAAACTTTAATGATTGGTCGTAAAGATATATAAGGAGACCTAAGTCATAAGGATTAAACACATTTTCTGATGCGTCTACCTAAAGAATATGAATTTAATCAATATAGAGACGAATCTAGATAAAAAGTCTCTATGAATTTATTTGTAGGATAGTACTATTTACACATGTATTTTTTATATTTTTTAATTATTTATTTTTATATGAAAGAGGGACCTACTGTATGTTCAAATTAATCATATAAAAAATACATATAGAAATATCAGTTCCCTTATTTTTTTTATTTGAGGGGTGGTTCACTTGGGTCCAACGACGAACCCGTTCACAATTGACAAAACATGAGAAAACTTCCATTAACGAGTCAAACCGGTCCAACCGGAGTACTTATTACTTGTTAGGATATCATAAATTAAATTTCATATTCTGAAAACAAAATAATCTACAAACGGAATTTTGTCTCAATGCTAACCTTGAAAATAATCAGTTTTGAACAGATCCAACATAAAATTAAACCTCAATAAATGAATGTTTTACTTAGATAATAATTTCTTCCTACTTGGGCATGTCTTGTAATATACTAATAACCTCGCTAAATATATTTAGTAATAAATTTGTTTGAATCTTTAAAGGCCCAACAAAAATATAAATTAATAATTACTAAATTTTATATATATAATCTAAATATTCTTGAACTTTATGTAATAAAATACATATAATAGACCGAGATTTTTCAGTCAATCAACAATATCCATAAAAAAAGTCAATTTTTTTCTGAAAATATTCATTTAAAGTTACTTGTTTTTTTGTTTACAACTAAACCAAATTCAACCTCATCTTTAACTTTTTGTAGTGCATGCACAACTTCCATAAGTAACTTAAAAAAGTTTATTTTCCAAGACAATATAAGTTTCACCGATTATTTTTAGTTTCTCTAGACTCAAATTAATACATTAATTGTTGTCTCTTGATTTTTCTGGCCACATACATAAATTAAAAAACTTCTTTTAAAATAATAAATATATTATCAATAAATAAATAAATTATTCATTTATCGATAAATAAATAGTCTTGTTAAAGTAATAGTATTTTTTTCGATCTTTTGTGGAATGATCTGTTAATAACGAATAAATATATTGTATGAGCAAGAAACCTGTAAAGTTGAAAGCATTATTCAAGTTTATTTCATTCTTTAAACTCTCTTTTATTTTATTTTTTTATCAATTTTCTTTTTTGTTTTGTTGTACTAGTACTTTTATGAGCTTCCATATTAGCCAAACCCAATTATTACTTACTCGGTCGCTCCCCCGTTTTTAGAAATGAGTCTTATTATTATTTTTAAATCATTATTCTGAATATTTAGTAGTTCAGAGACATATTTTTTAAGAAAATAATAGTAAATATTAATCATTGAAATTTAATATCGATAAAAGAAAGACTTTCGTTTAAATGGGTCTTATTCAATCTTTTATAGGTTAAAATTTAATAAAATGAATCTCTTTATACAGTGTATGCAATACAAATAAGAGCATTTTTTAAAATATAAATCCATAAGAGAATAATTAAATGAGCTCTGCAATACATGTTGTAAATCACCAAGGCATTTTCCTTTGCGTTAAAAAAAGAAGAAGGCATTTTAGTAAATATCCTTAATAAAACAATATCACATGGTTAAAATTGAGTCCGAATTTTGGTCAAAAACAAAAATCAGATCGGATTGAGAAAACTTTTGTTTTTGAATAACAAATTTTAGAGATGAATATGATGATGTTGATTCGGTCCTTGTTTACGATGAGCCCAATAAGTCTAATCAAATTAAAACTTAGATCTGCCGTGTAATCATCATAAACCAAAAAATCTTAAGTACAATTGTTGACACCAATAATTTATATATGGATTGAGAAAACTTTTGTTTTTGATAACAAATTTACACCATCAAAATCAGATTAAGATTTGTTTTTGATTTAATATCAAAATTAAGAGGGATAATAGAGGAAAGAAGAGCGAGAGAAAAGAATAAGAAGACCCAACAATGAAAGACTCAATAATGATCAAAGTTTACAATATTATCTTCACCATGATTACCGTCAAACAAAAGAAAACGAGAACAAGAAGATGGTAAGTTCACTTCATGCCCAATATAATACTGATATGTAGGCAGATAAGTCACCCTTCTATCTGCGTGTCAGCATTGTATTAAGAATGAAGTGAACTTACCAAGTTCAATTCACGTTAACCGGATCCATGAATATCAGTATCATGTTTATACCATTTTGAGAATTTTTTGACCGACTTATTTTGGGCATTAATAACTAAGAAGAGCTCTTTATTGTATAACTATTATTTCGTTTTGTTTTTAAATTTGTTTATTTTAATTTAATTTTTTATGCTACCGTAGTTTTTGTTTTTTTAACTTGTTACTTGATATAGGAGTATGTTTTTAGAGGATAAGTGTAGTTATTTTGTTTTAATTAGTTATATGTTTATTTTCCTAAATTCTTACCTTTTTTTAACAATTAAAAATATGATGTGATATATTTAATTGACATATATTTGTCATATCAGCCGATCACGTCAATTTATAACGTGATATGTTTAATTAAATTAAAATAAAATAAATTAAAAATTTAATTATGTGATTGAAAAAATTAAAAGATTAAGTAAAAAAATATATAGTTGAGAAAATAATTTAGATTTAAGTCTAAATAAAGTATTAAAGTTCAATCTTAAAGTATTTTACCGTTAATTTTAACAAGCTACGAGTTACTCTGGTAAAACTCGCCGAGGTAGGCAGGAAGAAATTTCCAATGGAGACAACAATTTCCCGTAGTCGTCTCGTCGGTGCACTTTAAAATTCAAAGTTAGTGTGGCACCACCGTAATTAACTCTCAAAACCAAACCCAGATTTAAACCTTTTCATCGCTTTCAATGATTTAGCTCCATTTAAACTCTCCCTCTCTCGCATATAAAATGAAGAGGAGAGTTCTTTCGATAAAAATCCAGGCCTCAAAATCCATCCTTCTCTCTTACCAGGTGAGTGTGCTGTTTCTCTCTCTCTCTCTATGTGTATATGTATGCATATGATTATAGGTATTTATTTATTTGCTTGATGCTTTGTGGTTGTTAGGGTTTTTGATAGAAGCTATGTCGCTGAGGCCGAGTGCGAGGACCGAGGTTCGTCGGAACCGGTACAAGGTTTCCGTCGATGCGGACGAAGGTCGGAGACGGAGAGAGGATAATATGGTTGAGATCCGAAAGATCAAGCGCGAAGAAGGCTTGCTTAAGAAGCGTCGCGAAGGTCTTCAAGCCCAGAACCAGTTCCCTTCTTCCATTCACGCCTCCACCGTCGAAAAAAAGGTATCTATATTAATTCAATCTATATATTTTGTTTGATTAATCGAATTCCAGTTATTAGGGTTTTGTTAGTGCTTGATGTAAGATTTACATAGTTCAATGTGTTGGTTGGATTAACTGTGAAGATTAGGTTTTTTTTACTGCATGTTGTTTTTACTGAATAAACTTGATTGTTGTTTTTACTGAATAAACTTGATTGTGGTTTGTGAGGTCTCTTACGTGAGTGTTTGTGAAATTGCAGTTAGAGAGTCTTCCCTCTATGGTTGCTGGAGTGTGGTCGAATGACAGTAATTTGCAGCTTGAGGCTACTACTCAGTTTCGTAAATTGCTTTCAATAGGTATAATAAGAATAAAGCTTCTTTTTTTTAAAAAAAAAAAAACTCTTAATGTATTTTCTAATTAATGTTAGATGGTCCTTATTTGTTAAGTGATTTTTGATTAACAGAACGGAGCCCTCCAATCGAAGAAGTTATACTAGCAGGCGTTGTTCCCCGCTTCGTAGAGTTTCTTATGAGGGAAGATTTCCCACAGTTACAGGTTTGTAGTTTGAAGTTGAGACATGTTTCATTCTAAATGTTATTCTTGTTTTTAATCTTTTTAGTATACATGCATTGTCTTACAGTTTGAGGCTGCTTGGGCACTTACAAATATTGCTTCTGGAACCTCTGAAAATACAAAAGTGGTGATAGATCATGGGGCAGTCCCAATTTTTGTGAAGCTTCTCGGTTCTCCGAGTGATGATGTTCGCGAACAGGTAACCTTTTCAAAATTAATGATCCCTGTGTGAACATAGTCGGTACAACTAAATTGGAATTACAAATTTGGCACGTGTCTTATATAATCCTCTTTGTATCTGTAGGCTGTGTGGGCATTGGGCAATGTAGCTGGTGACTCTCCTCGGTGTCGTGATCTTGTCCTTGGTAATGGGGCTTTGATACCTTTGCTGGCTCAGTTGAATGAGCATGCCAAGCTTTCAATGTTAAGGAATGCCACCTGGACTCTATCAAATTTCTGTCGTGGCAAGCCGCAGCCTTCCTTTGAGCTGGTTGTCTGTTGGATTATCTTTTAGCTATTTGACTTTCCATTCTTTAGTCCTGGTTATAAATAAGTAAAAACTTTTGTATTATTTTGCCAGACTAGGCCAGCACTTCCTGCCCTCCAGCGCCTTGTTCACTCAAATGATGAGGAGGTGTTGACAGATGCATGCTGGGCACTCTCATATCTTTCTGATGGCACCAATGACAAAATTCAAGCTGTGATTGAAGCAGGTGTCTGTCAACGTCTTGTCGAGCTCCTCCTGTAAGTGGCACTTTATTTATTCCTTATGTGATCTATTTCCTTCATTTTTACAAATTTAGGTCTAACTTGATTGTGTTTACTGGTGTTTCAGTCATCCATCGCCGTCAGTGCTCATTCCTGCACTTCGAACAGTTGGAAACATTGTGACAGGGGATGATGTCCAGACTCAGGTACTAGCTCAGAGAGATGCTTGCAATTATGTTAAGCTCTAAGTTCTTATGTTACGCAATATCAAAAAAATTAATAAAGTAGATTAAATGTGAATGTCATTGACAAATTTCTTTAAAAGGACAATTAGTCTTTTACTTGATTGTTGAAGTTTGAATCTACCCTGTGGTTTGATCCTTTATCGGCATGCATAATATGACGCACATTCAATTGCCTATCACATGAAAGAAGGAATATTATAATTCTCCTGGGATTGCTTATAATAATAGACATTCCATTATTGACTTATCGAAAAAAGCAGAGAACATAATTGCTAAAAGCCACATACATTGTCTAGCAGCAAATAGTCTGAGGAGAAATATTGAACAAGTATGAAAGTAATCATATCCGAACCAAAACCTATATTTGTGTAATTATTAGAAAAGTTATTGGTTGTATTATCTTTTAAATGGGAAAACAAACAAATGAGTCGCACAAAACTAAGAATTGTGAAATGAATGCTTTATCTTTTAAAACATTGCTTTAATTTATTCTTTATTTTTCAAAACTGAAAATTTTCTTACCTTTTTTTTCCTCAAATAGAATCAACATGCCACCATGTTGGATTCCTATGGATAGCACTTAACCTATCGGCCACATGATTTGTAATTGTGGTATGGGATGTATTTGACTTGGCTATTTTCTACTTTGTGGTTATTATGATAACAGTGATGCTCTTGTTGACCATGAATAAGTGC
The DNA here is from genome assembly GCA_016801055.1 of Panax notoginseng. NCBI lineage: Eukaryota > Viridiplantae > Streptophyta > Magnoliopsida > Apiales > Araliaceae > Panax > Panax notoginseng. The sequence goes on from CM029022.1 coordinate 20,975,826, forward strand.
CAAGGGGCACATATTGGCTCCGAATAATTCTTTTGGTTTTAATTAAATCTTGTAGAACTCAAGTTCTGTAGATACATCCATTGGATTCTTGAATTTTTTACATTAGCCCAATAAGTTGCATGCAATTGATGAACCAAACAAATTGAACTATATCTGTGTAATCCTTTAGTGATGATACTGGGTAGCCAACGGTAATTATTGGAACAAGTTGAGTCATTTTAACATAATGTTTAGGCGTAGACCTTTGGGTGAAGCCTTCTGTTACTGCCCAGGCAATTTCATTGGAGCTGCATTACTTGGATTTCCATTTGGGCTCCTCTAGAACTATTGCTTAGTCAATTTAGTTCTTGCTGTCATGGTACTGAGCTTGGGAGATGATTCCTCAAGTACATGTATCCAAGTCAAATTAGAAAACCTCTCAATGTATTACACATCTAGTCTAATAAATTGTACTATGATGGTGCTATTGCTCTTGTTCCCAGTACTTGTAGCTCATGCTTTGAGTACATGGTTTGAAAGAAATGATCACATCACGTTCTCTCTCTTGTAGTCTTTTTAATGCATTTGTAGATCTATGTCGATTTCTAACCTTTATGATACATGTTTGTTTGTGGCATGCTCTGGTTTTGTGCCTAATGTTGTTTTCTTTCTTCCAGTGTATAATTGACCATGGTGCACTGCCGTGCCTGCTGAGCTTGTTAACCCATAATCATAAAAAAAGCATCAAGAAGGAAGCTTGCTGGACAATTTCAAACATTACTGCTGGAAACAAGGAACAGATACAGGTCTGTGTGTAGCTTGTAACTGCCTTGTTTAATGCTTTTAATCCCAATGTTTTTGTTCAGAGTATCATAACAATGTTACTTTTGATCTTTACGGCTTTATACAATTGTTGTTTTACCTGTTATTAGTTAGCAGGATCCCATCTAATCCATATAACTTGAAATATATAGGCTGTTATTGAAGCTGGATTAATTGGTCCTCTGGTCAATCTACTTCAAACTGCCGAGTTTGATATAAAGAAAGAGGCAGCATGGGCAATTTCAAATGCTACTTCTGGCGGTAGCCATGATCAAATCAAGTATGCTTTTGTATTAGACCCATCTGTTATTCGCCTTATGGTTTTTCTTCATATATATGTGAATTGTGAAATTGACCTGCATCATGTTTTGATAGGTACCTGGTGAACCAGAACTGCATTAAGCCTTTGTGTGATCTACTAGTATGCCCTGATCCTAGGATTGTTACCGTCTGTTTAGAAGGGCTGGAGAATATCTTGAAGGTTGGGGAGAATGAGAAGAATTTGGGAAACAGTGGAGAAGTCAACTACTATGCTCAATTAATCGATGATGCTGAGGGGTTAGAGAAAATAGAGAACTTGCAGAGTCATGACAATAATGAAATTTACGAGAAGGCTGTTAAGATTCTTGAGACGTACTGGTTGGAAGAGGAAGATGAGACATTACCTCCTGGTGATGGTACTCAGGCTGGGTTCAACTTTGGAGGAGCTGATGTTAACCTTCCATCTGGTGGATTCAATTTCGGTTGAGGGTAAGCACAGTATTTTACCACAAGTTTTTTCTGTTTTGTTAATGTTCAAATTACAGGCTTTTCCTGAATTCTGAACTTTTAAGTTGTTTCAACCGGAGTTGTTTACTTTCCTAGGGATTTTTACTCGGTGGATGGAGAGCAGTTCTGGTTGAAGGGAACAAGGTCTATGTTGGCGTCGCGTCATCAGGTCGAGATTGGTCACAGGTCAAGTCAGGTCGGGTCGGGTCGGGTCAAAGCACCTCCTGTGTCTTGTTGCAGTCAGATCCAGTGTCTGTTGCGGTGAAAGAGGGGCAAGGTTGGTCAGTCTATAATACAGTGGTCAAATAAACGAGACGGGGTGGGCAGTTAAATTGTGTCAAAGGTGTCTGGGGGGCATTGTTTGGTTCTTTGCCTTGAGCAGTTGAATGTTTTGCAAAAAGCCTCAAGGTTGTCATAGTAGCTTGAGCAAGGTTCTGTAAAATCGGAGTCTTCTTTTTGTCCTTGGTGTTTTTGAGTTGGTCCTATTTGAGTCAGTGCTGGTATTGATGCTGTAGGGTGAATATTGTCTATAGCCCTTTATAGTGTATTGCGGAAAAGTAAAGAATGCTTGTTTTTGTGTTGAATACCATCTGTTTCTATATCTGTTGATGGCTTTTGATTTACTTTTGCATATTATAGCAAGAAAGAATTGCGTAAAGCTTTTCTATCCAGACATGAGATAATTTTGGACATGATTGTTTTATAATTTTATCTATTTGTATTTTTTACCCTCCAATTATCACGTCCGATTATCATATGTTCGGATAGAGTTTTTCATTGCTTACCCATCAATTGAATTAATATAAAGGCCACGGACTGCCAGGCAGCACACATACTGAAATAGTGAAATATAAAGCTTGAGGACGTGTTTGTTAAGGCTCATGATGGATTACCTATTTAAGCACAGATTATTGACTATCTGATTATGGATAATAGAAATTGATCAGTTATTTCTATTTATTTGGTAGAAGATATGTGAATATTTTTTTTAATATTGATATTTTACAAAAATATCGTTATACTAATTTTAAGTGAATGATTCACTTATTATCAATTATCAAAATGCTATCCAATTATTAATAATATTTAGTAAATTGTATTAAATTTTTTAATACAGTACTATCGAACTATTAATATGTATTATTATTGAACTATTAATATGTATTACTTAGTAAATTGTATTAAAAAATCTAATATGTTATGTCGACAAATTAAAAACAAAACAATAAATAAATGTAAATTATGTGAGTAATAATGAAATTTATGTCTCAATTATAAATATAAATGATATTTTTGTCTATTTCAAGATGACAACTATCCGGTAATTTTATATTATCATTTTTTTTGTCATCTGATTATCAAAAAATTTAATATTTTTTTGGATATTTAATTACTAAAAATGTAATATTATCGGTGTAACAAATATAATCTATAAAAATGACTACCTCATATTTTTTACTCCCTCCATCCCATTATATCTTACGTTTGAAGGGTTTTTATTTTTCCCAAAATAATAAACATTTTACGAGTCCAAAACTAAATTATCCATTTTTATTCCAATCCTAACCTTTCTTCCTAGCATGTCGTTCGTTCTCTCCTTCAATAATCTCACCCACAGCGTGAAAATCTCCCGGAAAATGAAGCTCCGACTTTGTTTGGTAACCGAACCGGCCTCGGAGCTCCGACGACCATGGCGGAACCAGCTGCAGCTGAGAGCCGTTTCTCGAATACAAAAACTCTGCTCAACGACATATTTGGCGAAGCCCGAGACGGAGAAATTCTCGCCGTGCTTGGAGCTTCCGGATAGGGAAAACCAATATTATGGCGAATCGGATCGCGAAAGGAAGCTTGAAAGGATCAGTAATATAAATGGCGGCGAATCGGATCGTTCTTTGTTCATGTTCAGATTGGTTTTGGAATATTGTTATGTTTGAATCTGGTGTTATAAATCAGATCTAGACTTTCTTTGTTGCTTTTCAATTTATCAGTTTGATTGTTAATGTTTAGAAAAATGATTTATTGGATTTGATTTCACTCCTTCCTCCATGTTCAGCCGCCCTCTCACCTCCGTCCACCCTTCCCTATCAGTCCTCTGTCGACCCACCCATTTTGGATCTGGTTTGGAGGCGTCGACTTGGATCTATTTATTTCTGGTGGTTGAAATGCTTAAATGGGGTTTAGGCTTGATTGCTTCTCTATTGCAGCTTGATTCAGTGTTCTTCTCAAATATTATTACCTGCTGTTGAGATGTTTTTGTTGTGTTTTGGGTTTGCCGCTGCTGGTTTCCATGGCCTCCAGTGGTTTCACTGCTGTTCAAATATTCTTAATGTTTTTATGTCTCAATCGGAATCGACATAATTCACGATCCAATTCTATTATTCCTCGACGAGCTGACGTCGGGGCTCGATTCCACAAGCGCTTACATGGTGGTAAAGGTATTACAGAGAATTGCACAGAGCGGAAAATATATTGGGATGGAGTAATTAATTCTTGTCTGGTTAATTCATTTATTCAGGGCAAAAGAGTTATGTTTAATATTTCTTAATTGTTGCAAAGAATTCTTAAACATAAGATATAATGGGACGGAGGGAGTAGTATTTAAGACGACGACCTTTGAAAGTACTCTATGAAAACCAGAAGAGATTGTGAATCTTTGTTTCATAAATTTCGGTGGTCATGGACTCATGGTTGAACGGACGTTGCTGTTGAAGTGTTTGGAACTTGAAAAAGAAAGGTTGAATGTCACTTTTGACTCTCCAAATTAATATCTATTTTTAAATTTATTTCTAAAGTTCATTTTTCGTCGATTAAATTCTTAAAGTGATACTTTTTTACATTTATGTTTATTTTGCTTGATTTTACCTCAACTCGACTCATTTTGACTCAATTTGACCTAGTTTGACCTGGGCCAATTACAGTTTTAATTTTTTTTTAATAAAAAAACTAAAAAGTTTTAAAAACAAATTTTAAAAAATATTTTATTTTAAAATATTAAAAATAATTATTAGTTCAAATATTTTTTAAATTAATTATTATTTTTTCAGGAAAAAATATAAAAAACTTTTATCTTTTTCATAAAATGAGTAATGTTTTATAAAATATTTCCAAAATATTAAATAAGAAAATAAAATTTTCTCTTAAAAAAAAAGTGTAGATTTTTTTCAATTTTTAAGTAAAACTTTATTTTCAGAAGAAAATAATTTATGTTTTTAGCATTATTATATGTATTCTTAAAATTAGAATTTTTGTTAAACAAAAACTAAAAACAGAAATTAAAATTAAAAAAAAAGTAAAAGATAAATTAAAAAATTGATTCAATTTTTATAAAAAAACTTAAAAGTTTTAAAAATAATTATTATTTTCAGAAAAAAAATTTAACTTTAAAATATTATTTTTTTAATAGTAATTATTTTAATATATTAAAATAATAATTATTTTTAATATTTTAAAATTAAATATTATTTTTCAAAAGTAGTAAAAGTAATTATTATTTTCATGATAAAATATTAGAAACTTTTATTTTTTTCAAAAATGAGTAAAGTTTCATAAAATATAGATTCTAAAAAATAAAGTTAAATTTATTTTTCTTGGAAATAATAATATTTTTAAATTTTTTTTTTAAAATTAAATCAATTTTTTTATTTATCTTTTACTGTTTTTTTATTTTAATTTCTATTTTGACTTTTTGTTTTTAAAATTTCAAATATTAAGAATACATATAATAATGGTAAAAACATAAAATAAAGTTTCACACAAAAAATGAAAAAAATAAAAAAAAAATTAAAACAAAGTTTTATTTTCTTATTTAATTTTTTATAATCTATATTTTATGAAACTTTACTCATTTTATAAAAAAAAATAAAAGTTTCTGATATTTTTTTCTAAAATTAATAATTATTTTGAAAAATATCTCAAATAATAATAAATTTTAATATTTTAAAATAAAATGTTTTAAAAAAAATAATTTTAAAATAATATTATTTTTTAAAACTTTTAGTTTTTTTTTTAAAAATAAATAAAACTGAAATTGGGTTCGGGTCAAACTAGGTCGGGTTGAGTCAAAATTTGGTAAAAATAGATCGGGTTGGGGTCAAATCAGATAAAAAGAACAAAACTGCAAAAAAATGTAACTTTAAGGATCTAATTGGCGAAAAATGAATTTTATGGGTGATATATATATATATATAGGAACTGGTTAGCATGAAGTTCATTTTTAGGTAAGTTGGTCAATTGGCCAATAGAGAATTGACACGCAAACGAGACTCTATATACACGAAAAAGATTAACAACTTATTTACCTTGCATATCCCTTTTAGTGACGGACCAAGCGACGGTTCCGTCGCTAAAAGTTAAGACAACGGTTCTCTAATATAGCGACAGACCGAATGTTCGTCGTCCGGTCCGTCGCTAAAAAGGGTTATTATACGTAAAATAAAAGGGCGAACCCTTGAAATGGACTATATATATATATATATATATATATATATATATATATATATATATATATATATATATATATATATACGGTCCGGATCTTAAGCTCACTCCTTATTCAACTCACCCGAGCTCACCCCTCCTTTAGCGACGGACCCGGCGACAGTTCGGTCACACAACCGTCGTCTATATTTTTAGCGACGCTATATGTTGTCCGTCGCTAAAAGTATAGACGACGGTTGTATGGTCGAACTGTCGCCTGGTCCGTCGCTAAAGTGGGGTGAACTCGGATGAGTTGAATAAGGGGTAAGATTAAGATCCGGACTATATATATATAATCCCCTTCAGTTGAGGGATCCCTCAAATAATGTTATTTGAGGGATAGGGCGCTCAACCGTTGGATCTGTTTTAATGACTTTATGTGGCTGAGATTTTACATATTTTTAACCCGTTTTCTCCAAATAACCCAACACATCCAATGCTGGAGAAAACCTAAGGCACACAAAAGGGAAAAGAGGAAAAGTCTCGTGCAAGCCTAAGAGAAGACCAACCCTTTTGAGATGAAGAGATGACCCACCATTTTCACAATTTTCAACTCAACTTGCAAGATTTCTATTTCTACAAGGTATCCATATAGTTTTTTTTCCTAACAAAATCTAGGTTGTATGCGTTAATTTGGAGATGTACGAGGGTTTTTTAAATTAGGTTTTTTAAATCTGAGTTGAGATTACATCTCCAGATTTAATATGAATTTATAAAAATTCGTGTGACTTATTATTGTTGAAAGAAAAGAAAAGTCAAGAGACACGAAGTAAGAGAATCAAACATCTAATGGATAATTTTTTATTTCAGTTATAATGATGAATTTTAGATATAAATTCTAATGGGTAGTTCTTAATTTGGGTTTCATTGATAAATTCTTGTTATAAGTTTTAATGGATTATTTTTAATTTGTGTTAAATTCTTGATTTGGGTTCTAATGATGAATTCATGATATAAGTTCTAATGGATGTGTTGGGTTATTTGGAGAAAGCGGATTAAAAGATATAAAATAATTTCAACCACATAAAGTCATTAAAACAGATCCAACTTATTCCTTAAATAACACTATATAAGAGATTCCTCAACTGAAGGGGACTATATATATATATATATATATATATATATATATATATATATATATATATATATATATATAGGGAGAGGATCAAGAGTAGAACTCTTAAGTAGTAGAACTCCCTTAAATAATAGAATTGTATCAAAACGACGTAGTTTTGATAAGACGCGGTGGTATTTTTGTAAATACGCGGCGGCATGGCATTTACAAAAATGTCACCGCGTCTTATCAAAACTACGTCGTTTTGATACAATTTTATTATTTAAGGGAGTTCTACTACTTAAGAGTTCTACTCTTGATCCTTTCTATATATATATATATATATATATATATATATATATATATATATATATATATATGACAAATGACTATGTCAATATTTTAACATCAAGTTGCTCTCGTTGGCCTTATCATACTAAACCAATAATATTTAATGTTCTGAACCACTAGCTTCACAATTACAAGCACATATGAAACTCAACCATATTATGCATCTGCATAATTTCATAGCCTAAAGAGATCTGAATCAAAACTTGAATTAAAGCCACAAAAAGCTATACATGAGAAACCAGGATGAGTCACAGAGTTGTGTCTTTTACTGGTGGAAAACAGGCACAAATCTTGTTGATGAAATTGAGCATCTGAAGGTGGATCTTTCTGACATCTCAAAGCTCACACGGAGACACAAACTCCTCAGAGAAATGGAAAGGCTAGCTTTAATCTCACAGGAAGGAGTTGATGATCTTCGTCACAAGCTCATCACATATAGGTCAGGCGATTTTTGGCTCCCCGTTGGTGGAATCAAGAAGGAAGATATGAACATACCACCAATCATCACCATTCTCTTGGTTGGTCTTTCCGGTTCTGGCAAAAGTTCTCTTGTAAACCTTATGTACAGCGTCCTAGGCCGATCCGGTCTAGTCCCTTTTGCTCAAACATCAAGTATATATATATATATATATATATATATATATATATATGTTTAAACTACTTTCGTAATCCTTTACTTTGGTATACAAAGAAAGCATTGATGATGTTTTGTCTAGTTGTAGTTGAAATATACATACAGTTTTAGTATAAACTATGTGGTGTGTTTGTTGTGTAATTATTTTCATTTGAATCAATGAAGGTAACTCGTCGAATTATACAACTATGTTTATGGAGGAGCATAATGTTTTAAGATCAATGAGAAGCGGATTTTGCATATATGACACGAGGGGCTTAGACTACAATCACTTGAGCTCTGGTCTTGATGAGGTTTCGAAATGGATGGCTGATGGAGTTCGCCATAACCAGCTTTGCTATAGACCGGGAGATCTAATTCCCGAACCGCTATTATCCTCTGCAAGATTTGCAAGAAGAAGCATCAATTGTGTACTAGTGGTGGCTAATTTAGCAGAGATTTACAAGGCTTATAAATGTGGAGACTTGAAGCCTTTACAAGCCATTAGAGACCTTTTTCACTGCCCTTCTGTAAGAAAATCAAGTAAGTTCATATATATATATATATATATATATATATATATATATATCTAAATTTTAAAACGATATATATAATATATATTAATGCACTACACTTTTCACTTTTTAATACTTGATTTTGGTTTGGTGACAGATGAGAATCCTATCCTTATATTAACACATGGGGATATGCTGTCAGGGGAGGATAGGATGAATGGTAGGGTGAAGGTATGCGAGTATTTGGGAGTATCGGAGACGATGGGTGCATATGACATAGCATGTATTACGGAGCAAGGAATACTACCCGACGAAGTTACCTCATATGCCTTGACCGAAGCGGTTTATCGGGCACTTATGCAATCGGATCGGACCCATCTCCCTAGGAGGAAGGTCAAGGACTGGATATTGCTTTTTGTGTCATGGGTCATGGGCTCCATTGCTGCATTCTTTGCTATGCTTGCATTTCTCTTCTCAAAACTAAGCCATAACAAGAATAAATTGTTGTAAAAGTTTTTTTTTTTTTTTTTTAAATTATGTAAGAACAATAATATATTGTGGATAAAGCCAGCCTATTTTGAGTTGGGTTGACTTAACTCATTCCTTATGATAAGCTTTAATATGTGGCAAGCAGATGAGCTTGAGATATTGCATGAAGGTGGTGGGGCTAACTCCCATTATTTGTGTTGTTGAGCTTGATATGGTTGATTATTTATAGATATGTACTCTGGAAATTTGAATATGAGGATTGGACTTGTTTGTTTAACTATTTCAACTGTCAATTACTTCTTTTACAATTGTATTTTACTTTTATTTTTTTATTTCATCTTATCTTCATCCACATTATGTGCCTAATCAACTTACTTGTAATTTCTTATTCAAAAAGGGAATTATTTTTTGGCCTAAAAAATAAATTGAAATCAAATCATGATAAATCAATAACGCTTATAACAAGCGAGAGATGATATTAATTAATAAGAATTAATTTGTAATAATTAATTCTATCCGTAGACATAAATAGGAGAAAAACACAAAATAATAATATTGTGTACCTTGCTGGCTGGATGAACAAGGCACTACTACCTTGATGGCCTGGCCTAGATGTTGGTTCGATGAGAAACCTTCAATTGTATGAAATCCTTAAATCAAGGGAGATGGCCTAATTTTTTATTTATAATAATCTCGATTAGTAACCCTACTGAGCCTGCTCATCACAAGCTTAAGATAACTCACACTAGTCAACACATGTTACACTTAATTAAAGTCCATATGTTCCATTTAATTAGAGCAATTGATTTAATATATACAATTAATATTATCCCATAAAATAATATTACAAGCAGGCCAATTAATTAAATGGGTTCGCGGCTTATAGTTCATACGGTGTTGTACAAGGGGAAGGGGGTGGTGATGATATAAATGGGTCACCACAGAGAGAGATGATGAAGATGAGTTTGCCTCCCTTATTATTTCTCTATTGGTTAATTGGTTTCATGATTACAAAGGGTAAATTTGTCCAAATAAATTATATTGCCTGTGCTTAACAATTTTACCTTGATAATATCATTTCCCTATATTTTACTCTGAATGTATGTATGAAACATTGGAAAATAGGGACAAAATGTTAATTAAAAATGAATGAAATTTGTAAAATTTTATATGATTTAACATTTGATAAGCTTAAAGTTGTATAAAGTGCATTTTTATTGGAGTATATAAGATAAGAAGGGATCTATATCAAACACTAGATATGACAATTAATTAGTAGTATTTCATCTCTCACTGTTTCTAACGGTTCGAACCCCTAAAAGGGAAAAGATCTTCAACACCTTCTGGGGATGAGTTAATATGCGGGAAAAGGGAGTATGTCGGTATGTGTCTTAGACACACATAAATTTATGTGTATTTTATACTTAATACCATATAATTTTGATTAATAAATTGGTGAAATATGAAAACAATCATTAATCTCTAAAAATTTCTCATGCTTAACTTATTTATGCTTAACTTAATTACAACATTATGTGATATTCGGGGAGAAAGTATTTTTTTTGGTGGTGTTTGTTTACCTTTTAACAGATTCACATCTAATAAAATTATTTAATAAAATTTTATTTGTCTCTTATCGTCTCTTAATTGATAAGAGAACTATATAGATTTAAATTATTAAGAGTGGTCTCTTAATGAATATTTTAAATTTATGGACCCTCTATAAATATTATAATCTCTCCATTCAAAATTTTAAGATTCATTATTGAGTTTTGAAATATCAATTTTAGATATTTTAAAATTTAAAATTGATTTTTTAAAATTTAAAATTCATTCAGATGTTTTATATTTTTCAGTTACCAAATAATTTTTTAAATTCAGATGTTATTTCACTCAAATATTTTAATTTATTAAGATATACTAATCAGATCTTAATTTTTTAATTTTTTCAAACACAACCTTAGTAAAAGTTTATATATATATATATATATATATATATATATATATATATATCGAAAATGTACTAATATGATATGTATGCCAATGAAAGGACTGAACTTTCTATAAAATATGTACCCAGTACCCGGTATGTAACACCCCCTTTCCAAAATAGAAAGAGAGGTTACTCAAAACATAACAAAATTGATGAATTTAATAGCAAGGCTCAAGTGTAAGACCCCAACTTATTAATGAATAAAATCAAATTTTCTTTAAATATTATTGTGAATAATAAGGGGTTAATTGGATATAATACTTTGGTTATGGGTGAAATGTGCAAATTTTACAAAATAAGCAAGTGGTTATAAAATATTCATTTTGTCGGGGAATATTCGTTTGGTCGTGGAATATTCTTGCTGTCGGGGAATATTCGTACGACGGCGCAGCCTTGTGTGGGCCCCATAACGGAAAGCGATTGGATGAAGAAAACGACAAGTATAAGTTGTTTATAAATAACGGCGTAGTTGTTACCGTTAATACTGTTGGAATATCCGGTGGTTAAAATACAGTAGCACACGGTATTGCACCAATTATTGATTCTTACGTAAGAAGGCACTACTCAATAATTGTTACAGTAGTTATTGTTCAATATTTTATTTTATTGATTCAATAATTGTTGCGTTGATATTTTATATTATTGTTGTTTCAATAATTGTTGCTGCACAGTATTTTCCATTATCAGATCAATAATTCATATTATTTGAATAATATTATTAGATAACATTATTGGCAATGTCTAGAAAGTTCTGTCTAAGAAGAGGTTTGGTCATCTAATTGCGCGCCAGTAAGGAGAAATCCTTATTGGAAAGCCCCCTCTTTCCTGGGAACGGCCTGGTTGTCATAAATGTGATTCTGTAATATTATTTGTGAATAATTAATTATTGATTCATATGATAAGAAAATATTTATTTTATGTGGATATAAATGAGGGATATATTTTTGTGGTTAAAAATGAAGGAGTTAATGTTGAGGTTTTTATCCATATTTTTGTCGGAATGGAGGTATTAAAAATCAGGGTTTTTGAGATATTTTACGGGGGTTATAATTTTTAATCCGACCGTTGGATCGTGGTAATTTTTGGATATGTTATACATATATAAGTTGAGTATATGCCCACAAATTTTGAACCGTTAAAAATGAACGTATAATTTATTATGAATTTTACAAGATGACTGGTTCAGAAATTGTTGAATTTTTGGAGTTTATCATTTTGATGGAAAATTCTAGAATTGGTGGGCCCCACTTGTGGTTGGTGAAGAAATGCGCTGAATTATATTTCAAATGTGGTGGGTGGGAATAGTAGCAGGTAAAGCCATCAGGTTGCAGGTCAAACCTACCAAAATTTTTCTATAAATAGAGGGCTAAGTTAGAATTGAAAATCACACCAGAAACAAGTTTTCTCTCTTTCTCTCTCTAGATTATTGAGTGTATTTTGTGAGTATTTAGATACTTTGAGAGTTTCTATTCATCAGAGCAAGTTTCTTTCAGCCTTATACCGGTATTCCGACCAGAAGTACTGATATCTTGAGGTAAGGGGTATTATTTATTTCACATTCTGAAGAGATATTATTTTTCGTATTCGTATGAATATTATTTCTGTTCAATATTCATAAGAAATTTTATTTCGTTCAATATTCGCGAGAAATATTATATTCGTTTAATATTCGTAATGAATATTATTTTCGTTTAATATTCGTAAGGGGTATTATTTTCTTCTTGATGATATTATTTTCTTCAATATCATTATGCTAAAATATTGATATGAGTTTTTATCAAATTTGGAACTTTTTGTGTCGGGGTTACTATTCACGTATACGGCACTATTCACGTATACGGTACTATTCACGAATACGGCACTATTCACCGAAAAATAAAATTTTCCCTTGTTGTCCAAGATGTCTATTGTGGTTACTATCTTTGATTGTATCCATGTTTTGATCTTTATTTTTGAATTCTGCTTCACAATTGATTATTATGAAGTATTATTGATCTTGGATAAGCTGTTATACGAATCCCTAATATTTGTCCTTCTGTCTCATTGGATTCGTTCTCTTTAAGATATTTTTCATCATCCTCAGTCCTAAATGATGATATTACTGAATATCTTTGGCCTGTAGTGCAAAGATGTATGATTACTTGATGAATATCTTTGGCCTGTAGTGCAAAGATGAACAGAAGTTGAGATGAACATGACTGACAGGTGATACAAATGAATATCTTTGGCCTGTAGTGCAAAGATGAATATTTGGATAAAGATGATTATTAATTGATGTTACAGGGATAAAATATTGATGATGGACTTTTAAATCTTAGAAGATAGTAGAATTCTTTCTCTACTTGACTCTTCTAATGGTTTGTTGTTTCCGCTGCAGTTGTTGATCTAAAACTTGTTGTCGATTATATTCTATCAGATTTTTCCCTGTTGAATACTAACGATAATTTGTTGTATATTATCTTAGTCATAATATTCTTTACTGGGCTAGTTGAGCTCACCCTTTTCCTTTTTGTTCCATTTTTCTTCTCAGGAGGTGAGAACATAGCAGGATCAAGTCGGGGTATGGAGTGATGGTTCTAGAAAGATGTTTTAGCAGTCCTTACTATTTCTGTAAAATAGTGTTTGAATAATTGTAATGAGGACTTATTTGAGTGTGGATATTGTCTAGAAGACAATATTTGTATTTAAACTCACAGTATGTGTTGTCGTATTTTGCACGACAATTGTAATAATAAAGTTGTAGTTATTTTCTGTACCATGTATTTGGCGACTCAGAATGGGTTGGATGGATTGGACCTATTTTGGGGGCGTCACAGTTGGTATCAGAGCTTAGGGATATGATCCCTGGCTGAGATGTGAGACAAGAACTAGGAGGGGAGAGACGGAGAATTCCTTCGCTAGTATGACCTGACTAAATTTATTTGGTGTTTATTTGGTTTGTCAGATTATAGGGATAATATATGACATGACTATTAACCCTTGTTTTATAACAGTATTTAAGAATGGCAGCTGAGAACGTTAATAATGGAGTAAATCAGACCATGGAGACACCTTTGATCACCACCCAGGGGAACGTGCAACAGGAAGGCAATATTCCTCCTGTAAACAACGTTACCGAGCAAACGATGAATGATGGAATGTTTAGGAGCTTTTTGCAGTTCATGCAAAATCAGACGAGGGAGACTCGTGTACAAAATACAGGTGGAAATAATGACAACACGCGGTCTGTCACAGCCAAGCAGTTTAAGGAGTTGGGACCACCAGAATTTAAGGGAAAGCCGGATCCGATCATGGCGGAAACATGGGTCAAGCAAATTACCAAGATATTCGATGTCTTAGGATGCACGGAGGAGCAGAAGGTTCCATTCGCTACCTTTATGTTCCGCGGTTAGGCAGACTACTGGTGGGAGTCTGTGAAGCGTACCCAGCCTGACGCACTCCATATGTCCTGGGAAACGTTTCAGAAACTGTTTAATGACAAGTACTTCCCTGAAAGTATTCGTCATATGAAGGAGGTGGAGTTTATCAGACTGGAACAAAACAACATGACGGTGTCCCAGTACGAGGCGAAGTTTGCAGAGTTATCCAGGTTTGCACCTCATTTGGTAGAAAATGAGGAACGTATGACGCGGATGTTTCTGAGAGGTTTAAAACCTGAGATTCGTCAATACCTTATCTCTCATAAATTTTCTCTGTATTCAGACGTTGTCAACAGGGCCCAATTATTAGAGAGAGATAATGAGTATACTCAACCGAGGGACCACAACCAGGGTCATACCGGTGACAGCAATCATCAGAGCGATGATAACCAACGAGGAGGGAAAAATACGAACAAAGGCGGTAACCACTCGGGTGGTCATCGTGGCCATGATAATAGGAGAGGTGAGTCAAGTGGAAATTTCAGAAAGAGGAGATTCAACAATGACGGGAAGACATCAGCACCAGCACCAGCACCAACAACAAATATTAGGGGAGGAGAACGACCGCCAGTTAGATGTTACAAATGCGGGAAAGAGGGACATATCAGCCCAAACTGTCCACAACAATCCAAGGTGTGTTACAACTGTGGGAAGGAAGGCCACATCGCTCGAGATTGTACTATAGCGAAACCAAGTTCAGCGGGAGTGGTGATTCCAAGGGCTGTCCCGGATAAGGCGAAATCAGCGGTTCCTGGAAGAGCGTTTGTCGTAACTGGCCAAAACGTGAGAAACCCGAACGAGGTGATCACGGGTAAGCTAATCTTGAATTCTTGCGAAGTTTATACTTTACTAGATACCGGTTCTACCCATTCTTTTATCTCTCCTGCTTGTGCTCAACGTTTAAACTTGACTTCGGAGAAATTGGACTTTAACTTATCTGTTGAAACTCCGTTGGGTGAAACCTTCGTTACATCTACAGTTTATAAATCTTGCATGATCCAAGTTGGCACTATCACATTACCTGTTGATCTTATCTCTTTAAAGATACTTGCTTTTGATGTGATTTTAGGAATTGATTGGTTAACCACTCATCATGCTAAAATTGATTGTTTTCGTAAGGTTGTTAGTTTTCATATTCCTAACCAACCTGTCATACGAATTCAAACTACTAAACCACTAAAATCAGTCACTGTCATATCAAGCCACAAAGCTATTCGTTTATTGAAAAACGGATGTCAAGCTTTCTTAGCCCATGTTATGGATTTGAACAAAGACAAGTCAGATTTGAATAATATTTCTATTGTTAGAGAATTTCCCGATGTATTTCCTGAAGAACTTCCTGGTCTACCCCCAGAACGTGAAGTTGAATTCTTTATTGACCTTGAACCCGGTACAAAGCCCATTTCTAAAACTCCATATCGAATGGCTCCTATTGAACTTCAGGAGTTAAAAGTCCAACTACAGGAGTTGTTGGACATCGATTTTATTCGTCCTAGTACGTCTCCTTGGGGTGCTCCTGTTTTATTCGTAAAGAAGAAAGACGGGAGTATGCGACTTTGTATCAACTATCGAGAATTGAATCATGTCACTATCAAGAATAGGTATCCACTACCTCGCATTGATGACCTGTTCGACCAGTTACAAGGAACACAATTCTTTTCAAAGATCGACCTTCGTTCTGGATATCATCAGCTGAAGATTAAAACTGAGGATATTCCAAAGACTGCCTTCAGAACTCGGTACGGGCATTATGAGTTCTTAGTAATGTCTTTTGGACTGACTAATGCTCCTGCTGCCTTCATGGATATGATGAACCGTGTATTCAAAGAATATTTGGATCAGTTCGTTGTTGTCTTTATTGATGACATCCTCATCTATTCCAAAAGCCGTGAAGATCATGAGCGCCATTTGAAGCTGGTACTGCAAAGGCTTCGTGAAAATAAGCTATATGCCAAATTGAAGAAATACGAGTTCTGGCTTGAGGAAGTAGCATTCCTTGGGCACGTGGTGTCAAAATATGGAGTATCTGTCGACCCGGCGAAGATTGAAGCCATACAAAGTTGGGAGCAACCGAAGTCGGTAACCAAACTACGTAGCTTTCTAGGCTTAGCTGGTTATTATCGGAGATTTGTGGAAGGATTTTCTCGAATCGCTACTCCGTTAACTCAGCTGACTCGGAAAGATACAAAATTCGTATGGAGTGAGGAATGCGAGAAGAGTTTCCAAGAACTCAAGAGGAGACTCATTTCGGCACCTGTTCTGACAATACCATCTGGTTCGGATGGATTTGTTATCTACAGCGATGCTTCAGGCAAAGGGTTAGGATGTGTTCTCATGCAACATGGGAAAGTCATAGCCTATGCCTCATGACAACTCAAAGAATATGAGAGGAATTATCCTACTCATGATTTGGAGTTGGCAGCAGTCGTTTTTGCGTTGAAGATCTGGAGACACTACCTGTATGGGGAGAAAGTGGAGATCTATACAGATCATAAAAGCCTCAAATATTTCTTCACCCAAAAGGAACTCAACATGCGGCAGCGACGTTGGCTCGAGCTGTTGAAAGATTACGATCATACCATCCAATATCATCCTGGAAAAGCAAACGTAGTAGCTGACGCATTGAGTAGAAGATCATATGCGGGTACGAGTGCAATATTGTTAACACAAAGGCCCATTTTGTATGACTTACAAAGGATGGAGATAGAGATGAAGGCTCCAAGTACCCACATGATGATATCAAATATACGAGTAGAACCGACTTTAATCGATAAAGTTAAAGCTGCTCAAGCTACGGACATGGAGCTGATGCGTATGAAGAAGAAAGTGCAAGAAGGTGCTATTCCAGAAGCAAGAATCGATGAAGAAGGAATACTTCGAGTCAACTCCAGACTTTGTGTTCCTAACGATTTTGACTTGAAGCATAGAATAATGATGGAGGCACACAACACACTGTTTGCAATCCATCCTGGGAGTACCAAAATGTATCACGATCTTCGACATACATTTTGGTGGAGCAATATGAAAAGAGAGATCGCAGAGTTTATCTCGAGGTGTTTAACTTGTCAACGTGTAAAGGCGGAGCATCAAGTGCTAAAGGGTCCATTGCAACCACTTGAGATCCCGAAATGGAAGTGGGAACACATTACTATGGATTTTGTTACGGGTCTTCCCAAGGTTTCTCAAGGCATAGATGCGATTTGGGTTATTATTGATAGATTAACCAAGTCCGCTCATTTCTTGCCGATACGTGAGACTTATTCTCTTGAACGTCTTGCTAGTATGTACGTGAACGAGATTGTGAGATTGCATGGCATGCCAGTATCCATAGTTTCGGATCGTGACCCAAGATTCACTTCACGATTTTGGGTTAGCTTGCAGAAAGCTATGGGCACGGATTTACGATTCAGTTCGGCATACCATCCTCAAACGGACGGACAATCAGAGAGGACTATTCAAACTCTTGAAGATCTATTAAGACTTTGTGTCCTAGATCTCAAAGGGAGTTGGGATAAGTACCTACCATTGGTGGAATTCTCCTACAATAACAGTTATCAGGCGAGCATAGGTGTGGCTCCATTCGAGGCGTTGTATGGAAGAAAATGTCGTTCTCCAGTATGCTGGGACGAGGTGGGTGAAGCAACATTGTTGGGACCAGAGTTGGTACGCATTACTACAGAGAAGATCCAAACGATTCGACAACGTATACAAACGGCACAGGATCGACAAAAGAGTTATGCGGATCTTCATCGGAAGGACGTGGAATTTAATATTGGGGATCATGTATTATTACGTGTTGCACCATGGAAGGGAGTTACAAGATTTGGGAAGAGAGGAAAGCTCAATCCAAGATTTGTTGGTCCATTTGAGATTCTTGAGCGAATAAAAAATGTGGCATATAGACTCGCATTACCTCCAAGCATGTCTCGTGTTCATAATGTTTTTCATATATCTATGCTTCGTAAATATGTTACAGACCCGAACCACATTATTGAGTTAGAACCAGACGAGATAGCTGAAGATTTAACGTACGAGGAGGTACCTGTTAAGATCTTGGATAGGAAAGAGCATGTCCTACGCACGAAGGTTATACCACAAGTTAAGGTTTTGTGGAGAAACCATGCTATTGAAGAAATGACCTGGGAGTTAGAATCAGAAATGAAAGCGAGGTATCCTCACCTTTTTGAAACATCAGGTACGTACGTCAATTTCGAGGACGAAATTTCATAAGGAGGGGAGGTTGTAAGACCCCAACTTATTAATGAATAAAATCAAATTTTCTTTAAATATTATTGTGAATAATAAGGGGTTAATTGGATATAATACTTTGGTTATGGGTGAAATGTATAAATTTTACAAAATAAGCAAGTGGTTATAAAATATTTATTTTGTCGGGGAATATTCGTTTGGTCGTGGAATATTCTTGCTGTCGGGGAATATTCGTACGACGGCGCAGCCTTGTGTGGGCCGCATAACGGAAAGCGATTGGATGAAGAAAACGACAAGTATAAGTTGTTTATAAATAACGGCGTAGTTGTTACCGTTAATACTGTTGGAATATCCGGTGGTTAAAATACAGTAGCACACGGTATTGCACCAATTATTGATTCTTACGTAAGAAGGCACTACTCAATAATTGTTACAGTAGTTATTGTTCATTATTTTATTTTATTGATTCAATAATTGTTGCGTTGATATTTTATATTATTGTTGTTTCAATAATTGTTGCTGCACAGTATTTTCCATTATCAGATCAATAATTCATATTATTTGAATAATATTATTAGATAACATTATTGGCAATGTCTAGAAAGTTCTGTCTAAGGAGAGGTTTGGTCATCTAATTGAGGAGAAATCCTTATTGGAAAGCCCCCTCTTTCCTGGGAACGGCCTGGTTGTCATAAATGTGATTCTGTAATATTATTTGTGAATAATTAATTATTGATTCATATGATAAGAAAATATTTATTTTATGTGGATATAAATGAGGGATATATTTTTGTGGTTAAAAATGAAGGAGTTAATGTTGAGGTTTTTATCCATATTTTTGTCGGAATGGAGGTATTAAAAATCAGGGTTTTTGAGATATTTTGCGGGGGTTATAATTTTTAATCCGACCGTTGGATCGTGGTAATTTTTGGATATGTTATACATATATAAGTTGAGTATATGCCCACAAATTTTGAACCGTTAAAAATGAACGTATGATTTATTATGAATTTTACAAGATGACTGGTTCAGAAATTGTTGAATTTTCGGAGTTTATCATTTTGATGGAAAATTCTAGAATTGGTGGGCCCCACTTGTGGTTGGTGAAGAAATGTGCTGAATTATATTTCAAATGTGGTGGGTGGGAATAGTAGCAGGTAAAGCCATCAGGTTGCAGGTCAAACCTACTAAAATTTTCTATAAATAGAGGGCTAAGTTAGAATTGAAAATCACACCAGAAACAAGTTTTCTCTCTTTCTCTCTCTAGATTATTGAGTGTATTTTGTGAGTATTTAGATACTTTGAGAGTTTCTATTCATCAGAGCAAGTTTCTTTCAGCCTTATACCGGTATTCCGACCAGAAGTACTGATATCTTGAGGTAAGGGGTATTATTTATTTCACATTCTGAAGAGATATTATTTTTCGTATTCGTATGAATATTATTTCTGTTCAATATTCATAATAAATTTTATTTCGTTCAATATTCGCGAGAAATATTATATTCGTTTAATATTCGTAATGAATATTATTTTCGTTTAATATTCGTAAGGGGTATTATTTTCTTCTTGATGATATTATTTTCTTCAATATCATTATGCTAAAATATTGATATGAGTTTTTATCAAATTTGAAACTTTTTGTGTCGGGGTTACTATTCACGTATACGGCACTATTCACGTATACGGTACTATTCACGAATACGGCACTATTCACCGAAAAATAAAATTTTTCATTATTGTCCAAGATGTCTATTGTGGTTACTATCTTTGATTGTATCCATGTTTTGATCTTTATTTTTGAATTCTGCTTCACAATTGATTATTATGAAGTATTATTGATCTTGGATAAGCTGTTATACGAATCCCTAATATTTGTCCTTCTGTCTCATTGGATTCGTTCTCTTTAAGATATTTTTCATCATCCTCAGTCCTAAATGATGATATTACTGAATATCTTTGGCCTGTAGTGCAAAGATGTATGATTACTTGATGAATATCTTTGGCCTGTAGTGCAAAGATGAACAGAAGTTGAGATGAACATGACTGACAGGTGATACAAATGAATATCTTTGGCCTGTAGTGCAAAGATGAATATTTGGATAAAGATGATTATTAATTGATGTTACAGGGATAAAATATTGATGATGGACTTTTAAATCTTAGAAGATAGTAGAATTCTTTCTCTACTTGACTCTTCTAATGGTTTGTTGTTTCCGCTGCAGTTGTTGATCTAAAACTTGTTGTCGATTATATTCTATCAGATTTTTCCCTGTTGAATACTAATGATAATTTGTTGTATATTATCTGAGTCATAATATTCTTTACTGGGCTAGTTGAGCTCACCCTTTTCCTTTTTGTTCCATTTTTCTTCTCAGGAGGTGAGAACATAGCAGGATCTAGTCGGGGTATGGAGTGATGGTTCTAGAAAGATGTTTTAGCAGTCCTCACTATTTCTGTAAAATAGTGTTTGAATAATTGTAATGAGGACTTATTTGAGTGTGGATATTGTCTAGAAGACAATATTTGTATTTAAACTCACAGTATGTGTTGTCGTATTTTGCACGACAATTGTAATAATAAAGTTGTAGTTATTTTCTGTACCATGTATTTGGCGACTCAGAATGGGTTGGATGGATTGGACCTATTTTGGGGGCGTCACATCAAGCCCCAAAATAATAGTCTTAATATCTGATAAATACCACAAGTCAACCATAATAAATATCCAACTGCCTCAAATCATAATCTAAAATATTTTATTACAATTCCGAACAAAGTAACGTATCACAACCTAAACATAATATATCTAAACCCTTTGGATAAGAGGAAGCTCTCGTCACACTTGCCCTTGATTCCCTTGATTACCTGTCGGAAGAAAAATACAGCATGAGCCAAATGCCCAGTACGAATATAGAATACAAATAATGAACCGAAATAACTAACTCAGTTAAATAAAATGAAACGAAACGAAACGAACAAAACTAATACAACGAAATAATAAGCTGAATCAAATGGCTGCGTGTTATTTCATACCGAGCTCAGAATAAATAGTAATATACCTTGCCACATAGGCAAGTCAAATGATGTCACAAAGGCAATCAAAATAATGCCACACAGGCAAGTCACACACCGGACTGCGCAATCCAGATGCGTGCGAAATCGGAAGGCGTGTTTGGCACAAATATCACCAATCCGCGGAACAGAACAGAACAGAAAACTAGGGTCGACCCATACGCCTCCCACAACAAAACATCAAATGGCCAACTCCCACCGGAGCACAAAACGGAGACGCCGTAGACTGATCACACTGCCACGGAAGGTGTCATGTCTCGGTGTCAATAGGACATGCCTGTGGTACCCTCACAGGTGGTTATAGCTCATGTATACCCTGCGGTATTCTAACAAAATATCATGTCACAACACATGCGACACAATATCAACACAAAGGGGTTCTAACGTGTACATGTTAAATCAAACGAATCCTCAACACAAAGTCTTTAAAAATATTAACATGTACTTTCTACAAAGATCGAAATAAATATTAACCATGATACACTAGATCAAGAGTACAACATGAGTTCTAAGTATTAATACCAAGACAAAACTATCACATGAATTTGAGAATGAATAACTATGGGAAACAATAACTAATTTCGAAACAAGAAGCAAAACGAACAAATTAAATTTAATAAGAGTATCGCTGAAGGAGTACGAAATCCGTACCTGAAATCGATAATGCAATACCCAAATTTATATGTCAAATACTCTTTAAATTTCCTCCGTCCAATCTAATAAAATAATAATAATACAATTATAAGTGACTTATTAATTATAAATTATATTAATATAAAATTATTTTCCCCAACTACACCAAACGACAATACAAACTCATATTACAAAACAATAATCTTTTAATTATTACCTCGCATTTTATTTAGAAAATCAAGTAATACAGTTAACTATATATATATATATATATATATATATATATATATATATATATATGAATCAAAGCAATCCTGTACATTAATCATGATTCGTTTTTAAAAAGAATTCCTTGGTTGAGAATTAATAACTAAGGCGTAAGAATGCATGCATCTCCAGTTCATCCAAATTG
Source organism: Panax notoginseng (assembly GCA_016801055.1). Lineage (NCBI taxonomy): Eukaryota > Viridiplantae > Streptophyta > Magnoliopsida > Apiales > Araliaceae > Panax > Panax notoginseng. The sequence goes on from CM029022.1 coordinate 20,998,628, forward strand.
AAAGCAATATATAATATAATAATATATTCATGAACAAAAAGTTTACCTTGATAAATTTCTCTGCTCTCTTTTCCTCTCTCTCGCCTATTGCCGCCTCATGCCAATTTTCTTTCTTCCTCTCGGTTAGTATGAAACGCAGCACAAGTAGCTAGGTTTTATTTACTAACATGTTTTTATTAATTCTCATAATTATAAAAGGATTTAATATTACCCCCCGGTAAATTAAACCTAATAAATTTTAAAGTCCAATTTTATAAAATTAATTTATTTAACACTTATTACTCAAATAAAAGACAAAGTCCAATTAAAAAAAAATTAAAATATGTATTTAAATGTTATTTATTTATTTATTATTTACTGGGTATTACACAGTACCCAGTACCCATGGTCGTTTATGAGATTATGGTGACTCAGGATGAAAAATAAAAATGAAATTCTTTTTAAAATATTGTTTTTATCTAAAAAAATAGAAATAAATAAATAAATAATACAAACTGTATTTAAAAATATATTTTTCTAAAGCTTAAAACATAATAATTCGATTACAACAAAATATATAAAAACTTCAATTACAGTCAAATATATGAGAAATTCGACTATAACAAAATATATAAAAATATATTCATTGAAATATACTTATTCTAATATTCCTAAAAACAAATTCTTCAATTAAATGATTCAAAACGTTAGTTCTAGACACTATTTCAACTAACTGTTATCTAGCCGTCCAAAATTAGAGTGAATGACTCAGATAAGGCCCAGCCGCTACTTCCTCTAGTGGCCGCTAGAGGGAGTAACGACCAACATAAAATTTTTTGACTTAATTATTGATTATCCTTATATACACACTACTTATTAATCAATAAAATAAAATAATAAAAAATTATAAAGATAATCGATAATTATCCTTATACTTATCCTTATATTTATTAATAAAATAAGTATGTATAAAAATAATTACTAATTATCGTCTTATAATTTTTAATTATAAATAGAAAATAGTGATTTAATTTATATTATATTTCTGAAGGAGATATGAATATAGTCTCATTCATTTTTTAATTATAATATATATATAAATTGGGACTCCTTTGATGGGGGCCCTCTGATCGGAGGTCCAAGACGATGGACCCTCCCGCAGGGTGTACAATACATGATTTGATTTCCTCTCTCTATATATATATAGAGAGAAAATATTTCTTAAAATCTTATTTTATGTATATGATTTGTGAAATATACACGTGACATTGTTGTTTTTTAAGATTATTGGTAGGCTTACCAAATGGGCTGGGTTAAAAATGGACAGGCTGAAAAGGCACAATTTTTATTAGGCTCTAAAAGTGAGGCTCATGGCTCAAGGCTCAGGGCACAATAGGTTGGGCTGGGCTGACCCATGAGTTTTTATATATATTTTTATTTTAAAAAAAATAAGGTAATTGTAACGTTATTAATATTTTTTATTACACATAGTAATAAGCATCTTGGAAAAAAAATGATGTAGAAGAAAACAAACAAGCAATTTCAATTTGAAGCGTATAGAAAGAAATGAACACCAAAATTTTAGCTCAGTTGGAGGAGTAGCAGAAAATCCTAATTTCAGTCAAAAACTAACATCATGAATATCTAAATACCTGTTAGTCAAAGTCAAAGATAATAAAGTCAAATTCAGAAATACATAAAAATGAAGATAATTAATTACTTAAATAATTATAGAAAAGTAATATCATTTTTTGTAATTGAATACAATCTCTTCCATGAATCATGTATTAAACGATATATTATAATATATATATATATATATATATATATATATATATATATATATATATATATAGGGAGAGGATCAAGAATAGAACTCTTTAAGTAATAGAACTCCCTTAAATAATAGAATTGTATCAAAACGACGTAGTTTTGATAAGACGCGGTGGTATTTTTGTAAATACGCGGTGTCGTGGTATTTATAAAAATGTCATCGCGTCTTATCAAAACTACGTCGTTTTGATACAATTCTATTATTTAAGGGAGTTCTACCACTTAAGAGTTTTATTCTTGATCCTTTCTGTATATAAATATATATATGCATCTTTGACCATTTTGTCACACTAAGGTTTGATCAACACATAAAAAATTATTGGACGGTCCAGATCCAACCCTAAGAAACCCTTAACAATGTAAGCCGCAACACAAAATTATAACTTTCTAATATCCCAAAAAAAAAAATCATCTGGTCGCGCCATTTTTATTGAGAGGGAGTTTTTTGGCGGGTGGACTCAAGGATCAAAAAGTTTTGTAAACGAGGGCCATTTGGTCATTTACAAAATCCCCAGCAGTCTAGGGTTTTCCTCACTCCCTTATAATTAAGCTTATATTTTTATTTTGCCGCTTCATCTGCTACGATTAGTCTTGTCGGTTTTCCTTTTTTTCTCTCTCTCTCAGTCACTCTGAGCTTCTGCATGTCGGCTTTGTTTCATTCTTTAGCCGAATTCCTATACATTTATCTTTCTCTAATTCTTGCAGCTTTCTTCTTCACATTAGTATAGACCTGTCGGTGGTACAGCTTAAATCTCTGATCTCCATTTTCTTAGAAAGGATCACCCTAGTGTTTTTTATAGCTCTGATCAGCTAGTGTTCTTTATGGGTTTTGCTTGATTTTCTATTATTTCACGTAAATTAGCTAAAGGTTTAGTTTGATCAAGCTTTTGAGTGACTAATTTCAGTTTAGTAGCAGCTCAAACTAGTTTGATCGATCATTTTGAAGTGGGTGTTGATTCCAATGGTGGATCTAAGTGATAAAGTGAGTGATCACTAGCTTTCCCGTTGTATGCTGTTGATTAGTGTCTGATTTGATCAGGGTCTAATTTGATTTTGTTTTCGTGTTACAGGGATCAGATTCTGAAGAAATGAGTAACAAAACACCAGACAGGGTTTCATCAGAAGAAAACCAACTTAAAATTTGTGCTGATTGTGGAACCACCAAAACCCCACTTTGGAGAGGCGGCCCGGCTGGCCCTAAGGTATACACTATATAGACAGATTGATAGATAAATTCTTGATTTTTGTTTGATCAGTGGGTTTAATTAGGGGTTTTTTCAAGAATCTAATTTTATGATCTGGGTTTTGTTTATGTGATGCAGTCGTTGTGTAACGCTTGTGGGATCAGAAGTAGGAAAAAAAGAAGGACACTTTTGGGTCTGAACAAAGAGGATAAAAAAGCAAAGAAAAATACAAATGCCCCCAGTCCCACTGTTAATACCTCTAATAGTCAGAGTGATGGTTCAAGTAACAGTGGCATAAATGATAAAAAACTGGGGGATTCTTTAAAGAGAAAACTGGTGGCCCTAGGGAGAGAGGTGGTGTTGCAGAGACCGAGATCAACAATGTCGAAGCAGAGGAGGAAGTTGGGTGAAGAAGAACAAGCTGCTCTGCTGTTGATGGCTCTTTCATGTGGCTCTGTTTTTGCCTAGTAGTGAAAAACAGCTGTGAAAATGTCGTCTTCCAGTTTGTTTCCGAGAGATTTGTTTTATTAATTACAGTGCTAGTTTTAATTGTTGCCTGCCTTGTACTAGTTCTGAATGAACAAGCACAAGAATTGGAAAATTATTCTAATTCTGATTTTGGTACAATTGTTATTGATTAGTATTGTATTGATCTTCTTTAAATAGGAGTATATATGTACTACAAAAATTTCAATTTTATTTTATCTGTTGCATGGTGAGAAGAAATTAGTATAATTTTATTCCGGCAAATACTAGTATATTCATGATTAGATTCATGCCATTCGTTAATGAGTTAGCTAGATGTTGTTGTTTCACATTTTTATCATAAATGATGCATTAAACAATTACTCTAAAATTTTTAAAAATTGTGCTGTAAAATACTACTATCACTTAACCAAATTTTCTAGTACTTGATATGTTTAGAATAGTTAGAGGAAAAGTTTCTTGGTCCACATGCACTCTTACAAAATAATTCTTTAAAGAATAACTACTTGAATATCTTTTTAAAATTATCTTGAATCCATTTCTTTTTAATTATTATTAGTAAAAATTATTGAACAATTACTAATAGATATTAGTCAAATCAATCACTAAAAGGTCCGGTCGATGAGGCCTTAACTTAGGAGTAGTCCTACGCGGACAGGAAATTGGACCGGTCCAATTTATTTTTTTTGTTTTTTATTGTGACTTTCAAAAAATGTATAATATTTATTTCAATAGGAATTTTTACAAAATATAGTGTTTTAGGTGTAATTTGTATATGTATCCAAATTACACTTAAAACACTATATTTTGTAAAAATTCCTGTTGAAAAAAATACTATACATTTTTTGAAAGTCACAATAAAAAAAAAATAAAAATAAAAATAAAAATTAGACCGGTCCAATTTTCCGGTCCCAATTTCCTGTCCGGCTAGACTTATTCTTAACTTAGTGATTAAAACTTAAGACTGACATGTCTTAATCTTAAAGTTATGTTTGTTTACAAGAATTATATTTGAAATATAACTATTAATCACGTAAGTGTGTTGTTTGTTTTCGAAATTTAACTTGGGATTATTAGTTTAAGGATTATAAAATAGCTTAATAATCTTGATATTATAATTATAATTCTGGGATTATAATCCTATTATTAATAGTCTTAGAATTATAATATTTGTAAACAAATATAGCCTAAAGGTTTGATTTTCACTTTCTTTTGATGAGGCTTGATTGGTAGTTGATGTTGTAATAGTGGTAGTAAGAATGTACTCCCTCCGTCTCATAATATATTCTGACATTTTAGAGTTATGCATAAAAATTAAGAAAATTATTGTATAACATTAAATATAATATCAATTGTCTATAATATCCTTATATTTTCATAATTATTATATTTATCTCATACTTTCTATTATTTGTAACATTTTTTCATGAGGGATAATTTTGAAAAGATTATAGTTAATTCTTCTTGATTATATAAAACGACTAATAATTTGGAAAAAATAAAATAATCTAAAACGTAATATATTATGGGATGAAGGGAGTATTTGATTATTAATTATATTGAACTCCCCAAAAAAAATAAACATTCAAAAAAAATCGATTAAAGGACCAGATTCCATTTTAGAAATTTCATAATAAAAAACAGAAACAAATTAGCAAGATTTTTTAAATTTCAAATTGTATCTATTCTACCTCGCATGGTAAAAAGTTTTTCTATTAGAATGCTAAGAAAATGATATCATAAACCATAAGTCCATGGGGACATTTTTTAGTGACATTTTCTAGCGACATTTTATTATTTAATTTTTTTGGTAGTACCTCTCAAAAAATATATAGTATTTATTCTAACTGAAATTTTTATAAAAAATAATGATTTAGGTATAATTTGGATACATACAAGAAACAGAGTTGTACAGACTGTACAGACCCTGTTTCTTATATGTATCCAAATTACATCTAAATCAATGTATTTTATAAAAATTTCAGTTGAAATAAATACTATATATTTTTTGAGAGGTACTATAAAAAAAACTAAAAATAAAAAATAAAAAAATGTCGCTACACAATGTCGCCAAAAAATGTCGCCGTAGAAGGATTCTATTATAAATGTAAGAGTACAAGTCGTTTAAAAAAAAACAAAGGCAACAAAATGATTACGTTATCATTTTACAATTATATTTAGCAGTATTCATAACAAGAAAGTACTCCCACCGTCACGTATCATTACTATATTTCTTTCTGAATACGTAATAATAAACTATTCTATCGTCATGGCATGGATTGGGAATAATACTCTTTTTTTTTTCTTTTTTGTTCTTTATCCATTTTTTTAAGAATTTTTTTTTATATATATATATTTTGACCGTAGTTTAAAATACAAAAAATGATAACAAAAAAATACTCCCTTTTTTTAAATGTAAATAATGCTTTATTAATCGTGTAATAAAAATTACAATAATTTTGTAGTCATAAATTATAAATGTATCTTAAATTTTGAGATCGACTAAAATAATACTAAAATGATAGAATAATTTTTTAGAGTAGGATTTATTCATTATTAGGTAAGTTAGTCAATCGGTTAATAAAGTGCTGACACACATGCGAGATTCTATGTGTATTAATATTCTATTGATCAATTAATTAATTTATCAAAAAATAAATTTCGTGCTAACCAAATTTAGATAGAAGGGTGGGGGTGGGGGTGGGGGTGGGGGTGGGGGGGGGGGTGGGGAATAATTCCATTTCCCAAAAACATCGTAATCCTATCCTCTTCTTCTTATTGCTCTCACCAGATAAAAAGATCAGCCGTTAGCCCGTTGCCCTTTGACGTTGACACGTGCAGCTTTTATAATCTTGTTATATTAATATATTATAAATTTATGTTGAATTATAATAATAATTTTATTTTGTTAAATTTTAATTATAAATTATATTAATACGTAAAATTTGATAGAATTATAAGAGTTTTATTTATTAGATATTTTTTAAAAAAAATTATCATTAATATTTATATACATAATTGATAATTAAAAAATCTGATGTAAACATTGGTAATATTTTTTATATATTATTTTTCTCTAAGTATATATATTTACAAATGGTAAAGTGGAAATAAAAGAAGAAAAGAATTCAAAGCTATACGAAATTAAGGAAATGAAGTCAACTATATAGTGTGACGCCCTCAAAATTAGGTATACATTACTCATCTTAAATTAGGTATACATCACCCATCTTGGGTCATCAGATACATGGTACAGAATACAAATACAACTTATTAATACAACTGTCGTGTACAATACGATAAAACATAACTGTGAGTTTGAATACAATTATTGTCTACTAGAGACTATATGTAAGACCCCGAATTTTATGAAATAAAAGTATTCAATTTTTCTTATAATTACTAGTCAGTAAATGGTTAAATTGATAAAAGTTTAAAGTTATGGGTGAAATATGAATTTTTTTTTCAAAATAAGCAAGTGGTTATAAAATAATCATTGTTGTCGGGGAATATTCGTTTAGTCGTGGAATATTCTTTCTGTCGGGGAATATTCGTACGACGGCGCAGCCATTTGTGGGCCCCATAAGAGAATAACTGTCGGATGAAGAAAACGACAAATTTGAGTTTTTATAAATAACGGCGTAGTTGTTACCGTTAACACTGTTGGAATACCCGGTGGTTAAAATACAGTAATACGCGTTATTGCACAGTAGCACACGGTATTGCACAGTATTTTTAAAATTATTGATTCTTACGTAAGAAGGCACTACTCAATAATTGTTACAGTAATTACTATTCAATATTTTATTTTATTGATTCAATAATTGCTACGTTGAAATTTTGTATTATTGTTGTTCTATAATTGTTGCTGCACAGTATTTTCTATTATCAGATCAATAATTCATATTATTTGAATAATATTATTAGATATCATTATTGGCAATGTCTAGAAAGTTCTGTCTAAGGAGAGGTTTGGTCATCTAATTGCGCGCTAGTAAGGAGAAATCCTTATTGGAAAGCCCCCTCTTTCCTGGGAACGGCCTGGTTGTCATAAATGTGATTCTGTAATATTATTTGTGAATAATTAATTATTGATTCATATGATAAGAAAATATTTATTTTATGTGGATATAAATGAGGGATATATTTTTGTGGTTAAAAAATGAAGGAGTTAATGTTGAGATTTTTATCCGTATTTTTGTCGGAATGGAGGTATTAAAAATCAGGGTTTTTGAGATATTTTGCGGGGGTTATAATTTTTAATCCGACCGTTGGATCGTGGTAATTTTTGGATATGTTATACATATATAAGTTTAGTATATGTCCATAAATTTTGAACCGTTAAAAATGAACGTATGATTTATTATGAATTTTACAAGATGACTGGTTCAGAAATTGTTGAATTTTTGGAGTTTATCATTTTGGTGGAAAATTCTAGAATTGGTGGGCCCCACTTATGGTTGGTGAAGAAATGTGCTGAATTATATTTCAAATGTGGTGGGTGGGAATAGTAGCAGGTAAAGCCATCAGGTTGCAGGTCAAACCTACCAAAATTTTCCTATAAATAGAGGGCTAAGTTAGAATTGAAAATCACACCAGAAACATAAGCTTTCTCTCTTTCTCTCTCTAGATTATTGAGTGTATTTTATGAGTATTTAGATACTTGGTGAGTTGCTATTCATCAGTGCAAGTTTCCTTCAGCCTTATACCGATCAGAAGTACTGCTCTTTTGAGGTAAGGGATAGTAAGGGATAGTAAGGGATTTTAAGGGTTGTTATGATTTTCAGTTTCGTAATTTTTCTGAACTTCAAAAATTCTGGAAAAATTTGAAATGATATTTTGATGAGTTTTATTGATTGTGTCCAAAAATGGTGATTTTTGGATGTATAGATTGAGAGTTATGAATTTTATGAGAAAAGACTATTTTAAAAGTAACAGCTTATAATTCCTTGTGGTTAATTCCAAAATTGATGAAATTTTTATTGGGAGTACATGTATATGATAGAAGTATACTCTGTAAATTTCAGAATTTTTAGACAAAAGTACAATTTTTGATAAATGTCTAAATATTCGGCTATTTTGGCCATATGAAAAATAGTAAATGACTTTTAAAAATTCTGAGAAAAATATATGTTCACTATGGGACTATATTATGCTAAATCCCAGAAAAGAAATATTTTTGGAACTGATTTGGTATTTTTTATGAAAATGGTCTAGTTATGAGTAAATGAATTAAATATGTTTTGTGAAGAAAGAAAATTGAAAAATAGGATTTTATGGCTTGAGAATCCTATATGAGGTATATGCAGATTTTTGATGAGGGTTTTGGTTATTGATGATGAAATCTTAAGAGTTGACATTTTATGATGATTAAATGCATTAATTAGTAAAGTGTAAACAATTTAAATAAATTGTTTATAAGCTTAAGAAATGTTATTCTTTCAATATCATTATACCGAAGTATTGGTATGAATTTTATTGTGGAATTTCTACCTTTTTGAGTCGGTGTTACTATTCACGAGTTACTATTCACGAGTTACTATTCATGAGTTACTATTCACGAGTTACTATTCACGACAAAATTGGTTTCTTTTACTAACCAAATTATAGTTGATTTATGAATATTACTCTTGAGATTAAATCTATATGTTGATTATATTGATTTTATTATCATATATAACATTTTTATAACCCTGATGTTGAATTTCTCTTTCACTGGAGTGTAAAGATGGGTAGATTATTGGTATGATCATGACTAGGGTTCTCTTTGGCTTGTAGTGCAAAGTTGGATTGTGACTGGTATGATCATGACCATTGAATTTACAATTGAATATCTTTAGCTTAAGTGTAAAGATGAATTGATTAACATGGTTATAATTATGGTGTATATAAATTCTGAAATGATTATATATTTCTTTGAGATATGAATATATTTGGCCTGTAGTGCAAATATTAATTGTTGAGGAATATCTTTGGCCTGTAGTGCAAAGATGAATTGTAGATGAATATCTTTGGCCCGTAGTGCAAAGATGACCTGTTGTTGAATATCTTTGGCCAGTAATGCAAAGATGAACGATTGAGGAATATCTTTGGCCTGTAGTGCAAAGATGAATTGTAGATGAATATCTTTGGCCTGTAGTGCAAAGATGGTCTGTTGATGAATATCTTTGGCCCGTAGTGCAAAGATAAACTGTTGTTGAATATCTTTGGTCGTAGTGCAAAGATAGATTTATTAGTATGATTATGAACAGGAACTGTGATTTGGTATAACCATGATCTTTGATGTTTCAGGTAAAGACATGTGATGAAAATATTCTTCGTCCTGGGTGCGAAGAAAAATTTAGAATCACAATTATGATTATGAGTTATTCATATGATTGTGGAAAGGAACTGTTGATTGATGTTACAGGGATAAAACATTGTTGATGGATTTTTAACATGGAGAAGATAATAGACTTTATAGTCTATTTGACTCTTCTAATGGATTGCTCGTTCCGCTGCAACTATGGTTGAAATTTTTATCATTTACCATATGTTCTAAATCTCTGATTTATTATTGATGAAGGCTACTGATAATTTAATTATCTTTAGTCATGATATTCTTTACTGGGCTAGTTGTGCTCACCCTTTTGCTTCACAATTCCTTTCAGGTAATAAGAGTGTAGCTGGGTCGAGCGAGGGTAACGGGAAAATAGAACAGTGGTCTCTAGATGTGGATGTTCTCCCGAAGCAGTTTAGAAAAGTTTATTTAGTAGTTATATTTGGTGAATCCAATAGGGTAAGGTGTACCCAACGTTGGAAGGGTGGTTTGCCACTATCATACAAGATGTCTAACGACATACAACCTCGTGTCATCATAAGACAGGGATGTGCTCATCCACTTGCTGAGTATATATACGAGCACTACCTATATAATCTTGGTGTTTGTTTAAAGTATAATTCTCAATTAGAGACAGTGGAGATAATGATAAGTCAAGAGAAGACTCACCATTGGGAAGAATATGATAGTAACCTTCTCATTTTTCTTTGGGGTCTATTGGGTCAACCAAGGATAATTCTGTGGCCATATGATATCTATCATAACCTAGAAGCATGGGCTCCCATGTACGAAGGTTTCCTTGAGCACTTCCCAAAGATTCTAGTTTCTAAAACAGTTTTTGACTGTACCTTTATGTAAGGTACCTTTGTGAGGTGCTGATACATGATGGTGTCCAATGTCACATTTGGTATATATTTGTATCCAAACTCACAGCATATGTGTTGTTGTATTTTGCACGACAATTGTTGTAATAAAGTTGTAGTTATTTTCTGTACCATGTATTTGACGACTCAGAATAGGTTGAATGGAATGGACCTATTTTGGGGTCGTCACAGGTGGTATCAGAGCTTAGGGATATGATCTTTGGCGGAGATCGGGGAATATAACTAGGAGGGGAGAGATGAGTAAATCCTTCGCTAGTGTGTCCTACCTAAGCTTATTTGTTGGTCAGTCATAATATCGAGATATTATGTGATATGTTAATTTGTTAAATTAACCCTTGTTTTGAAGCTGTATTCTAGAAAGATATCTGAAATACAGGAGATGAGCAATGGAGAAATCATGATGATAAGGAAGTTGGAATCTGAAATGAAAGCAAGGTATTCTCAACTCTTTGAAATACCAGGTACGTAAATTTCGGGGACGAAATTTCATAAGGAGGGGAGATTGTAAGACCCCGAATTTTATGAAATAAAAGTATTCAATTTTTCTTATAATTACTAGTCAGTAAATGGTTAAATTGATAAAAGTTTAAAGTTATGGGTGAAATATGAATTTTTTTTTCAAAATAAGCAAGTGGTTATAAAATAATCATTGTTGTCGGGGAATATTCGTTTAGTCGTGGAATATTCTTTCTGTCGGGGAATATTCGTACGACGGCGCAGCCATTTGTGGGCCCCATAAGAGAATAACTGTCGGATGAAGAAAACGACAAATTTGAGTTTTTATAAATAACGGCGTAGTTGTTACCGTTAACACTGTTGGAATACCCGGTGGTTAAAATACAGTAATACGCGTTATTGCACAGTAGCACACGGTATTGCACAGTATTTTTAAAATTATTGATTCTTACGTAAGAAGGCACTACTCAATAATTGTTACAGTAATTACTGTTCAATATTTTATTTTATTGATTCAATAATTGCTACGTTGAAATTTTGTATTATTGTTGTTCAATAATTGTTGCTGCACAGTATTTTCTATTATCAGATCAATAATTCATATTATTTGAATAATATTATTAGATATCATTATTGGCAATGTCTAGAAAGTTCTGTCTAAGGAGAGGTTTGGTCATCTAATTGCGCGCTAGTAAGGAGAAATCCTTATTGGAAAGCCCCCTCTTTCCTGGGAACGGCCTGGTTGTCATAAATGTGATTCTGTAATATTATTTGTGAATAATTAATTATTGATTCATATGATAAGAAAATATTTATTTTATGTGGATATAAATGAGGGATATATTTTTGTGGTTAAAAAATGAAGGAGTTAATGTTGAGATTTTTATCCGTATTTTTGTCGGAATGGAGGTATTAAAAATCAGGGTTTTTGAGATATTTTGCAGGGGTTATAATTTTTAATCCGACCGTTGGATCGTGGTAATTTTTGGATATGTTATACATATATAAGTTTAGTATATGTCCATAAATTTTGAACCGTTAAAAATGAACGTATGATTTATTATGAATTTTACAAGATGACTGGTTCAGAAATTGTTGAATTTTTGGAGTTTATCATTTTGGTGGAAAATTCTAGAATTGGTGGGCCCCACTTGTGGTTGGTGAAGAAATGTGCTGAATTATATTTCAAATGTGGTGGGTGGGAATAGTAGCAGGTAAAGCCATCAGGTTGCAGGTCAAACCTACCAAAATTTTCCTATAAATAGAGGGCTAAGTTAGAATTGAAAATCACACCAGAAACATAAGCTTTCTCTCTTTCTCTCTCTAGATTATTGAGTGTATTTTGTGAGTATTTAGATACTTGGTGAGTTGCTATTCATCAGTGCAAGTTTCCTTCAGCCTTATACCGATCAGAAGTACTGCTCTTTTGAGGTAAGGGATAGTAAGGGATAGTAAGGGATTTTAAGGGTTGTTATGATTTTCAGTTTCGTAATTTTTCTGAACTTCAAAAATTCTGGAAAAATTTGAAATGATATTTTGATGAGTTTTATTGATTGTGTCCAAAAATGGTGATTTTTGGATGTATAGATTGAGAGTTATGAATTTTATGAGAAAAGACTATTTTAAAAGTAACAGCTTATAATTCCTTGTGGTTAATTCCAAAATTGATGAAATTTTTATTGGGAGTACATGTATATGATAGAAGTATACTCTGTAAATTTCAGAATTTTTAGACAAAAGTACAATTTTTGATAAATGTCTAAATATTCGGCTATTTTGGCCATATGAAAAATAGTAAATGACTTTTAAAAATTCTGAGAAAAATATATGTTCACTATGGGACTATATTATGCTAAATTCCAGAAAAGAAATATTTTTGGAACTGATTTGGTATTTTTTATGAAAATGGTCTAGTTATGAGTAAATGAATTAAATATGTTTTGTGAAGAAAGAAAATTGAAAAATAGGATTTTATGGCTTGAGAATCCTATATGAGGTATATGCAGATTTTTGATGAGGGTTTTGGTTATTGATGATGAAATCTTAAGAGTTGACATTTTATGATGATTAAATGCATTAATTAGTAAAGTGTAAACAATTTAAATAAATTGTTTATAAGCTTAAGAAATGTTATTCTTTCAATATCATTATACCGAAGTATTGGTATGAATTTTATTGTGGAATTTCTACCTTTTTGAGTCGGTGTTACTATTCACGAGTTACTATTCACGAGTTACTATTCATGAGTTACTATTCACGAGTTACTATTCACGACAAAATTGGTTTCTTTTACTAACCAAATTATAGTTGATTTATGAATATTACTCTTGAGATTAAATCTATATGTTGATTATATTGATTTTATTATCATATATAACATTTTTATAACCCTGATGTTGAATTTCTCTTTCACTGGAGTGTAAAGATGGGTAGATTATTGGTATGATCATGACTAGGGTTCTCTTTGGCTTGTAGTGCAAAGTTGAATTGTGACTGGTATGATCATGACCATTGAATTTACAATTGAATATCTTTAGCTTAAGTGTAAAGATGAATTGATTAACATGGTTATAATTATGGTGTATATAAATTCTGAAATGATTATATATTTCTTTGAGATATGAATATATTTGGCCTGTAGTGCAAATATTAATTGTTGAGGAATATCTTTGGCCTGTAGTGCAAAGATGAATTGTAGATGAATATCTTTGGCCCGTAGTGCAAAGATGACCTGTTGTTGAATATCTTTGGCCAGTAATGCAAAGATGAACGATTGAGGAATATCTTTGGCCTGTAGTGCAAAGATGAATTGTAGATGAATATCTTTGGCCTGTAGTGCAAAGATGGTCTGTTGATGAATATCTTTGGCCCGTAGTGCAAAGATAAACTGTTGTTGAATATCTTTGGTCGTAGTGCAAAGATAGATTTATTAGTATGATTATGAACAGGAACTGTGATTTGGTATAACCATGATCTTTGATGTTTCAGGTAAAGACATGTGATGAAAATATTCTTCGTCCTGGGTGCGAAGAAAAATTTAGAATCACAATTATGATTATGAGTTATTCATATGATTGTGGAAAGGAACTGTTGATTGATGTTACAGGGATAAAACATTGTTGATGGATTTTTAACATGGAGAAGATAATAGACTTTATAGTCTATTTGACTCTTCTAATGGATTGCTCGTTCCGCTGCAACTATGGTTGAAATTTTTATCATTTACCATATGTTCTAAATCTCTGATTTATTATTGATGAAGGCTACTGATAATTTAATTATCTTTAGTCATGATATTCTTTACTGGGCTAGTTGTGCTCACCCTTTTGCTTCACAATTCCTTTCAGGTAATAAGAGTGTAGCTGGGTCGAGCGAGGGTAACGGGAAAATAGAACAGTGGTCTCTAGATGTGGATGTTCTCCCGAAGCAGTTTAGAAAAGTTCATTTAGTAGTTATATTTGGTGAATCCAATAGGGTAAGGTGTACCCAACGTTGGAAGGGTGGTTTGCCACTATCATACAAGATGTCTAACGACATACAACCTCGTGTCATCATAAGACAGGGATGTGCTCATCCACTTGCTGAGTATATATACGAGCACTACCTATATAATCTTGGTGTTTGTTTAAAGTATAATTCTCAATTAGAGACAGTGGAGATAATGATAAGTCAAGAGAAGACTCACCATTGGGAAGAATATGATAGTAACCTTCTCATTTTTCTTTGGGGTCTATTGGGTCAACCAAGGATAATTCTGTGGCCATATGATATCTATCATAACCTAGAAGCATGGGCTCCCATGTACGAAGGTTTCCTTGAGCACTTCCCAAAGATTCTAGTTTCTAAAACAGTTTTTGACTGTACCTTTATGTAAGGTACCTTTGTGAGGTGCTGATACATGATGGTGTCCAATGTCACATTTGGTATATATTTGTATCCAAACTCACAGCATATGTGTTGTTGTATTTTGCACGACAATTGTTGTAATAAAGTTGTAGTTATTTTCTGTACCATGTATTTGACGACTCAGAATAGGTTGAATGGAATGGACCTATTTTGGGGTCGTCACAGGTGGTATCAGAGCTTAGGGATATGATCTTTGGCGGAGATCGGGGAATATAACTAGGCGGGGAGAGATGAGTAAATCATTCGCTAATGTGTCCTACCTAAGCTTATTTGTTGGTCAGTCATAATATCGAGATATTATGTGATATGTTAATTTGTTAAATTAACCCTTGTTTTGAAGCTGTATTCTAGAAAGATATCTGAAATACAGGAGATGAGCAATGGAGAAATCATGATGATAAGGAAGTTGGAATCTGAAATGAAAGCAAGGTATTCTCAACTCTTTGAAATACCAGGTACGTAAATTTCGGGGACGAAATTTCATAAGGAGGGGAGATTGTAAGACCCCGAATTTTATGAAATAAAAGTATTCAATTTTTCTTATAATTACTAGTCAGTAAATGGTTAAATTGATAAAAGTTTAAAGTTATGGGTGAAATATGAATTTTTTTTCAAAATAAGCAAGTGGTTATAAAATAATCATTGTTGTCGGGGAATATTCGTTTAGTCGTGGAATATTCTTTCTGTCGGGGAATATTCGTACGACGGCGCAGCCATTTGTGGGCCCCATAAGAGAATAACTGTCGGATGAAGAAAACGACAAATTTGAGTTTTTATAAATAACGGCGTAGTTGTTACCGTTAACACTGTTGGAATACCCGGTGGTTAAAATACAGTAATACGCGTTATTGCACAGTAGCACACGGTATTGCACAGTATTTTTAAAATTATTGATTCTTACGTAAGAAGGCACTACTCAATAATTGTTACAGTAATTACTATTCAATATTTTATTTTATTGATTCAATAATTGCTACGTTGAAATTTTGTATTATTGTTGTTCTATAATTGTTGCTGCACAGTATTTTCTATTATCAGATCAATAATTCATATTATTTGAATAATATTATTAGATATCATTATTGGCAATGTCTAGAAAGTTCTGTCTAAGGAGAGGTTTGGTCATCTAATTGCGCGCTAGTAAGGAGAAATCCTTATTGGAAAGCCCCCTCTTTCCTGGGAACGGCCTGGTTGTCATAAATGTGATTCTGTAATATTATTTGTGAATAATTAATTATTGATTCATATGATAAGAAAATATTTATTTTATGTGGATATAAATGAGGGATATATTTTTGTGGTTAAAAAATGAAGGAGTTAATGTTGAGATTTTTATCCGTATTTTTGTCGGAATGGAGGTATTAAAAATCAGGGTTTTTGAGATATTTTGCGGGGGTTATAATTTTTAATCCGACCGTTGGATCGTGGTAATTTTTGGATATGTTATACATATATAAGTTTAGTATATGTCCATAAATTTTGAACCGTTAAAAATGAACGTATGATTTATTATGAATTTTACAAGATGACTGGTTCAGAAATTGTTAAATTTTTGGAGTTTATCATTTTGATGGAAAATTCTAGAATTGGTGGGCCCCACTTATGGTTGGTGAAGAAATGTGCTGAATTATATTTCAAATGTGGTGGGTGGGAATAGTAGCAGGTAAAGCCATCAGGTTGCAGGTCAAACCTACCAAAATTTTCCTATAAATAGAGGGCTAAGTTAGAATTGAAAATCACACCAGAAACATAAGCTTTCTCTCTTTCTCTCTCTAGATTATTGAGTGTATTTTATGAGTATTTAGATACTTGGTGAGTTGCTATTCATCAGTGCAAGTTTCCTTCAGCCTTATACCGATCTGAAGTACTGCTCTTTTGAGGTAAGGGATAGTAAGGGATAGTAAGGGATTTTAAGGGTTGTTATGATTTTCAGTTTCGTAATTTTTCTGAACTTCAAAAATTCTGGAAAAATTTGAAATGATATTTTGATGAGTTTTATTGATTGTGTCCAAAAATGGTGATTTTTGGATGTATAGATTGAGAGTTATGAATTTTATGAGAAAAAACTATTTTAAAAGTAACAGCTTATAATTCCTTGTGGTTAATTCCAAAATTGATGAAATTTTTATTGGGAGTACATGTATATGATAGAAGTATACTCTGTAAATTTCAGAATTTTTAGACAAAAGTACAATTTTTGATAAATGTCTAAATATTCGGCTATTTTGGCCATATGAAAAATAGTAAATGACTTTTAAAAATTCTGAGAAAAATATATGTTCACTATGGGACTATATTATGCTAAATCCCAGAAAAGAAATATTTTTGGAACTGATTTGGTATTTTTTATGAAAATGGTCTAGTTATGAGTAAATGAATTAAATATGTTTTGTGAAGAAAGAAAATTGGAAAATAGGATTTTATGGCTTGAGAATCCTATATGAGGTATATGCAGATTTTTGATGAGGGTTTTGGTTATTGATGATGAAATCTTAAGAGTTGACATTTTATGATGATTAAATGCATTAATTAGTAAAGTGTAAACAATTTAAATAAATTGTTTATAAGCTTAAGAAATGTTATTCTTTCAATATCATTATACCGAAGTATTGGTATGAATTTTATTGTGGAATTTCTACCTTTTTGAGTCGGTGTTACTATTCACGAGTTACTATTCACGAGTTACTATTCATGAGTTACTATTCACGAGTTACTATTCACGACAAAATTGGTTTCTTTTACTAACCAAATTATAGTTGATTTATGAATATTACTCTTGAGATTAAATCTATATGTTGATTATATTGATTTTATTATCATATATAACATTTTTATAACCCTGATGTTGAATTTCTCTTTCACTGGAGTGTAAAGATGGGTAGATTATTGGTATGATCATGACTAGGGTTCTCTTTGGCTTGTAGTGCAAAGTTGGATTGTGACTGGTATGATCATGACCATTGAATTTACAATTGAATATCTTTAGCTTAAGTGTAAAGATGAATTGATTAACATGGTTATAATTATGGTGTATATAAATTCTGAAATGATTATATATTTCTTTGAGATATGAATATATTTGGCCTGTAGTGCAAATATTAATTGTTGAGGAATATCTTTGGCCTGTAGTGCAAAGATGAATTGTAGATGAATATCTTTGGCCCGTAGTGCAAAGATGACCTGTTGTTGAATATCTTTGGCCAGTAATGCAAAGATGAACGATTGAGGAATATCTTTGGCCTGTAGTGCAAAGATGAATTGTAGATGAATATCTTTGGCCTGTAGTGCAAAGATGGTCTGTTGATGAATATCTTTGGCCCGTAGTGCAAAGATAAACTGTTGTTGAATATCTTTGGTCGTAGTGCAAAGATAGATTTATTAGTATGATTATGAACAGGAACTGTGATTTGGTATAACCATGATCTTTGATGTTTCAGGTAAAGACATGTGATGAAAATATTCTTCGTCCTGGGTGCGAAGAAAAATTTAGAATCACAATTATGATTATGAGTTATTCATATGATTGTGGAAAGGAACTGTTGATTGATGTTACAGGGATAAAACATTGTTGATGGATTTTTAACATGGAGAAGATAATAGACTTTATAGTCTATTTGACTCTTCTAATGGATTGCTCGTTCCGCTGCAACTATGGTTGAAATTTTTATCATTTACCATATGTTCTAAATCTCTGATTTATTATTGATGAAGGCTACTGATAATTTAATTATCTTTAGTCATGATATTCTTTACTGGGCTAGTTGTGCTCACCCTTTTGCTTCACAATTCCTTTCAGGTAATAAGAGTGTAGCTGGGTCGAGCGAGGGTAACGGGAAAATAGAACAGTGGTCTCTAGATGTGGATGTTCTCCCGAAGCAGTTTAGAAAAGTTCATTTAGTAGTTATATTTGGTGAATCCAATAGGGTAAGGTGTACCCAACGTTGGAAGGGTGGTTTGCCACTATCATACAAGATGTCTAACGACATACAACCTCGTGTCATCATAAGACAGGGATGTGCTCATCCACTTGCTGAGTATATATACGAGCACTACCTATATAATCTTGGTGTTTGTTTAAAGTATAATTCTCAATTAGAGACAGTGGAGATAATGATAAGTCAAGAGAAGACTCACCATTGGGAAGAATATGATAGTAACCTTCTCATTTTTCTTTGGGGTCTATTGGGTCAACCAAGGATAATTCTGTGGCCATATGATATCTATCATAACCTAGAAGCATGGGCTCCCATGTACGAAGGTTTCCTTGAGCACTTCCCAAAGATTCTAGTTTCTAAAACAGTTTTTGACTGTACCTTTATGTAAGGTACCTTTGTGAGGTGCTGATACATGATGGTGTCCAATGTCACATTTGGTATATATTTGTATCCAAACTCACAGCATATGTGTTGTTGTATTTTGCACGACAATTGTTGTAATAAAGTTGTAGTTATTTTCTGTACCATGTATTTGACGACTCAGAATAGGTTGAATGGAATGGACCTATTTTGGGGTTGTCACACTATACAAACTCAAAAGGAGTCCTCATTACAATTATTGTCACACTATTTAACAGAATAGTGAGGACTACTAATACTATCATCTGGTCCATCACTCCGTTCCCCGACTCATCCCAGTTATATTCTCATTTTCTGAAGAGAACAGCGAAAGAAAGGGTGAGCTTAACTAGCCCAGTAAGAAATATTATGACTAACATAATGCAGAATAAATTATCATTAGCCTTTAACAGTGTTAAACTGATAAAATATAACGAACATCAAGTTTAACTGCAGCGGAACAAGCAATCCATTAAAAGAGTCAAGTAAAAAATAAAATCTACTATCTTCAATGATTTAAAAGATTTTTCAACACTGTTATCGCTGGGACTCAGCTTAACAAAATAATTCACATCATCGAATCACCCCTGCACTACGGCTAAGGATATTCTTTAGTATCACGACCACAATTATCCATGCACTACGGGCCAAGAATATTTGTGTATTCATTAATGGTCATGATCATGCCAACAACTGTCCATCAATGCACTACGGGCCAATGAGGACTTTTACCACATCATTTGTGACATTACGGTCATGATTATACCGAATAATTCCTAGTTATAATCATATCAAGTCCATCTATGCACTACAGGCCACAGATGACTTTCAGCATTTTATAAACATGAGGATGATGACAATGATATAAGAATTCAATAAAACAAGTTCAAGAATTAATTTATCCAATAATTAACAACGTCCAAATTGTCAACATGATACTGCTTTGTGGAGTAAAATTCAAGAATGCTTAGAATAATATTTTCATGAAAAGATACTGGATGAAACGCAATTATCAAGGATATTCCACTAATTTCATGGAGTATAGAAGTTAAAAATTAACCAACTGAGTATAATAAAGAATGGAATAACAAAAGAAATCACCCGGCATGCGATAGACCGTACAGACAGGTTATTCTAACAGAATAATAAATAATGAAACCAGGTCCGGCGTAAACGCACAGACAGGATATTCCGACAGAATAATAAATAATGGAACCAGGTCCGGTGTAAAACACACAGACAGGATGTTCCAACAGAATAATAACAAGACGGAACCAGGTCCGGCGTAAACGCACAGACATGATATTTCGACAGAATAATAAATAATGGAACCAGGTCCGGTGTAAAACACACAGACATGATGTTCCAATAGAATAATAATGTGACGCCCTCAAAATAGGTATACAACACCCATTTTGAGTCGCCAAAATATATGGTACAGAAACAACTACATCTTTACTTTTACAACATAAGAACTGTGAGTTTAAATACAAATATTGTCATCTAGACAATATCCACACTCAAATAAGTCCTCATTACAATTATTGATACATTATTTCACAAAAATGGTGAGGACTACTAAAATAACTTCTAGAACCATCATTCCATACCCCGACTAGTACTCGCTACATTCTCGCCTCCTGAGAAAAATGGAACAAAAAGAAAAAGGGTGAGCTCAACTAGCCCAATAAAGAACATTATGACTAAGATAATACAGAACAAATTATCGTTAGTCTTCAACAGGGAAAAATCTAATAGAATACAATAGACAACAAGTTTTAAATCAATAACTGCAGCGGAAACAGCAAACCATTAGAAGAGTCAAGTAGAGAATGAGTTCTACTATTTTCTAAGATTTAAAAGTCCATCATCAATATTTTATCCCTGTAACAACAATCAATAACCATCTTTAATCAAATATTTATCTTTACACTACAGGCCAAAGATATTCATTTGTATCACCAGTCGGTCATGTTTATCTCAACACCTGTTCATCTTTGCAATCTTTGCACTACGAGCCAAAGATATTCATTAATTAATCATTCATCTTTGCACTACAGGCCAAAGATATTCAGTAATATCATCATTTAGGACTGAGGATGATGAAAAATATCTTAAAGAAAACGAATCCAGTGAAATAAAATAACAAATATTAAGAATTCGTATTTCGATTTATCAATGTCTAAAAATACCTTATAATTGTTCATAGTGAAGTAAAATTCAAGAATGATCAAAACATGGATACAATCAAAGTTAGTACCCAGAATAGATATTTTGGACGAAAGGAAGAAAATTTTATTTTTCGGTGAATAGTAACTCGTGAATAGTAACTCATGAATAGTAACCCCGACGTGAAAAGTTCTAAATTTGATAAAAAATTTCAACCAATATTTCGGCATAATGTTATTGAAGAAATAATATCATTTTTGAATAAAATAACATCCCATACCTCAAAATAATCGTACTTCTGACTGAATTTCGGGTATAGTGCTGACAGAAACTTGCACCGTATGGCAACACTCAAAGTATACTAACAAGAATACGCTCGATAATATAGAGAGAGAAAGAGAGAAAACTTATTTCTGGTGTGATTTTTAATTCTAACTTAGCCCTCTATTTATAGAAAAATGCTAGAACGCTAAAGGCGACAAAAATAATAAATTAATATTTTCTTATTTTCCTTACGCATGCCAAGACCAAGACTTGTCAAGGCATGCCAATTCTGAAATTCATCCCAGCAGCCCACATGTTTAATCCACCAACCAAAAAGTGGGTCCCGTAATTTAATAAAAATTATTTTATTTTCCGAAATTTCAATAATTCATAGAAAATAGTTCTTTTATCAAAAAAATTCAAAACTCGCGTATTTCCATAGAAAATTTAATTCTCTACAACTTTGTAGAAGAAAGTTTTTCCAAATTCTAAACATAAGATATCCGAAATTCACAAACGGATGATTTTTAATACCTCCACATCGACAAAATACTGATAAAACACCTCAGCTTTAATTTCTTCATTTTTAACCACAAAAATATATCCCTCATTTATATCCACATAAAATAAATATTTCCATATCATATGAATCAATAATTAATTATTCACAAATAATATTACATAATCACATTTATGATAACCAGGCCGTTCCCAGGAAAGAGGGGGCTTTCCAATAAGGATTTCTCCTTACTGGCGCGCAATTAGATGACCAAACCTCTCCTTAGACAGAACTTTCTAGACATTACCAATAGTGTTATCTAATAATATTATTCAAATAATATGAATTATTGATCTGATAATGAAAAATACTGTGTAGAGACAATTATTGAAACAATAGTAATATAAAATATTAACGCAGCAATTATTGAATCAATAAAATAAAATACTGAACAGTAATTACTGTAACCATTATTGAGTAGTGCCTTCTTACGTAAGAATCAATAATTGGTACAATACAGTGTGCTACTGTGCAACAACGCGTATTACTGTGTTTTAACCACCGGGTATTCTAACAGTATTAATAGTAATAACTACGCCGTTATTTATAAACAACTTATACTTGTCGTTTTCTTCATCCAATCGCTTTCCGTTATGGGGCCCACAAAAGACTGCGCTGTCGTACGAATATTCCCCGGCAGGAAGAATATTCCACGACCAAACGAATATTCCCCGACAATAATGAATATTTTATAATCACATGCTTATTTGAAATATTTGCGCATTTTACCCATAACTAACCTCATTAATCAATTTAACCCTTACTATTTCAAAATAATAAATAGAGGGAATTTAAATTTCATTTATTAATAATTTGGGGTCTTACAAATAACAAGACAGAACCAGGTCCGGTGTAAAACACGCAGACAGGATATTTAATCTGACGGTCCATATTTAAAGAAAAATCTTTTAAATAAAATATAATATATTCTATTTATAGAATAACTTTAATAAAGTATTGTGTTTTATATAAAAAGATGTTTCTGTTTTATTACGTTAATAATACGAATAAAACAAAACTTCATTATCGCTAAATAATTCATATTATTAACTGACAATAATTGAATCAAACTGAGTGACGTCTCACATAAGCATTAATAATCAATATCGTGTGCTACTATGCAACCACACGTATTACCACTACAAAAAAAGGCCTATCTGCGACCGATTTTAGTCGCAGATAGCCATCCGCGACCGCTTCCGGTCGCTGATAGGCATCGCACAAAATCTGATCGCTGATGTGCACATAGCGACCACCTTTTAGCGACGGACATATCTGTGATCGATATGAGCGACCGAAATGACAAATCTGGTCGCTAAGATGAGTCAGCATGGTCCAGGACTAAAGCTGACGTGGTCCACGTGTCCGCGACCGGTATTAGCGACCGAATTCGGTCGCTGATCTCCTCAGACACATGGCCGTTGCTAATAAAAATCAGCGACCGCATGCGGTCGCTTATATGAAAAAAAATATAATCAGGGTTTTGCTGCTTTGCAGAATTCCCAAAAACCTGTACCTGTTTTGTACCTGCTTTATACACACATACACAACAAGATAAACATTATACACAATAATATAAACATACATTGTCCACCAACACATACACCAAATTAGTTTCAAAACTAGTTTAAATAACATAACTGAATATACAAGTTATAAACATACACATACAATAATAATATTTCAAAACTTGGTTAAGTAACATACATACATCCAAAGAATAATTTGTGAAAGTTCAAGCTTATACTATAACTACAAAACTGATATAAAGCAGGTACGTCAAGCATCATCGCCTCCTTGATCACCCTGCAATTAACAAAATAATAAAACAAGTTACAAATATATACTAAATATGTTAATATTGGTATATTACGACAATATATACAACATATTGATTTTATACCTCGTCGCCATCCCCGTGTTGTGATGCTGCAGCTGCCGCCACTGCCTTAGCTAACTCCTCAGGATCCAGAGCCCCCAGATGCCCGTCCAGTATCGTCAGAAGATTTCGATCCTGACATATAGCTCTCACACAGTCAGCCGGAGTATGAATAACTGGATGATTCGATGACTGTGTAGACTGGGTAGAAGAGCAGCCTGAGCCACTGAAGGATGGGTGTCGTCGTTGTCCTTAACCTTTAATGTAGTTCTTCTTCACAACAGACGCCCTCTCCCACAACTCTTGATCAATAGCCGGACGTGGAGTGCCTTCAGGATAGCGCTCATTCAATAAACGCTTATAAGTGTCCTGTCATCATGTTAACAATTAAATAGTTAAAAATAAATTAATTCTGAAAGCATTGATAAACAAGATCAAGTTGTTAAAATTTATTACCGCTATCTGGATAGCCTCAGGCAGACCATCACGGGTGGCCACGTACACATCCAGCCAATGGATAGGCTGACCTTGAGACTGAGACTCCTATACAAAAAAAAGCATAATATTACTAAGTAAAAATGTGATATATTTTCTACAATTTAATATGATTGTAAACATATTAAAACTTGTAATTAAATACGTACCCTGACAGTGATATGCTGCAACTGTGAAATACTATCCCCCTTGTATGTCCCTTTAGCCTTTTCGCCATCGGGTACACCCGAGGATCTGTTGCTGGCGGCAGCCTTTCGTCTCTTCACCCAGCTCTCAGCCTTCCATTGGGCACACATCTCAGCCCATATGGCCTGGGTGCACCACCAGGGACTATGCTCGTGCATGTAATCTTATCCCTGGCCTGGATGATCGATCACGGCATTGTGAAGGGCTTTTTGTCTTTCTTTATTCTAATTATCTTTGGTACGGACCGCGCACTTCTGCCAGAATAATGTCTGTATCACTGAAGCCTGTGCGTCCTCCCATCTATACCGTTTCTGCAAATAAAACAACAATAATAACATTACTAAATAATTATCCTTTGAATATTATATTAATATTATATTAATATTATCTGTCATAATTAAAAAAGCATACCTGAAATTCAGCCCAAACATCATCCTTGTGGGCGATAGGTGTGCTCGCCCACGTAATCACAGGTGTAGGCCAATTCTGTAAACACAACTGTGATATGCACTTGACGATCTTATTATCTGAAAAATCACTATAATATACAACATCAATTAGCATATATTAAAGCAATTTATATCTAAGTTATAATATTTATGAACAATTTTCAAACTTATACTTATAATACTTAAAAAAAAATTGCCAGAATCTCCCCTACAATATAGACTAGCCACATGCACGACGGCATGCATATATGGACATTTCTAGGCACCCAAGACAAAAACCAAGAGAAATATACAAATTTTCAATACAATAAGACCAAAACAATAACAACAAGACCAGCTAAACCAAGAAAGCTACGTACCTCGGTCACTGATTTAGGTTGCTCCCAGCTTTAAATAGCTTCAATCTTTGCCGGGTCAACCGATATTCCACGACTTGATACTACGTGCCCAAGGAATGCTACCTCCTCCAGCCAGAACTCGCATTTCTTCAACTTGGCATAAAGCTTGTATTCACGAAGCTTTTGGAGTACCAGCCTCAAGTGTTGCTCATGATCTTCACGGCTTTTGGAATAAATAAGGATGTCATCAATAAAGACGACCACAAAGTGATCCAAATATTCCTTGAATACCCGGTTCATCATATCCATGAAGGCAGCAGGAGCATTAGTCAATCCAAAGGACATGACTAGGAATTCATAATGCCCGTACCGAGTTCTAAAAGCCGTCTTTGGAATATCCTCAGTTCTAACCTTCAGCTGATGATATCCAGAACGAAGATCGATCTTTGAAAAGAATTGTGCTCCTTGCAACTGGTCAAACATGTCATCAATACGTGGCAATGGGTACCTGTTTTTGATGGTGACATGATTCAACTCCCGATAATCAATACAAAGTCGCATACTTCCATCTTTCTTCTTCACGAATAGAACAGGAGCTCCCCAAGGAGAAGTACTAGGACGAATAAAGCCAATGTCTAACAATTCCTGCAGTTAGATCTTTAACTCCTGAAGTTCAATAGGAGCCATTCGATATGGGGCTTTGGAAATGGGTTTTGTACCGGGTTCAAGATCGATACAAAATTCAATTTCACGCTCTGGGGGTAGGCCAGGAAGTTCTTCAGGGAATACGTCAGGGAATTTATTAACAATAGAAATATCATTCAAAACTGACGTATTTTTGTTTAGATATGTGACATGAGCTAAGAAAGCTTGACATCCGTTTTTCAATAAACGAATAGTTTTATGGCTTGAGATGACAACGATTGATTTTAATGGTTTGGTTGCTTGAATTCGCATAATAGGTCGATTAGGAATATGAAAACTAACAACCTTACGAAAACAATCAATTTTTGCATAATGAGTAGTTAACCAATCAATCCCTAGAATCACGTCAAATGCAAGTATTTTTAATGAAATCAGATCGATAGGTAATGTGTGGGTACCAACTTGAACCAAACAAGACTTATAAACAGTGGAGGTAATGAAGGTTTCTCCCAACGGAGTTTCCACAGATAAGTCAAAGTCTAATTTCTCCGGAATCAAATTTAATCGATGAGCGCAAGTAGGAGAAATAAAAGAATGGGTTGAACCGGTATCAAATAAAGTATAAACTTCTTTAGAGTTTATAATAAGCTTACCCGTGATGACCTCATTCGGGTTCCTTGCTCTCTGGGAGTTCACAACAAACGCTCTCCCTTGCACAACCAGTTTTGACTTTTCTGGGACGGCTTTTGGTGCCTCCATCCTAGCTGAATTTGTCTTCGGTAAACGACAAAATCGGGCTAAATGACCTTCTCTTCCACAATTATAACATGCTTTGGACGGCATCGCGCAGTTTGGACTGATGTGCCCCTCCCCTCCGCATTTGAAACATATGATAGGTGGTCGTTCTCCTTCCTTAACGACAGGTGCTGGTGCTGACGTCTTTCCATCATTGTTGAATCTCCTCTTCTTGAAATGTCCATTCTTATTGTTTTGGCCCTGATTACCACCGAAGTGGTTACCATTTCTGGCCTGTTGATTCCCTCCACGCTTGTTGTCACCGCTTCGATGACTGCTCTCACTGGTATTATCATTTTGCCGGCTGCTCTCTTTTGGTTGCGTTGTCTCGTTATCGCGCTCCACCAACTGAGCCCTATTTACAACATCTGAATACAAACATAGTTTATGAGAAACAAGATGTTGACGTATCTCCGGCTTCAAACCTCTTAAAAACATCCGCGTCATTCTTTCTTCATTATCCACCAGGTGGGACGCAAACCGGGATAACTCCGCAAATTTTGCCTCGTACTGCGACACGGTCATATTATTCTGCTCCAATTTGATGAACTCCACCTCCTTCATGTGACGAATACTCTCGGGAAAGTATTTGTCGTTAAACAGCTCTTGGAACTTCTCCCAGGACATCTTCAGTGCGGCAGGTTGAGTACGCTTTATCGATTCCCACCAGTAATCTGCCTCTCCTCGCAACATAAAGGCGGCAAAGGGAACCTTTTGCTCCTCGGAGCAACCCAAGACATCAAATATCTTGGTGATCTGCTTTATCCATGTTTCAGCTACAAGTGGTTTGGGTTCTCCCTTAAACTCCGGTGGTCCCAGCTCCTTAAACTGTTTAGCGGTGACCGCCAGAGAGTTTCCAGTATTTCCACCTACGTTGTGGACAGGAGCCGCTTTCACCTGTTGTTGCATGAATTGCATAAAGCCTCTGAACATTTGATCATTCATCATTTGGTCAGTGTTGTTGTTTGCATGAGGATTGACACCTTCCTGATGCACATTATCCTGATTATTGATATGTGGTGAATCAACAGTCGTCTGTGCTCCATTGCTATTCTCAACGTTCTCAGATGCCATTTTCAGATACTGCCACAAAATAAAAATTAATTGATATGTCATATATTATCCTTATATTATGACCGACCAATTAAATACCATGCAAATAAACTTAGGTATGTCATACTAGCGAAGGAATTCCCCGTCTCTCCCCTCCTAGTTCTATTCTCACATCTTAGCCAGGGATCATATCCCTAAGCTCTGATACCAACTGTGACGCCCCCAAAATTAGGTATACATCACCCATCTTGGGTCGTCAGATACATAGTACAGAATACAAATACAACTTAATAATACAACTGTCGTGTACAATACGACAAAACATAAACTGTGAGTTTGAATACAAATATTATCTTCTAGAGAGTATTCATACTCAAAAGGAGTCCTCATTACATTTATTAACACACCATTACATAGAATAGTGAGGACTACTAACTAATACTATCTTCGGACCATCACTCCGTTCCCCGACTTGCCCCAGCTACGTTCTCATTTCCTGAAGAGAACAGTGAAAGAAAGGGTGAGCTCAACTAGCCCAGTAAGAAATATTATGACTAAGATAATGCAGAATAAATTATCATTAGCCTTCAACAATGTTAAACTGATAAAATATAATAGACATCAAGTTTAACTGTAGCGGAACAAGCAATCCATTAAAAGAGTCAAGTAGAAAATAAACTCTACTATCTTTTATGATTTAAAAAAATTTTCAACACTGTGATCGCTGGGACTCAGCTTAATAAAATAATCCACATCATCGAATCACCCCTGCACTACGGCCAAGGATATTCGTATATTCATTAATGGTCATGATCATGCCAACAACTGTCCATCAATGCACTACGGGCCAATGAGGACTTTTACCACATCATTTGTAACATTACGGTCATGATTATACCGAATAATCTCTGGTCATAATCATACCAAGTCCATCTATGCACTACATGCCACAGATGACTTTCAACATTTTATAAACATGAGGATGATGACAATGATATAAGAATTCAATAAAACAAGTTCAAGAATTAATTTATCCAGGAATTAACAACGTCCAAATTGTCAACATGATACTGCATTGTGGAGTAAAATTCAAGAATGCTTAGAAGAATATTTTCTTGAAAAGATACTGGATGAAACGCAACTATCAAGGATATTCCACAAATTTCATGGAGTATAGAAGTCAAAACTTAACCAACTGAGTACAATAAAGAATGGAATAACAAAAGAAATCACCATGCATGCGATAGACCGCACAGACAGGTTATTCCAATAGAATAATAAATAATGGAACCAGGTCCGGCGTAAACGCACAGACAGGATATTCCGACAGAATAATAAATAATGGAACCAGGTCCGGTGTAAAACACACAGACAGGATATTCCAACAGAATAATAATAAAACGGAACCAGGTCCGGTGTAAAACACACAGACAGGATGTTCCAACAGAATAATAAACGGAACCAGGTCCGGTGTAAAACACACAGACAGGATGTTCCAACAGAATAATAGAAGAATGTCACCAAGTATAGGGTAGACCGCGTATACTGGTTATTCCAACAGAATAATAACGAATGGAATAACAGAAGTTCTCTTCATGAATATAAAAGAAATAATATTCCCTACCTTAAAAGAACTGGATATTGGAAAAGTGATGTAGCAGAATACTTTTATTCTCTCTCTCTTATTCTCTCTATACTTTCTCTCTCTATAGCTTGAATGAATTCGTGAAAAATAATGAAGCCCTAGGCCTCTATTTATAGAAAAACTGAGGGTGGCTCTTGGTCTTAACGAAGGGTCAAATGACTCTTGGTCTTAACGAAGGGTCAAATGACTCTTGGTAATATTGAAGGGACAACTACTATTGACGAAAGTAATTACTATTGACCAAGGTAAATACTATTGACGAAGGTAATTACTATTGACGAAGGTAATTACTATTGACGAAGGTAAATACTATTGACGAAGGTAATTACTATTGACCAAGGTAAATACTATTGACGACGGTAATTACTATTGACGAAGAGACTCTTAGATGATGACATATGGCCCCCCATAAAATAACCAAACTTACCACAACGTCTCAATTATTGATTTAATAATATAACATATTATACAGATGATACTATGACAATAATTTAAGAGATATGATGCAGCAATTACTGTAGCAATAATTGAGTATAGCTGAGTGACTTCTCACGTAAGCATCAATAATCAATACCGTGTGCTACTATGCAACCACGCGTATTACTGTACTTTTACTACCGAGTAGTTCAACAGTTTTAACGGTTTTAACGGTAACACCTCAGCCGTTATTTTTATAGAAAGATAATTCTGTCGTTTTCTCAATCCGACAATAATTCCGTTGTGGGGTCCACCAATGATTGTGCCGTCGTACGAATATTCCTCGACAAAAAGAATATTCTCCGACCAAATGAATATTTTATAACACCTTGCTTACTTTGCAAAATTTATAACTATAACATTATATCAAATTAACTCCATAATATTCAAAAATGATATTTTATAGAAAATTCATCTTTATTTATAAAAATTGGGGTCTTACAACCTCCCCTTCTTATGAAATTTCGCCCTCGAAATTAGGGTACGTACCTGGTATGTCGAAGAGGTAAGGATACCTTGATTTCATTTCTGATTCTAACTCCCAAGTAATTTCTCAACATCGTGGTTTCTCCACAAAACTTTGACTTGAGGTATAACCTTGGAGCGTAGAATATGTTCCTTCTTATCTAAGATTTGAACAGGAACTTCTTCATACGTCAAATCCTCCGCTATTTCGTCCGGTTCTAACTCAATAATGTGGTTCGGGTCTTCCACATATTTGCGTAACATGGATATGTGGAAAACGTTATGAACACGAGACATACTTGGCGGTAAAGCGAGTCTATAAGCCACAGTTCCTACTCGATCGAGGATTAAAAATGGACCGATGAATCGAGGATTTAGCTTTCCTCTCTTTCCAAATCTCGTAACTCCTTTCCATGGAGCAACACGTAAGAACACATGATCTCCTACATCAAATTCCACGTCCTTTCGATGAAGATCAGCATAACTCTTTTGTCGATCTTGTGAGGTTTTTATACGTTGTCGGATCGTTTGAATCTTTTCTGTAGTCATACGTACCAACTCCGGTCCCAACAACGTTGCTTCGCCCACCTCATCCCAGCATACTGGAGAACGACATTTTCTTCCATACAATGCTTCGAATGGAGCCATGCCAATACTTGCTTGATAACTGTTGTTGTAGGAAAACTCCACCAATGGTAAGAACTTGTCCCAACTTCCCTTGAAGTCAAAGACACAGAGTCTTAATAGATCTTCAAGAGTTTGAATAGTCCTCTCTGATTGTCCGTCCGTCTGAGGATGATATGCTGAACTAAATCGTAACTCCGTGCCCATAGCTTTTTGTAAACTAACCCAAAATCGTGAAGTGAATCTTGGGTCTCGATCAGAAATTATGGATACTGGCATACCATGCAGTCTTACAATCTCGTTTATGTACATACGAGCAAGACGTTCAAGTGTATAAGTTTCTCGTATCGGTAAGAAATGAGCAGACTTGGTCAATCTATCAACAATGACCCAAATCGCATCAATACCTTGAGAAACCCTGGAAGACCGGTAACGAAATCCATGGTAATGTGCTCCCACTTCCATTCTGGAATTTCAAGTGGTTGCAATGGACCTTTTGGTACTTGATGCTCCGCTTTGACTCGTTGACAAGTTAGACACCTTGAGATAAACAACGCTATCTCTCTCTTCATATTGCTCCACCAAAATGTATGACGAAGATCATGATACATTTTGGTACTTCCAGGATGGATTGCAAACGGTGTGTTGTGCGCCTCCATCATGATTTCATACTTTAAATCAGGGTTGTTAGGAACACAAAGTCTGGAGTTGACTCGAAGTATTCCTTCTTCATCGATTCTTGCTTCCGGCATAACACCTTCTTGCACTTTCTTCCTCATACGCATCAGCTCCAGGTCTGTAGCTTGAGCAGCTTTAACTTTATCGATTAAAGTCGGTTCTACTCGTATATTCGCCATCATCACATGGGTCCCTGGAGTCTTCAACTCTATCTCCATCCTTTGCAAGTCACACAAAATGGGCCTTTGCGTTGTTAATATTGCACTTGTACCCGCATATGATCTTCTACTCAATGCGTCAGCTACCACGTTCGCTTTTCCAGGATGGTATTGAATGGTATGATCATAATCTTTCAACAGTTCAAGCCAACGTCGTTGTCGCATGTTGAGTTCCTTTTGAGTGAAGAAATATTTGAGGCTTTTATGATCCGTAAAGATCTCCACTTTCTCCCCATACAAGTAATGCCTCCAAATTTTAAGTGCAAAGACAACAGCTGCCAACTCTAGATCATGAGTAGGATAATTCCTCTCATATTCCTTGAGTTGTCTTGATGCATAGGCTATGACTTTTCCATGTTGCATGAGAACGCATCCCAACCCTTTGCTCGAAGCATCACTGTAGATGACAAATCCCTCCGAGCCAGATGGTATTGTTAGAACAGGTGCTGAAATGAGTCTCCTCTTGAGTTCTTGAAAACTCTGCTCACATTCTTCGCTCCAACCAAACTTTGTATCTTTCCGAGTCAGCTGAGTTAATGGAGTAGCGATTCGAGAAAATCCTTCCACGAATCTCCGATAATAACCAGCTAAACCAAGAAAGCTACGTACCTCGGTCACTGATTTAGGTTGCTCCCAGCTTTGAATAGCTTCAATCTTTGCCGGGTCAACCGATATTCCACGACTTGATACTACGTGCCCAAGGAATGCTACCTCCTCCAGCCAGAACTCGCATTTCTTCAACTTGGCATAAAGCTTGTATTCACGAAGCTTTTGGAGTACCAGCCTCAAGTGTTGCTCATGATCTTCACGGCTTTTGGAATAAATAAGGATGTCATCAATAAAGACGACCACAAAGTGATCCAAATATTCCTTGAATACCCGGTTCATCATATCCATGAAGGCAGCAGGAGCATTAGTCAATCCAAAGGACATGACTAGGAATTCATAATGCCCGTACCGAGTTCTAAAAGCCGTCTTTGGAATATCCTCAGTTCTAACCTTCAGCTGATGATATCCAGAACGAAGATCGATCTTTGAAAAGAATTGTGCTCCTTGCAACTGGTCAAACAGGTCATCAATACGTGGCAATGGGTACCTGTTTTTGATGGTGACATGATTCAACTCCCGATAATCAATACAAAGTCGCATACTTCCATCTTTCTTCTTCACGAATAGAACAGGAGCTCCCCAAGGAGAAGTACTAGGACGAATAAAGCCAATGTCTAACAATTCCTGCAGTTGGATCTTTAACTCCTGAAGTTCAATAGGAGCCATTCGATATGGGGCTTTGGAAATGGGTTTTGTACCGGGTTCAAGATCGATACAAAATTCAATTTCACGCTCTGGGGGTAGGCCAGGAAGTTCTTCAGGGAATACGTCAGGGAATTTATTAACAATAGAAATATCATTCAAAACTGACGTATTTTTGTTTAGATCTGTGACATGAGCTAAGAAAGCTTGACATCCGTTTTTCAATAAACGAATAGTTTTATGGCTTGAGATGACAGCGATTGATTTTAATGGTTTGGTTGCTTGAATTCGCATAATAGGTCGATTAGGAATATGAAAACTAACAACCTTACGAAAACAATCAATTTTTGCATAATGAGTAGTTAACCAATCAATCCCTAGAATCACGTCAAATGCAAGTATTTTTAATGAAATCAGATCGATAGGTAATGTGTGGGTACCAACTTGAACCAAACAAGACTTATAAACAGTGGAGGTAATGAAGGTTTCTCCCAACGGAGTTTTCACAGATAAGTCAAAGTCTAATTTCTCCGGAATCAAATTTAATCGATGAGCGCAAGTAGGAGAAATAAAAGAATGGGTTGAACCGGTATCAAATAAAGTATAAACTTCTTTAGAGTTTATAATAAGCTTACCCGTGATGACCTCATTCGGGTTCCTTGCTCTCTGGGAGTTCACAACAAACGCTCTCCCTTGCACAACCGGTTTTGACTTTTCTGGGACGGCTTTTGGTGCCTCCATCCTAGCTGAATTTGTCTTCGGTAAACGACAAAATCGGGCTAAATGACCTTCTCTTCCACAATTATAACATGCTTTGGACGGCATCGCGCAGTTTGGACTGATGTGCCCCTCCCCTCCGCATTTGAAACATATGATAGGTGGTCGTTCTCCTTCCTTAACGACAGGTGCTGGTGCTGACGTCTTTCCATCATTGTTGAATCTCCTCTTCTTGAAATGTCCATTCTTATTGTTTTGGCCCTGATTACCACCGAAGTGGTTACCATTTCTGGCCTGTTGATTCCCTCCACGCTTGTTGTCACCGCTTCGATGACTGCTCTCACTGGTATTATCATTTTGCCGGCTGCTCTCTTTTGGTTGCGTTGTCTCGTTATCGCGCTCCACCAACTGAGCCCTATTTACAACATCTGAATACAAACACAGTTTATGAGAAACAAGATGTTGACGTATCTCCGGCTTCAAACCTCTTAAAAACATCCGCGTCATTCTTTCTTCATTATCCACCAGGTGGGACGCAAACCGGGATAACTCCGCAAATTTTGCCTCGTACTGCGACACGGTCATATTATTCTGCTCCAATTTGATGAACTCCACCTCCTTCATGTGACGAATACTCTCGGGAAAGTATTTGTCGTTAAACAGCTCTTGGAACTTCTCCCAGGACATCTTCAGTGCGGCAGGTTGAGTACGCTTTATCGATTCCCACCAGTAATCTGCCTCTCCTCGCAACATAAAGGCGGCAAAGGGAACCTTTTGCTCCTCGGAGCAACCCAAGACATCAAATATCTTGGTGATCTGCTTTATCCATGTTTCAGCTACAAGTGGTTTGGGTTCTCCCTTAAACTCCGGTGGTCCCAGCTCCTTAAACTGTTTAGCGGTGACCGCCAGAGAGTTTCCAGTATTTCCACCTACGTTGTGGACAGGAGCCGCTTTCACCTGTTGTTGCATGAATTGCATAAAGCCTCTGAACATTTGATCATTCATCATTTGGTCAGTGTTGTTGTTTGCATGAGGATTGACACCTTCCTGATGCACATTATCCTGATTATTGATATGTGGTGAATCAACAGTCGTCTGTGCTCCATTGCTATTCTCAACATTCTCAGATGCCATTTTCAGATACTGCCACAAAATAAAAATTAATTGATATGTCATATATTATCCTTATATTATGACCGACCAATTAAATACCATGCAAATAAACTTAGGTATGTCATACTAGCGAAGGAATTCCCCGTCTCTCCCCTCCTAGTTCTATTCTCACATCTTAGCCAGGGATCATATCCCTAAGCTCTGATACCAACTGTGACGCCCCCAAAATTAGGTATACATCACCCATCTTGGGTCGTCAGATACATAGTACAGAATACAAATACAACTTAATAATACAACTGTCGTGTACAATACGACAAAACATAAACTGTGAGTTTGAATACAAATATTATCTTCTAGAGAGTATTCATACTCAAAAGGAGTCCTCATTACATTTATTAACACACCATTACATAGAATAGTGAGGACTACTAACTAATACTATCTTCGGACCATCACTCCGTTCCCCGACTTGCCCCAGCTACGTTCTCATTTCCTGAAGAGAACAGTGAAAGAAAGGGTGAGCTCAACTAGCCCAGTAAGAAATATTATGACTAAGATAATGCAGAATAAATTATCATTAGCCTTCAACAATGTTAAACTGATAAAATATAATAGACATCAAGTTTAACTGTAGCGGAACAAGCAATCCATTAAAAGAGTCAAGTAGAAAATAAACTCTACTATCTTTTATGATTTAAAAAATTTTCAACACTGTGATCGCTGGGACTCAGCTTAATAAAATAATCCACATCATCGAATCACCCCTGCACTACGGCCAAGGATATTCGTATATTCATTAATGGTCATGATCATGCCAACAACTGTCCATCAATGCACTACGGGCCAATGAGGACTTTTACCACATCATTTGTAACATTACGGTCATGATTATACCGAATAATCCCTGGTCATAATCATACCAAGTCCATCTATGCACTACATGCCACAGATGACTTTCAACATTTTATAAACATGAGGATGATGACAATGATATAAGAATTCAATAAAACAAGTTCAAGAATTAATTTATCCAGGAATTAACAACGTCCAAATTGTCAACATGATACTGCATTGTGGAGTAAAATTCAAGAATGCTTAGAAGAATATTTTCTTGAAAAGATACTGGATGAAACGCAACTATCAAGGATATTCCACAAATTTCATGGAGTATAGAAGTCAAAACTTAACCAACTGAGTACAATAAAGAATGGAATAACAAAAGAAATCACCATGCATGCGATAGACCGCACAGACAGGTTATTCCAATAGAATAATAAATAATGGAACCAGGTCCGGCGTAAACGCACAGACAGGATATTCCGACAGAATAATAAATAATGGAACCAGGTCCGGTGTAAAACACACAGACAGGATATTCCAACAGAATAATAATAAAACGGAACCAGGTCCGGTGTAAAACACACAGACAGGATGTTCCAACAGAATAATAAACGGAACCAGGTCCGGTGTAAAACACACAGACAGGATGTTCCAACAGAATAATAGAAGAATGTCACCAAGTATAGGGTAGACCGCGTATACTGGTTATTCCAACAGAATAATAACGAATGGAATAACAGAAGTTCTCTTCATGAATATAAAAGAAATAATATTCCCTACCTTAAAAGAACTGGATATTGGAAAAGTGATGTAGCAGAATACTTTTATTCTCTCTCTCTTATTCTCTCTATACTTTCTCTCTCTATAGCTTGAATGAATTCGTGAAAAATAATGAAGCCCTAGGCCTCTATTTATAGAAAAACTGAGGGTGGCTCTTGGTCTTAACGAAGGGTCAAATGACTCTTGGTCTTAACGAAGGGTCAAATGACTCTTGGTAATATTGAAGGGACAACTACTATTGACGAAAGTAATTACTATTGACCAAGGTAAATACTATTGACGACGGTAATTACTATTGACGACGGTAATTACTATTGACGAAGGTAAATACTATTGACGAAGGTAATTACTATTGACCAAGGTAAATACTATTGACGACGGTAATTACTATTGACGAAGAGACTCTTAGATGATGACATATGGCCCCCCATAAAATAACCAAACTTACCACAACGTCTCAATTATTGATTTAATAATATAACATATTATACAGATGATACTATGACAATAATTTAAGAGATATGATGCAGCAATTACTGTAGCAATAATTGAGTATAGCTGAGTGACTTCTCACGTAAGCATCAATAATCAATACCGTGTGCTACTATGCAACCACGGGTATTACTGTACTTTTACTACCGAGTAGTTCAACAGTTTTAACGGTTTTAACGGTAACACCTCAGCCGTTATTTTTATAGAAAGATAATTCTGTCGTTTTCTCAATCCGACAATAATTCTGTTGTGGGGTCCACCAATGATTGTGCCGTCGTACGAATATTCCTCGACAAAAAGAATATTCTCCGACCAAACGAATATTTTATAACAACTTGCTTACTTTGCAAAATTTATAACTATAACATTATATCAAATTAACTCCATAATATTCAAAAATGATATTTATAGAAAATTCATCTTTATTTATAAAAATTGGGGTCTTACAATGTTCTTCTCAAGTACAGACATGTCCTTCTCATTTAATGATTTTGAACATAAGTCTTTGAAGAAACGACTAAGATCCGTCAAAGCATCCCATATTGGTTTATCAAGCAGATCCCAAAATGATATAGGCATGAGCCTCTCCATAAACACATGACAGTCATGACTCTTCATCCCTTGCAATTTCCCACCCGTAACACACCTTGCAATGTTTGACGTATATCCATCTGGTAGTTTCAGAGACTTAACCCATGTGCACACATCTTCAACTTGCTTTTTGGACAATGTGTACCTTGCATGCGGTTTGACAATCTTACCATTAGGAGATTCGTAAAGTTCTAATCCGGAACGCTTACAAATATATTTCATGTCCAAATGTGCCTTATCATTGTCTTTTGT
Organism: Panax notoginseng; assembly: GCA_016801055.1. Classification (NCBI taxonomy): domain Eukaryota; kingdom Viridiplantae; phylum Streptophyta; class Magnoliopsida; order Apiales; family Araliaceae; genus Panax; species Panax notoginseng. Next base: position 21,036,987 of record CM029022.1, read on the forward strand.
CTTCCCCGTAACATTCATCACAGTGTTAAACACATTGTCAAACACATTCTTCTCAATATGCATCACATCTAGATTATGACGAATCAAATTTGTAGACCAATAAGGCAGTTCCCAAAAGATGCTTCTCCGAACCCAGTTATGAGATTCACCAAACCTATTGATTATGTTTGTGGCATCAACCTTACCAAATGAGATAACCGGCAATCTCATCACACGATCTCGCATCTCCATTCCCGACAATCGCAGTGCAGGCATATCATTGCCTATTTTCCCTTTCCTGAAGTGTTCTCTATTTCTTCGAAACGGGTGATCTACCGGTAAGAACTGACGATGACAGTCAAACCAACAAGGCTTTCGACCTTTTGATAGATTAAACGACTTTGTATGCTCCATACAATACGGACAAGCCAACTTCCCGTGTGTACTCCATCCAGCTAACATACCATAAGCTGGGAAGTCACTTATAGTCCACATAACCGCTGCCCTAAGGTTGAAATTTGTTTTCGTTGCAACATCCCAAGTCTGTACTCCATCCTCCCACAATACCTTCAACTCGTCTATAAGAGGTCTCAAGTAAACATCTAAGTTCTTTCCAGGACTCTTAGGACCAGGAACCACGAGTGAAAGAAACAAGTATGGTTGTTTCATACACATCCAAGTAGGCAAGTTGTACGGAGTAACAATCATAGGACAACATGAGTATGGAACAGTTGAGTGGCCAAACGGATTGAAACCATCGGTGGACAATCCAAGCCTCACATTTCTAGGTTCCGATGCAAATCTAGGATGTGCTAAGTTGAAATCTTTCCAAGCCTTCCCATCTGCGGGATGATTTAGTTCTCCATCTTTAGCTAGAGATTTCGCATGCCAACTCATATGTTCAGCTGTTCTTGAAGACATGTACAATCTTTTTAGCCGATGTGTTATTGGAAAATACCTTAGAATCTTAAACGGTATACTTGATTTTTTTGTAGTCACACCCTCTTTATTAGGCCTAAACCGATCATGACTGCAAAACGTGCACCTTGTCATCTGTTCATTTTTCTTATAAAACAACATGCAATCGTTGGGACATACATCGATCTTTTGGTATCCAAGACCCAACTTCTTCACCATTATCTTACAAAAGTAATAGTTACCAGGTAATTTCTCATCGTCAGGCAACATACTCTTAATGGCCTTCAAGAGCGACTCAAAACACTCATGGCTCATGTTGTGATCAGCCTTGATGTTAAGTAATGTCGCCACTGCAGACAATGTAGTATGTTTGGTGCAACCATGCCACAATGGCTCGCTACCCTCGTCTAACAACTTAAAGAAGTCTTTGGCATCAGAATTCATAGGTTGCTCCCTACCTTGCTCCCAATCAAAATCTGGCCCTGCAATATCATGAACCATTTCATTCATACGATAAGTACTACTACCCGAATTGTGTACTTGTGTGATGCCACCATCTCTTTTCTGCCCATGTGCCCACCAGCATTCTTCGTAATTTCTCATGAACCCAGAAATAAGTAAATGATAGTTTATCATGTCTCTGTCCATATAATTTACATTCTTACACTTCAAACATGGACATCGTATCTGCGACTTAACATTCATACATTCTGGGTGACTATACGCATACTCCAAAAACACTTGACAACCAGCTCTAAATTCAGCTGTAGCACCTATCTGGGCACTTGACTTTCGTCGTGCCATCCAACTACGGTCTGAATAGAGATCCATGATTCCACGGTACCTACTACAGACAACATTATAAATGTTAACATATGACTTGAGCATACTTGTAAGCATGCATTTGATTAACATTTAAGCATACTTCTAAGTATATGACTTAAGCATACTTGTAACCATATGACTTGAGCATACTTGTGAGCATATGATTAACATTTAAGCATACTTGTATAAGCATATGACTTGAGAGCATATATACTTGTAACCATATGACTTGAGAGCATATATACTTATAACCATATGACTTGAGTATATTTGTAAGCATATGATTAATATTTAAGCATACTTGATGTTAACGAATGAATGCAAATTAAAGCAGTATGAGAAACTTTAAATGTTATTAAATTTAGTATGAAAAACAAAGTAAATGCTACTTAGTTTAATAGTTATATTATATTCATGTTATTTTATTTTAGTTTGTTTTAAATTTGTTTTTATTGTTTATCGTAAGTGAATACGTAAGGTATTTCATTCATGCTAGTTTTATATCAGAGTTTTCTAACTCATTCATACAACTTTTGAGTATCTTGGAGATTCATTTATATCAACTAGTGTGTTAAGCAACTTTTGGGATAGTCACAACTTGGTTGAGCAATTTATAGCTTCTATAACATTTTGTAACTCTATTCTTGTATACTTAAGTGTTGTAAGACCCCAATTTTTATAAATAAAGATGAATTTTCTATAAATATCATTTTTGAATATTATGGAGTTAATTTGATATAATGTTATAGTTATAAATTTTGCAAAGTAAGCAAGTTGTTATAAAATATTCGTTTGGTCGGAGAATATTCTTTTTGTCGAGGAATATTCGTACGACGGCACAATCATTGGTGGACCCCACAACGAAATTATTGTCGGATTGAGAAAACGACAGAATTATCTTTCTATAAAAATAACGGCTGAGGTGTTACCGTTAAAACCGTTAAAACTGTTGAACTACTCGGTAGTAAAAGTACAGTAATACGCGTGGTTGCATAGTAGCACACGGTATTGATTATTGATGCTTACGTGAGAAGTCACTCAGCTATACTCAATTATTGCTACAGTAATTGCTGCATCATATCTCTTAAATTATTGTCATAGTATCATCTGTATAATATGTTATATTATTAAATCAATAATTGAGACGTTGTGGTAAGTTTGGTTATTTTATGGGGGGCCATATGTCATCATCTAAGAGTCTCTTCGTCAATAGTAATTACCGTCGTCAATAGTAATTACCGTCGTCAATAGTATTTACCTTGGTCAATAGTAATTACCTTCGTCAATAGTATTTACCTTCGTCAATAGTAATTACAGTCGTCAATAGTAATTACCGTCGTCAATAGTATTTACCTTAGTCAATAGTAATTACTTTCGTCAATAGTAGTTGTCCCTTCAATATTACCAAGAGTCGTTTGACCCTTCGTTAAGACCAAGAGTCATTTGACCCTTCGTTAAGACCAAGAGCCACCCTCGGTTTTTCTATAAATAGAGGCCTAGGGCTTCATTATTTTTCACGAATTCATTCAAGCTATAGAGAGAGAAAGTATAGAGAGAATAAGAGAGAGAGAATAAAAGTATTCTGCTACATCACTTTTCCAATATCCAGTTCTTTTAAGGTAGGAAATATTATTTCTTTTATATTCATGAAGAGAACTTCTGTTATTCCATTCGTTATTATTCTGTTGGAATAACCAGTATACGCGGTCTACCCTATACTTGGTGACATTCTTCTATTATTCTGTTGGAACATCCTGTCTGTGTGTTTTACACCGGACCTGGTTCCGTTTATTATTCTGTTGGAACATCCTGTCTGTGTGTTTTACACCGGACCTGGTTCCGTTTTATTATTATTCTGTTGGAATATCCTGTCTGTGTGTTTTACACCGGACCTAGTTCCATTATTTATTATTCTGTCGGAATATACTGTCTGTGCGTTTACGCCGGACCTGGTTCCATTATTTATTATTCTATTGGAATAACCTGTCTGTGCGGTCTATCGCATGCATGGTGATTTCTTTTGTTATTCCATTCTTTATTGTACTCAGTTGGTTAAGTTTTGACTTCTATACACCATGAAAGTTGTGGAATATCCTTGATAGTTGCGTTTCATCCAGTATCTTTTCAAGAAAATATTCTTCTAAGCATTCTTGAATTTTACTCCACAATGCAGTATCATGTTGACAATTTGGACGTTGTTAATTCCTGAATAAATTAATTCTTGAACTTGTTTTATTGAATTCTTATATCATTGTCATCATCCTCATGTTTATAAAATGTTGAAAGTCATCTGTGGCATGTAGTGCATAGATGGACTTGGTATGATTATGACCAGAGATTATTCGGTATAATCATGACCGTAATGTTACAAATGATGTGGTAAAAGTCCTCATTGGCCCGTAGTGCATTGATGGACAGTTGTTGGCATGATCATGACCATTAATGAATATACGAATATCCTTGGCCGTAGTGCAGGGGTGATTCGATGATGTGGATTATTTTATTAAGCTGAGTCCCAGCGATCACAGTGTTGAAAAACTTTTTAAATCATAAAAGATAGTAGAGTTTATTTTCTACTTGACTGTGACGCCCCCAAAATAGGTATACAACACCCATTCTGAGTCGCCAAAATACATGGTACAGAAACAACTACATCTTTATTATTACAACACAAGAACTGTGAGTTTAAATACAAATATTATCATTTAGACAATATCCACACTCAAATAAGCCCTCATTACAATTATTGATACATTATTTCACAAAAATAGTGAGGACTACTAAAGTAACTTCTAGAACCATCATTCCATACCCCGACTAGTACTCGCTACATTCTCGCCTCCTGAGAAAAATGGAACAAAAAGGAAAAGGGTGAGCTCAACTAGCCCAGTAAAGAACATTATGACTAAGATAATACAGAACAAATTATCGTTAGTCTTCAACAGGGAAAAATCTAATAGAATACAATAGACAACAAGTTTTTAAATCAATAACTGCAGCGGAAACAGCAAACCATTAGAAGAGTCAAGTAGAGAATGAGTTCTACTATCTTCTAAGATTTAAAAGTCCATCATCAATATTTTATCCCTGTAACAACAATCAATAACCATCAAATATTCATCTTTGCACTACAGGCCAAAGATATTCATTTGTATCACCAGTCGGTCATGTTCATCTCAACACCTGTTCATCTTTGCACTACGGGCCAAAGATATTCATCAGTTAATCATTCATCTTTGCACTACGGCCAAAGATATTCAGTAATATCATCATTTAGGACTGAGGATGATGAAAAATATATTAAAGAAAACGAATCCAGTGAAACAAAATAACAAATATTAAGGATTCGTATTTCGATTTATCCATGTCCAAAAATACCTTATAATTATTCATAGTGAAGTAGAATTCAAGAATGATCAAAACATGGATACAATCAAAGCTAGTACCCAGAATAGATATTTTGGACGAAAAGAAGAAATTTTATTTTTCGGTGAATAGTAACTCGTGAATAGTAACTCGTGAATAGTAACTCGTGAATAGTAACCCCGACGTGAAAAGTTCCAAATTTGATAAAAATTTCTAACCAATATTTCGGCATAATGATATTGAAGAAATAATATCATTTTTGAATAAAATAACATCCCTTACCTCGTACAGACAGTACTTCTGGTCGGAATACCGGTATAAGGCTGAAAGACACTTGCTCTGATGAATAGAAACTCTCAAAGTATCTAAATACTCACAAAATACACTCAATAATCTAGAGAGAGAAAGAGAGAAAACTTGTTTCTGGTGTGATTTTCAATTCTAACTTAGCCCTCTATTTATAGGAAAATGTTAGCACGCCGAAGCAGACTTAACCTGCAACCTGATGGCTTTACCTGCTACTATTCCCACCCACCACATTTGAATAAAAATCTCAGCACATTTCTTCACCAACCAAGAGTGGGGCCCACCAATTCTAGAATTTTCTACCAAAATGATTAACTCCGAAAATTCAACAATTTCTGAACCAGTCATCTCGTAAAATTCATAATAAATCATACGTTCATTTTTAACGGTTCAAAATTTGTGGACATATACTCAACTTATATATGTATAACATATCCAAAAATTACCACGATCCAACGGTCGAATTAAAAATTATAACTCCCGCAAAATATCTCAAAAACCCTGATTTTTAATACCTCCATTCCGACAAAAATACTGATAAAAACCTCAACATTAACTCCTTCATTTTTAACCACAAAAATATATCCCTCATTTATATCCACAAAAATAAATATTTCCTTATCATATGAATCAATAATTAATTATTTACAAATAATATTACAGAATCACATTTATGACAACCAGGCCGTTCCCAGGAAAGAGGGGGCTTTCCAATAAGGATTTCTCCTTACTGGCGCGCAATTAGATGACCAAACCTCTCCTTAGACAGAACTTTCTAGACATTGCCAATAATGTTATCTAATAATATTATTCAAATAATATGAATTATTGATCTGATAATGGGAAATACTGTGTAGTGACAATTATTGAAACAACAGTAATATAAAATATCAACGCAGCAATTATTGAATCAATAAAATAAAATACTGAACAGTAATTACTGTAACCATTATTGAGTAGTGCCTTCTTACGTAAGAATCAATAATTGGTGCAATACAGTGTGCTACTGTGTAACAACGCGTATTACTGTGTTTTAACCACCGGGTATTCCAACAGTATTAACGGTAACAACTACGCCGTTATTAATAAAAAACATATACTTGTCGTTTTCTTCATCCAATCGCTTTCCGTTATGGGGCCCACAAAAGACTGCGCCGTCGTACGAATATTCCCCGACAGGAAGAATATTCCACGACCAAACGAATATTCCCCGACAACAATGAATATTTTATAACCACTTGCTTATTTAAAATATTTACGCATTTTACCCATAACTAACCTCATTAATCAATTTAACACTTACTATTTCAAAATAATAAATAGAGGGAATTTAAATTTCATTTATTAATAATTTGGGGTCTTACAACCTCCCCTCCTTATGAAATTTCGTCCTCGAAATTGACGTACGTACCTGGTGTTTCGAAAAGATGAGGATACCTCGCTTTCATTTCCGTTTCCAACTCCCAGGTCATTTCCTCAATAGCATGGTTTCTCCACAAAACTTTAACTTGTGGTATGACCTTCGTGCGTAGGACATGCTCCTTTCTATCCAAGATCTTGACAGGTACCTCTTCGTACGTTAAGTCTTCAGCTATCTCGTCCGGTTCTAACTCAATAACGTGGTCTGGGTCTTTCACATATTTACGTAACACAGATATATGAAAAACATTATGAACACGAGACATACTTGGAGGTAACGCAAGTCTATAGGCCACATTTCCTACTCGGTCAAGAATCTGAAATGGACCAATAAATCGTGGATTGAGCTTTTCTCTCTTCCCAAATCTTGTAACTCCTTTCCATGGAGCCACACGCAACAATACATGATCCCCAATGTCAAATTCCACGTCCTTCCGATGAAGATCCGCATAACTCTTTTGTCGATCCTGTGCCGTTTGTATACGTTGTCGAATCGTTTGGATCTTCTCTGTAGTCATGCGTACCAACTCTGGTCCCAACAATGTTGCTTCACCCACCTCGTCCCAACATACTGGAGAGCGACACTTTCGTCCATATAATGCTTCAAATGGGGCCACACCTATACTTGCCTGATAACTGTTATTGTAAGAGAATTCCACCAATGGTAGGTACTTATCCCAACTCCCTTTGAAATCTAGGACACAAAGTCTTAATAGATCTTCAAGAGTTTGAATAGTCCTCTCTGATTGTCCGTCCGTTTGAGGATGGTATGCCGAACTAAATCGTAAATCTGTGCCCATAGCTTTTTGCAAGCTAACCCAAAATCTTGAAGTGAATCTTGGGTCACGATCCGAAACTATGGATACTGGCATGCCATGCAGTCTCACAATCTCATCTACGTATATACGAGCAAGACGTTCAAGGGAATAAGTCTCCCGTATCGGCAAGAAATGAGCAGACTTGGTTAATCTATCAACAATAACCCAAATAGCATTTATGCCTTGAGAAACCGTGGGAAGACCCGTAACGAAATCCATGGTAATGTGTTCCCACTTCCATTTCGGAATCTCAAGTGGTTGCAATGGACCCTTTGGTACTTGATGTTCCGCCTTTACACGTTGACAAGTTAAACACCTCGAGATAAACTTTGCAATCTCTCTCTTCATATTATTCCACCAAAATGTATGTCGTAGATCACGATACATTTTGGTACTTCCAGGATGGATTGCAAATGGTGTATTGTGTGCTTCCATCATGATCTTGTACTTCAAATCAGAATTGTTAGGAACACAGAGTCTAGAGTGAACTCGAAGTATTCCTTCTTCATCGATTCTTGCTTCTGGAATAAAACCTTCTTGCACTTTCTTCTTCATACGCATCAGCTCTATGTCCGTAGCTTGAGCAGCTTTAACTTTATCGATTAAAGTCGGTTCTACTCGTATATTTGATATCATCATGTGGGTACTTGGAGCCTTCATCTCTATCTCCATCCTTTGCAAGTCATACAAAATGGGCCTTTGTGTTAACAACATTGCACTCGTACCCGCATATGATCTTCTACTCAATGCGTCAGCTACTACGTTTGCTTTTCCAGGATGATATTGGATGGTATGATCGTAATCTTTCAACAGCTCGAGCCAACGTCGCTGCCGCATGTTGAGTTCCTTTTGGGTGAAGAAATATTTAAGGCTTTTATGATCTGTATAGATCTCCACTTTCTCCCCATACAGGTAGTGTCTCCAGATCTTCAACGCGAAAACTACTGCTGCCAACTCCAAATCATGAGTAGGATAATTCCTCTCATATTCTTTGAGTTGTCGCGAGGCATAGGCTATGACTTTCCCATGTTGCATGAGAACACATCCTAACCCTTTGCCTGAAGCATCACTGTAGATAACAAATCCATCCGAACCAGATGGTATTGTCAGAACAGGTGCCGAAATGAGTCTCCTCTTAAGCTCTTGAAAACTCTTCTCGCATTCCTCGCTCCATACGAATTTGATATCTTTCCGAGTCAGCTGAGTTAACGGGGTAGCGATTCGAGAAAACCCTTCCACGAATCTTCGATAATAACCAGCTAAGCCTAGAAAGCTACGTACTTCGGTCACCGTCTTTGGTTGCTCCCAACTTTGTATTGCTTCAATCTTCGCCGGGTCAACAGATACTCCATGTTTTGACACCACGTGCCCTAGGAAAGCTACTTCCTCAAGCCAGAACTCGCATTTCTTCAACTTGGCATATAACTTATTTTCACGCAGCCTTTGGAGTACCAGCTTCAAATGATGCTCATGATCTTCACGGCTTTTGGAATATATGAGGATGTCATCAATAAAGACAACAACGAACTGATCCAAATAATCCTTAAATACTCGGTTCATCATATCCATGAAAGCCGCAGGAGCATTAGTCAATCCAAAAGACATAACTAGAAACTCATAATGCCCGTACCGAGTTCTGAAGGCAGTCTTTGGAATATCCTCAGTTTTAACCTTCAGCTGATGATATCCAGAACGAAGATCGATCTTTGAAAAGAACTGTGCTCCTTGTAACTGGTCAAACAGGTCATCAATACGAGGTAGCGGATACCTATTCTTAATAGTGACATGGTTTAATTCCCGGTAATCAATACAAAGTCGCATACTCCCGTCTTTCTTCTTTACAAATAAAACAGGAGCACCCCAAGGAGATGTACTAGGACGAATGAAACCGATGTCCAACAACTCTTGTAGTTGGACCTTTAACTCCTGAAGTTCAATAGGAGCCATTCGATATGGGGTTTTAGAAATGGGCTTTGTACCAGGTTCAAGATCAATAAAGAATTCAATTTCTCGTTCCGGGGGTAGACCGGGAAGTTCTTCAGGAAATACGTCAGGAAAGTCAATAACAACAGGAATATTATTCAAATTTGACGTGTCTTTATTCAAATCCATAACATGGGCTAAGAAAGCTTGACATCCGTTTTTTAATAAACGAATGGCTTTATGGCTTGATATAACAGTGATTGATTTTAATGGCTTAGTTGTTTGAATTCGTACAACAGGTTGGTTAGGAATATGAAAACTAACAACCTTACGAAAACAATCAATTTTGGCATGATGAGTAGTTAGCCAATCAATCCCTAAAATCACATCAAAAGCAAGTATCTTTAAAGAGATAAGGTCAACAGGTAAGGTGATGGTACCAACTTGGATCACACAAGATTTATAAACAGTGGATGTGATGAAAGTTTCTCCTAACGGAGTCTCCACAGATAAATCAAAGTCTAACTTCTCCGGAGTCAAGTTTAAACGTTGAGCACAAGCAGGAGAGATAAAAGAATGGGTAGAACCGGTATCTAATAAGGTATAAACTTCGCATGAATTTATGATTAGCTTACCCGTGATCACCTCGTTTGGGTTCCTCGCATGTTGACCAGTCACGACAAACGCTCTTCCAGGAACCGTTGACTTTATCTTTTCTGGGACAACTTTTTGAGTCACCATCCCCGCTGGACTTGGTTTTGCTACAGTGCAATCTCGAGCGATATGTCCTTCCTTTCCACAATTATAACATACCTTAAACTGTTGTGGGCAGTTTGGGCTGATATGTCCTTCTTTTCCGCACTTATAGCATATAACCGGTGGTCGTTCTCCTCCCTTGGAACCAATTGCTGTTGGTGCTGACGTCTTCGTATTGTCATTGTTGAATCTCCTCTTTTTAAAATCTCCTCCCGACTCGCTTCTTCTATTTTCATAGCCACGATTACCACCAGAGTGGTTGCCGTTCTTGTCTGTATTTTTCTTTCTCCGCTGGTTATCATTGTTCTGATGACTGCTGTCACCGATATGATCCTGGTTGTGATCCCTCAGTTGACCGTACTCGTTATCTCGCTCTAATAATTGAGCCCTGTTGACAACATCTGAATAGAGAAAAAATTTATGAGAAATGAGATATTGACGTATGCCGGGTTTCAAACCTCTCAGAAACATCCTCGTCATACGTTCCTCATTCTCCACCAAATGAGGTGCAAACCTGGACAACTCTGCAAACTTTGCCTCGTACTGAGATACCGTCATATTATTCTGCTCTAGTCTAATAAACTCTACCTCCTTCATATGACGAATACTTTCAGGAAAGTACTTGTCATTGAACAGTTTTTGAAATGTCTCCCAAGACATGCTGAGTGCGGTTGGATGGGTACGCTTCACAGACTCCCACCAGTAATCTGCCTCGCCACGGAACATAAAGGTGGCGAATGGAACCTTCTGTTCCTCCGTGCATCCCAAGACATCGAATATCTTGGTAATTTGCTTGACCCACGTTTCCGCCATGATCGGATCCGGCTTTCCCTTAAATTCTGGTGGTCCCAATTCTTTGAACTGTTTGGCTGTGACAAACCGTGAATTGCTATCATTTCCTCCTGTATTTTGAACACGAGTCTCCCTTGTCTGGTTTTGCATGAATTGCAAAAAACTTCTAAACATTCCATCGTTCATCATCTGCTCATTGGTGTTGTTCACAGGAGGAACATTGCCAGCCTGTTGCACGTTTTCCTCGTTGGTAAGCACCGGTGTCTCCACGGTCTCATTTACTCCACTATTAACATTCTCAGTCGACATTCTCAAATACTGCCATAAAACAAGGGTTAATTAAATAAATTAACAAATCACATAATACCCCTATATTATGACTGACCAATAAATAAGCTTAGGTAGGACACACTAGCGAAGGATTCGTCTCTCCCCTCCTAGTTCTATTCCCCGATCTCCGCCAGAGATCATATCCCTAAGCTCTGATACCAACTGTGACTCTCATGGTGCTTCAACCACAGCACCTCACAATGGTACCTATCAGTTTGCCACCGCAGAACGGCGTCCCCTACGGAGAGTCTGGCTTCGGTGCATCCCCCATCAACAAGAAGTCACCAGCGAGAGGCTCGGGGCTCTTTACTTATAGCTCTGATACCAACTGTGACGCCCCCAAAATAGGTATACAACACCCATTCTGAGTCGCCAAAATACATGGTACAGAAACAACTACATCTTTATTATTACAACACAAGAACTGTGAGTTTAAATACAAATATTATCATTTAGACAATATCCACACTCAAATAAGCCCTCATTACAATTATTGATACATTATTTCACAAAAATAGTGAGGACTACTAAAGTAACTTCTAGAACCATCATTCCATACCCCGACTAGTACTCGCTACATTCTCGCCTCCTGAGAAAAATAGAACAAAAAGGAAAAGGGTGAGCTCAACTAGCCCAGTAAAGAACATTATGACTAAGATAATACAGAACAAATTATCGTTAGTCTTCAACAGGGAAAAATTTAATAGAATACAATAGACAACAAGTTTTTAAATCAATAACTGCAGCGGAAACAGCAAACCATTAGAAGAGTCAAGTAGAGAATGAGTTCTACTATCTTCTAAGATTTAAAAGTCCATCATCAATATTTTATCCCTGTAACAACAATCAATAACCATCAAATATTCATCTTTGCACTACAGGCCAAAGATATTCATTTGTATCACCAGTCGGTCATGTTCATCTCAACACCTGTTCATCTTTGCACTACGGGCCAAAGATATTCATCAGTTAATCATTCATCTTTGCACTACGGCCAAAGATATTCAGTAATATCATCATTTAGGACTGAGGATGATGAAAAATATATTAAAGAAAACGAATCCAGTGAAACAAAATAACAAATATTAAGGATTCGTATTTCGATTTATCCATGTCCAAAAATACCTTATAATTATTCATAGTGAAGTAGAATTCAAGAATGATCAAAACATGGATACAATCAAAGCTAGTACCCAGAATAGATATTTTGGACGAAAAGAAGAAATTTTATTTTTCGGTGAATAGTAACTCGTGAATAGTAACTCGTGAATAGTAACTCGTGAATAGTAACCCCGACGTGAAAAGTTCCAAATTTGATAAAAATTTCTAACCAATATTTCGGCATAATGATATTGAAGAAATAATATCATTTTTGAATAAAATAACATCCCTTACCTCGTACAGACAGTACTTCTGGTCGGAATACCGGTATAAGGCTGAAAGACACTTGCTCTGATGAATAGAAACTCTCAAAGTATCTAAATACTCACAAAATACACTCAATAATCTAGAGAGAGAAAGAGAGAAAACTTGTTTCTGGTGTGATTTTCAATTCTAACTTAGCACTCTATTTATAGGAAAATGTTAGCACGCCGAAGCAGACTTAACCTGCAACCTGATGGCTTTACCTGCTACTATTCCCACCCACCACATTTGAATAAAAATCTCAGCACATTTCTTCACCAACCAAGAGTGGGACCCACCAATTCTAGAATTTTCTACCAAAATGATTAACTCCGAAAATTCAACAATTTCTGAACCAGTCATCTCGTAAAATTCATAATAAATCATACGTTCCTTTTTAACGGTTCAAAATTTGTGGACATATACTCAACTTATATATGTATAACATATCCAAAAATTACCACGATCCAACGGTCGGATTAAAAATTATAACTCCCGCAAAATATCTCAAAAACCCTGATTTTTAATACCTCCATTCCGACAAAAATACTGATAAAAACCTCAACATTAACTCCTTCATTTTTAACCACAAAAATATATCCCTCATTTATATCCACAAAAATAAATATTTCCTTATCATATGAATCAATAATTAATTATTTACAAATAATATTACAGAATCACATTTATGACAACCAGGCCGTTCCCAGGAAAGAGGGGGCTTTCCAATAAGGATTTCTCCTTACTGGCGCGCAATTAGATGACCAAACCTCTCCTTAGACAGAACTTTCTAGACATTGCCAATAATGTTATCTAATAATATTATTCAAATAATATGAATTATTGATCTGATAATGGGAAATACTGTGTAGTGACAATTATTGAAACAACAGTAATATAAAATATCAACGCAGCAATTATTGAATCAATAAAATAAAACACTGAACAGTAATTACTGTAACCATTATTGAGTAGTGCCTTCTTACGTAAGAATCAATAATTGGTGCAATACAGTGTGCTACTGTGTAACAACGCGTATTACTGTGTTTTAACCACCGGGTATTCCAACAGTATTAACGGTAACAACTACGCCGTTATTAATAAAAAACATATACTTGTCGTTTTCTTCATCCAATCGCTTTCCGTTATGGGGCCCACAAAAGACTGCGCCGTCGTACGAATATTCCCCGACAGGAAGAATATTCCACGACCAAACGAATATTCCCCGACAACAATGAATATTTTATAACCACTTGCTTATTTAAAATATTTACGCATTTTACCCATAACTAACCTCATTAATCAATTTAACACTTACTATTTCAAAATAATAAATAGAGGGAATTTAAATTTCATTTATTAATAATTTGGGGTCTTACATTGACTCTTTTAATGGATTGCTTGTTCCGTTACAGTTAAACTTGATGTCTATTATATTTTATCAGTTTAACATTGTTGAAGGCTAATGATAATTTATTCTGCATTATCTTAGTCATAATATTTCTTACTGGACTAGTTGAGCTCACCCTTTCTTTCACTGTTCTCTTCAGGAAATGAGAACGTAGCTGGGGCAAGTCGGGGAACGGAGTGATGGTCCGAAGAATAGTATTAGTTAGTAGTCCTCACTATTCTATGTAATGGTGTGTTAATAAATGTAATGAGGACTCCTTTTGAGTATGAATACTCTCTAGAAGATAATATTTGTATTCAAACTCACAGTTTATGTTTTGTCGTATTGTACACGACAGTTGTATTATTAAGTTGTATTTGTATTCTGTACTATGTATCTGACGACCCAAGATGGGTGATGTATACCTAATTTTGGGGGCGTCACAGTTGGTATCAGAGCTTAGGGATATGATCCCTGGCTAAGATGTGAGAATAGAACTAGGAGGGGAGAGACAGGGAATTCCTTCGCTAGTATGACATACCTAAGTTTATTTGCATGGTATTTAATTGGTCGGTCATAATATAAGGATAATATATGACATATCAATTAATTTTTATTTTGTGGCAGTATCTGAAAATGGCATCTGAGAACGTTGAGAATAGCAATGGAGCACAGACGACTGTTGATTCACCACATATCAATAATCAGGATAATGTGCATCAGGAAGGTGTCAATCCTCATGCAAACAACAACACTGACCAAATGATGAATGATCAAATGTTCAGAGGCTTTATGCAATTCATGCAACAACAGGTGAAAGCGGCTCCTGTCCACAACGTAGGTGGAAATACTGGAAACTCTCTGGCGGTCACCGCTAAACAGTTTAAGGAGCTGGGACCACCGGAGTTTAAGGGAGAACCCAAACCACTTGTAGCTGAAACATGGATAAAGCAGATCACCAAGATATTTGATGTCTTGGGTTGCTCCGAGGAGCAAAAGGTTCCCTTTGCCGCCTTTATGTTGCGAGGAGAGGCAGATTACTGGTGGGAATCGATAAAGCGTACTTAACCTGCCGCACTGAAGATGTCCTGGGAGAAGTTCCAAGAGCTGTTTAACGACAAATACTTTCCCGAGAGTATTCGTCACATGAAGGAGGTGGAGTTCATCAAATTGGAGCAGAATAATATGACCGTGTCGCAGTACGAGGCAAAATTTGCGGAGTTATCCCGGTTTGCGTCCCACCTGGTGGATAATGAAGAAAGAATGACGCGGATGTTTTTAAGAGGTTTGAAGCCGGAGATACGTCAACATCTTGTTTCTCATAAATTATGTTTGTATTCAGATGTTGTAAATAGGGCTCAGTTGGTGGAGCGCGATAACGAGACAACGCAACCAAAAGAGAGCAGCCGGCAAAATGATAATACCAGTGAGAGCAGTCATCGAAGCGGTGACAACAAGCGTGGAGGGAATCAACAGGCCAGAAATGGTAACCACTTCGGTGGTAATCAGGGCCAAAACAATAAGAATGGACATTTCAAGAAGAGGAGATTCAACAATGATGGAAAGACGTCAGCACCAGCACCTGTCGTTAAGGAAGGAGAACGACCACCTATCATATGTTTCAAATGCGGAGGGGAGGGGCACATCAGTCCAAACTGCGCGATGCCGTCCAAAGCATGTTATAATTGTGGAAGAGAAGGTCATTTAGCCCGATTTTGTCGTTTACCGAAGACAAATTCAGCTAGGATGGAGGCACCAAAAGCCGTCCCAGAAAAGTCAAAACCGGTTGTGCAAGGGAGAGCGTTTGTTGTGAACTCCCAGAGAGCAAGGAACCCGAATGAGGTCATCACGGGTAAGCTTATTATAAACTCTAAAGAAGTTTATACTTTATTTGATACCGGTTCAACCCATTCTTTTATTTCTCCTACTTGCGCTCATCGATTAAATTTGATTCCGGAGAAATTAGACTTTGACTTATCTGTGGAAACTTCGTTGGGAGAAACCTTCATTACCTCCACTGTTTATAAGTCTTGTTTGGTTCAAGTTGGTACCCACACATTACCTATCGATCTGATTTCATTAAAAATACTTGCATTTGACGTGATTCTAGGGATTGATTGGTTAACTACTCATTATGCAAAAATTGATTGTTTTCGTAAGGTTGTTAGTTTTCATATTCCTAATCGACCTATTATGCGAATTCAAGCAACCAAACCATTAAAATCAATCGCTGTCATCTCAAGCCATAAAACTATTCGTTTATTGAAAAACGGATGTCAAGCTTTCTTAGCTCATGTCACAGATCTAAACAAAAATACGTCAGTTTTGAATGATATTTCTATTGTTAATAAATTCCCTGACGTATTCCCTGAAGAACTTCCTGGCCTACCCCCAGAGCGTGAAATTGAATTTTGTATCGATCTTGAACCCGGTACAAAACCCATTTCCAAAGCCCCATATCGAATGGCTCCTATTGAACTTCAGGAGTTAAAGATCCAACTGCAGGAATTGTTAGACATTGGCTTTATTCGTCCTAGTACTTCTCCTTGGGGAGCTCCTGTTCTATTCGTGAAGAAGAAAGATGGAAGTATGCGACTTTGTATTGATTATCGGGAGTTGAATCATGTCACCATCAAAAACAGGTACCCATTGCCACGTATTGATGACCTGTTTGACCAGTTGCAAGGAGCACAATTCTTTTCAAAGATCGATCTTCGTTCTGGATATCATCAGCTGAAGGTTAGAACTGAGGATATTCCAAAGACGGCTTTTAGAACTCGGTACGGGCATTATGAATTCCTAGTCATGTCCTTTGGATTGACTAATGCTCCTGCTGCCTTCATGGATATGATGAACCGGGTATTCAAGGAATATTTGGATCACTTTGTGGTCGTCTTTATTGATGACATCCTTATTTATTCCAAAAGCCGTGAAGATCATGAGCAACACTTGAGGCTGGTACTCCAAAAGCTTCGTGAATACAAGCTTTATGCCAAGTTGAAGAAATGCGAGTTCTGGCTGGAGGAGGTAGCATTCCTTGGGCACGTAGTATCAAGTCGTGGAATATCGGTTGACCCGGCAAAGATTGAAGCTATTCAAAGCTGGGAGCAACCTAAATCAGTGACCGAGGTACGTAGCTTTCTTGGTTTAGCTGGTTATTATCGGAGATTCGTGGAAGGATTTTCTCGAATCGCTACTCCATTAACTCAGCTGACTCGGAAAGATACAAAGTTTGGTTGGAGCGAAGAATGTGAGCAGAGTTTTCAAGAACTCAAGAGGAGACTCATTTCAGCACCTGTTCTAACAATACCATCTGGCTCGGAGGGATTTGTCATCTACAGTGATGCTTCGAGCAAAGGGTTGGGATGCGTTCTCATGCAACATGGAAAAGTCATAGCCTATGCATCAAGACAACTCAAGGAATATGAGAGGAATTATCCTACTCATGATCTAGAGTTGGCAGCTGTTGTCTTTGCACTTAAAATTTGGAGGCATTACTTGTATGGGGAGAAAGTGGAGATCTTTACGGATCATAAAAGCCTCAAATATTTCTTCACTCAAAAGGAACTCAACATGCGACAACGACGTTGGCTTGAACTGTTGAAAGATTATGATCATACCATTCAATACCATCCTGGAAAAGCGAACGTGGTAGCTGACGCATTGAGTAGAAGATCATATGCGGGTACAAGTGCAATATTAACAACGCAAAGGCCCATTTTGTGTGACTTGCAAAGGATGGAGATAGAGTTGAAGACTCCAGGGACCCATGTGATGATGGCGAATATACGAGTAGAACCGACTTTAATCGATAAAGTTAAAGCTGCACAAGCTACAGACCTGGAGCTGATGCGTATGAGGAGGAAAGTGCAAGAAGGTGTTATGCCGGAAGCAAGAATCGATGAGGAAGGAATACTTCGAGTCAACTCCAGACTTTGTGTTCCTAACAACCCTGATTTAAAGTATGAAATCATGATGGAGGCGCACAACACACCGTTTGCAATCCATCCTGGAAGTACCAAAATGTATCATGATCTTCGTCATACATTTTGGTGGAGAAATATGAAGAGAGAGATAGCGTTGTTTATCTCAAGGTGTCTAACTTGTCAACGAGTCAAAGCGGAGCATCAAGTACCAAAAGGTCCATTGCAACCACTTGAAATTTCAGAATGGAAGTGGGAGCACATTACCATGGATTTCGTTACCGGTCTTCCCAGGGTTTCTCAAGGTATTGATGCGATTTGGGTCATTGTTGATAGATTGACCAAGTCTGCTCATTTCTTACCGATACGAGAAACTTATACACTTGAACGTCTTGCTCGTATGTACATAAACGAGATTGTAAGACTGCATGGTATGCCAGTATCCATAATTTCTGATCGAGACCCAAGATTCACTTCACGATTTTGGGTTAGTTTACAAAAAGCTATGGGCACGGAGTTACGATTTAGTTCAGCATATCATCCTCAGACGGATGGACAATCAGAGAGGACTATTCAAACTCTTGAAGATCTATTAAGACTCTGTGTCTTTGACTTCAAGGGAAGTTGGGACAAGTTCTTACCATTGGTGGAGTTTTCCTACAACAACAGTTATCAAGCAAGTATTGGCATGGCTCCATTCGAAGCATTGTATGGAAGAAAATGTCGTTCTCCAGTATGCTGGGATGAGGTGGGCGAAGCAACGTTGTTGGGACCGGAGTTGGTACGTATGACTACAGAAAAGATTCAAACGATCCGACAACGTATAAAAACCTCACAAGATCGACAAAAGAGTTATGCTGATCTTCATCGAAAGGACGTGGAATTTGATGTAGGAGATCATGTGTTCTTACGTGTTGCTCCATGGAAAGGAGTTACAAGATTTGGAAAGAGAGGAAAGCTAAATCCTCGATTCATCGGTCCATTTTTAATCCTCGATCGAGTAGGAACTGTGGCTTATAGACTCGCTTTACCGCCAAGTATGTCTCGTGTTCATAACGTTTTCCACATATCCATATTACGCAAATATGTGGAAGACCCGAACCACATTATTGAGTTAGAACCGGACGAAATAGCGGAGGATTTGACGTATGAAGAAGTTCCTGTTCAAATCTTGGATAAGAAGGAACATATTCTACGCTCCAAGGTTATACCTCAAGTCAAAGTTTTGTGGAGAAACCACGATGTTGAGGAAATGACTTGGGAGTTAGAATCAAAAATGAAATCAAGGTATCCTTACCTCTTCGACATACCAGGTACGTACCCTAATTTCGAGGGCGAAATTTCATAAGAAGGGGAGGTTGTAAGACCCCAATTTTTATAAATAAAGATGAATTTTCTATAAATATCATTTTTGAATATTATGGAGTTAATTTGATATAATGTTATAGTTATAAATTTTGCAAAGTAAGCAAGTTGTTATAAAATATTCGTTTGGTCGGAGAATATTCTTTTTGTCGAGGAATATTCGTACGACGGCACAATCATTGGTGGACCCCACAACGGAATTATTGTCGGATTGAGAAAACGACAGAATTATCTTTCTATAAAAATAACGGCTGAGGTGTTACCGTTAAAACCGTTAAAACTGTTGAACTACTCGGTAGTAAAAGTACAGTAATACGCGTGATTGCATAGTAGCACACGGTATTGATTATTGATGCTTACGTGAGAAGTCACTCAGCTATACTCAATTATTGCTACAGTAATTGCTGCATCATATCTCTTAAATTATTGTCATAGTATCATCTGTATAATATGTTATATTATTAAATCAATAATTGAGACGTTGTGGTAAGTTTGGTTATTTTATGGGGGGCCATATGTCATCATCTAAGAGTCTCTTCGTCAATAGTAATTACCGTCGTCAATAGTAATTACCGTCGTCAATAGTATTTACCTTGGTCAATAGTAATTACCTTCGTCAATAGTATTTACCTTCGTCAATAGTAATTACCGTCGTCAATAGTAATTACCGTCGTCAATAGTATTTACCTTGGTCAATAGTAATTACTTTCGTCAATAGTAGTTGTCCCTTCAATATTACCAAGAGTCATTTGACCCTTCGTTAAGACCAAGAGTCATTTGACCCTTCGTTAAGACCAAGAGCCACCCTCGGTTTTTCTATAAATAGAGGCCTAGGGCTTCATTATTTTTCACGAATTCATTCAAGCTATAGAGAGAGAAAGTATAGAGAGAATAAGAGAGAGAGAATAAAAGTATTCTGCTACATCACTTTTCCAATATCCAGTTCTTTTAAGGTAGGGAATATTATTTCTTTTATATTCATGAAGAGAACTTCTGTTATTCCATTCGTTATTATTCTGTTGGAATAACCAGTATACGCGGTCTACCCTATACTTGGTGACATTCTTCTATTATTCTGTTGGAACATCCTGTCTTTGTGTTTTACACCGGACCTGGTTCCGTTTATTATTCTGTTGGAACATCCTGTCTGTGTGTTTTACACCGGACCTGGTTCCGTTTTATTATTATTCTGTTGGAATATCCTGTCTGTGTGTTTTACACCGGACCTGGTTCCATTATTTATTATTCTGTTGGAATATCCTGTCTGTGCGTTTACGCCGGACCTGGTTCCATTATTTATTATTCTATTGGAATAACATGTCTGTGCGGTCTATCGCATGCATGGTGATTTCTTTTGTTATTCCATTCTTTATTGTACTCAGTTGGTTAAGTTTTGACTTCTATACTCCATGAAAGTTGTGGAATATCCTTGATAGTTGCGTTTCATCCAGTATCTTTTCAAGAAAATATTCTTCTAAGCATTCTTGAATTTTACTCCACAATGCAGTATCATGTTGACAATTTGGACGTTGTTAATTCCTGGATAAATTAATTCTTGAACTTGTTTTATTGAATTCTTATATCATTGTCATCATCCTCATGTTTATAAAAAGTTGAAAGTCATCTGTGGCATGTAGTGCATAGATGGACTTGGTATGATTATGACCAGGGATTATTCGGTATAATCATGACCGTAATGTTACAAATGATGTGGTAAAAGTCCTCATTGGCCCGTAGTGCATTGATGGACAGTTGTTGGCATGATCATGACCATTAATGAATATACGAATATCCTGAAGTGTTCTCTATTTCTTCGAAACGGGTGATCTACCGGTAAGAACTGACGATGACAGTCAAACCAACAAGGCTTTCGACCTTTTGATAGATTAAACGACTTTGTATGCTCCATACAATACGGACAAGCCAACTTTCCGTGTGTACTCCATCCAGCTAACATACCATAAGCTGGGAAGTCACTTATAGTCCACATAACCGCTGCCCTAAGGTTGAAATTTGTTTTCGTTGCAACATCCCAAGTCTGTACTCCATCCTCCCACAATACCTTCAACTCGTCTATAAGAGGTCTCAAGTAAACATCTAAGTTCTTTCCAGGACTCTTAGGACCAGGAACCACGAGTGAAAGAAACAAGTATGGTTGTTTCATACACATCCAAGTAGGCAAGTTGTACGGAGTAACAATCATAGGACAACATGAGTATGGAACAGCTGAGTGGCCAAACGGATTGAAACCATCGGTGGACAATCCAAGCCTCACATTTCTAGGTTCCGATGCAAATCTAGGATGTGCTAAGTTGAAATCTTTCCAAGCCTTCCCATCTGCGGGATGATTTAGTTCTCCATCTTTAGCTAGAGATTTCGCATGCCAACTCATATGTTCAGCTGTTCTTGAAGACATGTACAATCTTTTTAGCCGATGTGTTATTGGAAAATACCTTAGAATCTTAAACGGTATACTTGATTTTTTTGTAGTCACACCCTCTTTATTAGGCCTAAACCGATCATGACTGCAAAACGTGCACCTTGTCATCTGTTCATTTTTCTTATAAAACAACATGCAATCGTTGGGACATACATCGATCTTTTGGTATCCAAGACCCAACTTCTTCACCATTATCTTACAAAAGTAATAGTTACCAGGTAATTTCTCATCGTCAGGCAACATACTCTTAATGGCCTTCAAGAGCGACTCAAAACACTCATGGCTCATGTTGTGATCAGCCTTGATGTTAAGTAATGTCGCCACTGCAGACAATGTAGTATGTTTGGTGCAACCATGCCACAATGGCTCGCTACCCTCGTCTAACAACTTAAAGAAGTCTTTGGCATCAGAATTCATAGGTTGCTCCCTGCCTTGCTCCCAATCAAAATCTGGCCCTGCAATATCATGAACCATTTCATTCATACGATAAGTACTACTACCCGAATTGTGTACTTGTGTGATGCCACCATCTCTTTTCTGCCCATGTGCCCACCAGCATTCTTCGTAATTTCTCATGAACCCAGAAATAAGTAAATGATAGTTTATCATATCTCTGTCCATATAATTTACATTCTTACACTTCAAACATGGACATCGTATCTGCGACTTAACATTCATACATTCTGGGTGACTATACGCATACTCCAAAAACACTTGACAACCAGCTCTAAATTCAGCTGTAACACCTATCTGGGCACTTGACTTTCGTCGTGCCATCCAACTACGGTCTGAATAGAGATCCATGATTCCACGGTACCTACTACAGACAACATTATAAATGTTAACATATGACTTGAGCATACTTGTAAGCATGCATTTGATTAACATTTAAGCATACTTCTAAGTATATGACTTAAGCATACTTGTAACCATATGACTTGAGCATACTTGTGAGCATATGATTAACATTTAAGCATACTTGTATAAGCATATGACTTGAGAGCATATATACTTGTAACCATATGACTTGAGAGCATATATACTTATAACCATATGACTTGAGTATACTTGTAAGCATATGATTAATATTTAAGCATACTTGATGTTAACGAATGAATGCAAATTAAAGCAGTATGAGAAACTTTAAATGTTATTAAATTTAGTATGAAAAACAAAGTAAATGCTACTTAGTTTAATAGTTATATTATATTCATGTTATTTTATTTTAGTTTGTTTTAAATTTGTTTTTATTGTTTATCGTAAGTGAATACGTAAGGTATTTCATTCATGCTAGCTTTATATCAGAGTTTTCTAACTCATTCATACAACTTTTGAGTATCTTGGAGATTCATTTATATCAACTAGTGTGTTAAGCAACTTTTGGGATAGTCACAACTTGGTTGAGCAATTTATAGCTTCTATAACATTTTGTAACTCTATTCTTGTATACTTAAGTGTTGTAAGACCCCAATTTTTATAAATAAAGATGAATTTTCTATAAATATCATTTTTGAATATTATGGAGTTAATTTGATATAATGTTATAGTTATAAATTTTGCAAAGTAAGCAAGTTGTTATAAAATATTCGTTTGGTCGGAGAATATTCTTTTTGTCGAGGAATATTCGTACGACGGCACAATCATTGGTGGACCCCACAACGAAATTATTGTCGGATTGAGAAAACGACAGAATTATCTTTCTATAAAAATAACGGCTGAGGTGTTACCGTTAAAACCGTTAAAACTGTTGAACTACTCGGTAGTAAAAGTACAGTAATACGCGTGGTTGCATAGTAGCACACGGTATTGATTATTGATGCTTACGTGAGAAGTCACTCAGCTATACTCAATTATTACTACAGTAATTGCTGCATCATATCTCTTAAATTATTGTCATAGTATCATCTGTATAATATGTTATATTATTAAATCAATAATTGAGACGTTGTGGTAAGTTTGGTTATTTTATGGGGGGCCATATGTCATCATCTAAGAGTCTCTTCGTCAATAGTAATTACCGTCGTCAATAGTAATTACCGTCGTCAATAGTATTTACCTTGGTCAATAGTAATTACCTTCGTCAATAGTATTTACCTTCGTCAATAGTAATTACAGTCGTCAATAGTAATTACCGTCGTCAATAGTATTTACCTTGGTCAATAGTAATTACTTTCGTCAATAGTAGTTGTCCCTTCAATATTACCAAGAGTCGTTTGACCCTTCGTTAAGACCAAGAGTCATTTGACCCTTCGTTAAGACCAAGAGCCACCCTCGGTTTTTCTATAAATAGAGGCCTAGGGCTTCATTATTTTTCACGAATTCATTCAAGCTATAGAGAGAGAAAGTATAGAGAGAATAAGAGAGAGAGAATAAAAGTATTCTGCTACATCACTTTTCCAATATCCAGTTCTTTTAAGATAGGAAATATTATTTCTTTTATATTCATGAAGAGAACTTCTGTTATTCCATTCGTTATTATTCTGTTGGAATAACCAGTATACGCGGTCTACCCTATACTTGGTGACATTCTTCTATTATTCTGTTGGAACATCCTGTCTGTGTGTTTTACACCGGACCTGGTTCCGTTTATTATTCTGTTGGAACATCCTGTCTGTGTGTTTTACACCGGACCTGGTTCCGTTTTATTATTATTCTGTTGGAATATCCTGTCTGTGTGTTTTACACCGGACCTGGTTCCATTATTTATTATTCTGTCGGAATATACTGTCTGTGCGTTTACGCCGGACCTGGTTCCATTATTTATTATTCTATTGGAATAACCTGTCTGTGCGGTCTATCGCATGCATGGTGATTTCTTTTGTTATTCCATTCTTTATTGTACTCAGTTGGTTAAGTTTTGACTTCTATACACCATGAAAGTTGTGGAATATCCTTGATAGTTGCGTTTCATCCAGTATCTTTTCAAGAAAATATTCTTCTAAGCATTCTTGAATTTTACTCCACAATGCAGTATCATGTTGACAATTTGGACGTTGTTAATTCCTGGATAAATTAATTCTTGAACTTGTTTTATTGAATTCTTATATCATTGTCATCATCCTCATGTTTATAAAATGTTGAAAGTCATCTGTGGCATGTAGTGCATAGATGGACTTGGTATGATTATGACCAGAGATTATTCGGTATAATCATGACCGTAATGTTACAAATGATGTGGTAAAAGTCCTCATTGGCCCGTAGTGCATTGATGGACAGTTGTTGGCATGATCATGACCATTAATGAATATACGAATATCCTTGGCCGTAGTGCAGGGGTGATTCGATGATGTGGATTATTTTATTAAGCTGAGTCCCAGCGATCACAGTGTTGAAAAACTTTTTAAATCATAAAAGATAGTAGAGTTTATTTTCTACTTGACTCTTTTAATGGATTGCTTGTTCCGTTACAGTTAAACTTGATGTCTATTATATTTTATCAGTTTAACATTGTTGAAGGCTAATGATAATTTATTCTGCATTATCTTAGTCATAATATTTCTTACTGGGCTAGTTGAGCTCACCCTTTCTTTCACTGTTCTCTTCAGGAAATGAGAACGTAGCTGGGGCAAGTCGGGGAACGGAGTGATGGTCCGAAGAATAGTATTAGTTAGTAGTCCTCACTATTCTATGTAATGGTGTGTTAATAAATGTAATGAGGACTCCTTTTGAGTATGAATACTCTCTAGAAGATAATATTTGTATTCAAACTCATAGTTTATGTTTTGTCGTATTGTACACGACAGTTGTATTATTAAGTTGTATTTGTATTCTGTACTATGTATCTGACGACCCAAGATGGGTGATGTATACCTAATTTTGGGGGCGTCACAAGTGTTAAATACCCTTGCTTTTCTGTTATAGCCAAAACAGTCTCTTTATTGACCAAGTGTGTTTAGTTACCATCTCTGTTGCAGTAATAATTTCCCTAGCACTGCCTATTTAGGCTTAACAGCCCCCTAACAACCAAGCTTGGCTTGGCCCCGTGAGGCTTGGCTAAGCTTGGCGTGGCCTCGCGGCCCCAAGCTTAGCCCATCAGCTCCAACATCCCCTTAATAGGCTCTAGTGGATCACCAATAGGCTCGTTAATAATATAAATATTCGCAACTACCCGACCAATAAAAAATTTTTGTCAGAGTCTCTCCTGTAATATGGACTAGCCACATGCACGACGACATGTATATAATGTCATTTCTAGGCACCCAAGACATAAACCAAGAGTCCACATAGACAAAAACAGTCCATATATAGGCAAAAAAAACCTTTAGACATTCAAATAACTTTAAAATCATGATAATAAAAGGTACTTTAAGCATGATTAAGTACTAAATTATACTAACAGTCCCCAAGCCTTCCATTATAAACAATCTATATCAAATAATTGCTATATCCTTTGTATTCATGATTTTCATGATTTATTACTCAAATATATCAAATAATTGCTATATACTTTGGTGAAAAAGGTAAACTAATATATAAAATTGATCAATACCTATAATATGATGGCTATACAAACTTACTGGCGTAGAGTCTCAGTGATAAATTGCTGTGTCGAGGATACACTTTTTTGAAAGTCCCTTTTCCTAGAACCTCTTTATACTGTAGGCCATGAGAAATTAAGAAATAGTAGTTAAATTTTCTAGGCATGATAAAATTAGTCTATAACACACTTATACATACTTTTTTTATTATTTTGGTTATACCCTTTTAAAAGAATAAATTAAAAATTAAAATTTGTTAGCATGCACTAGAAACTTTTTAATTTGAATAAATAAATAAATAAACAAATACACAAGTCTTACAAACCAAAATGTGTTCGGATGGAGAGAGTATTTTATGTTTGTGATGAACATTAAGCTGCAAATAAGGAGTAAACATCATTCCTTGGATTATTGAATAACAAAAATTAACAAACTAAGGTTTGTCTAAAACCACATTCAATTAATAACAAAAAAAAGTTAGGGTTTGTCTAAACCACATTTAATTAACAACAGATCATTCAAGGTTTCTAATGGATTTCAAGTGAGTTACCCTTGTAGAGGCGATGGCAGGTGGGTGGCTCTACAATGGCAGGTGGGTGGCAGGTGGGCGGTAGGTGGGCGGCGCCAACTTCTTCTTCTCCTTCTTCTCTTCTCCCCCCTTTCTCCCTCTTCTCTCTATTTCGGGTGAACTCTGTGACGCCCCCAAAATTAGGTATACATCACCCATCTTGGGTCGTCAGATACATAGTACAAAATACAAATACAAACTTAATTATACAAATGTCGTGTAACATACGACAATACATAAACTGAGAGTTCTAATAGGAATATTGTCATCTAGACAATATCCATACTCAAGGAGTCCTCATTAAATTTATTGTCACACTATTTAACAGAATGGTGAGGACTACTAATGCTATCTTCTGGACCATCACTCCTTTCCCTGACTCGTCCCAGCTATATTCTCATTTCCTGAAGAGAACATTGAAAGAAAGGGTGAGCTCAACTAGCCCAGTAAGAAATATTATGACTAAGATAATGAAGAATAAATTATCAATAGTCTTCAACAATGTTAAACTGATAAAATACAATAGACATCTAGTTTAACTGCAGCGGAATAAGCAATCCATTAGAAGAGTCAAGTAGAGAATAAAACCTACTATCTTCTATGATTTAAAAATATTTTCATCAACTTTTATCACTGAGACTCGGCTTAATAAATAAACCACATCTTCTAATCATCCTTGTATTACGGGCCAAGGATATTCATTAAATCATCAATGATCATGACTATACCGAAAAATTCCTGGTCATAATCATACCACAAACTGTCTATCAATGCATTACAAGCCACTGAGGACTTTTACCACACCACTTATAACATCACAGTTCATGATTATACCGAATGATCCCTGGTCATAATCATACTAAGTCCATCTATGCACGTAAGCCAAAGATGACTTTTAACATAAAATAAACATGAGGATGATGACAATGTTATAGGAATTCAATTAAACAAGTTCAAGAATTAGTTTATCCAGGAACTAATAGTATCCAAATTGTCAACATGATACTTCTTTGTAAAGTAACAGTCAAGAATGCTCAGAAGAATATTTTCATGAAAAGATACTGGATGAAGTGCAAATATCAAGGATATTCCACTAATTTCATGGAGTATAGAAATCAAAACTTTAACCAAATGAGTATAATAAAGAATATATGAAACTGCAAATGGATTTTCACCAGCCATGCGGTAATCCACGTATACAGATCATTTCCATAATTTAATAAGGAATGAATATAAAGGATCATTTACCATGCATGTGGCAATCCACATAGACATGTTATTTCAACAGAATAATAAAGAATGGAATAACAGAAGAATTCACCATGCATGCGATAGAGACCGCACAGACAGGTTATTCCCAACAGAATAATAAATGCGGAATAATAAATATGGAACCAGGTCAGGTGAAATTCACACCGACAGGATATTCCGACAAAATAATAAATACGGAATAATAAATGATGGAACCAGGTCAGGTGAAATTCACACCGACAGGATATTCCGACAGAATCGTAAAGAACGGAATAATAAAAGAATTTCACCAAGTATGCGGTACTTCGCATAAACAGGTTATTCCAACATAATAATAAATAATGGAATAACAGAAGAAGATCACCAAGTATTGGGTAAACCGCATATACAGGTCATTCCACCAAGTATAGGGTAAACCACGCATACAGGTTATTCCAACAGAATAATAAAGAATGGAATAACATAAGTTCTCTTCATGAATAAGAAAGAATAACACCCCTTACTATTTTAAAGAAGAACTAAAATAAAGAAGTAGTTAAGTGGCAGAATACTCTTCTTCTTTCTCTCTATAGTTTCTCTCTCTAGAGTTCAGTGAATTCGTAAGAAATAATGAAAGAATGAGCTTCTATTTATAAGCTTGGTAGAGTAAGGGTAAAATAGTCTTTTCGCCATAATTTATGACATCATCGCTTACATCATCGATCAGATGACATCATTGCATACATCATCGATCAAATGACATCATTGCTTACATCATCCTTCTGATGACATCATTGCTTACCTCATCGTTCCGATGACATAATCGCTTACATCATCAGAATTCAAATTCAAATTATTCTCTTTCACCTCATTTTACTTGTATACCATGAATTTACTATAATAATGTTACCATTCAAATTATAAAAAAAAATATACTATCATATAATCACATTATACTACTATAATATAATATTATAATAATATATTT
This sequence comes from Panax notoginseng, assembly GCA_016801055.1. NCBI lineage: Eukaryota > Viridiplantae > Streptophyta > Magnoliopsida > Apiales > Araliaceae > Panax > Panax notoginseng. The sequence goes on from CM029022.1 coordinate 21,066,205, forward strand.
AAATGAATTATTACTAATATAATTTCAACCAACGGTCTGAAAAATTAGCACATTTTCTCATGGAATAATATTGTACCCAAAAATGATTTGGACCGAAAATAAATATATTGTCCGGGTGAATAGTAACTCGTGAATAGTAACTCCTGAATATTAACTCGTGAATAGTAACTCGTGAATAGTAACTCACACAAAAAGTGTCTCAAATACTCGAGTGAATAATACTAGAGTGAATAGTAATTTGGGTGAATAGTAACCTGTGAATAGTAATTCGTGAATAGTAACTCATGAATAGTACTCCGACACAAAAAGTGTCACAAATACTCGAGTGAACGATACTAGAGTGAATAGTAATTTGGGTGAATAGTAACTCGTGAATAGTTACCATGTATTTTATGACAACTTGTTTACTTTAAAAAAAAATTACATATCACCCTTAACTTTAACCTTTTATCAATTTAACCATTTACCAAAATAGAAAAATTGAATACTTTTATATTTCATAAAATTCGGGGTCTCACAAACTCCCTCTCTTTTTTTCCTTACTGTGTTCTGTCGAGCGAATGATGATACTGATTTCATTTAGTTTGATTAGCGACCGCATGCGGTCGCTGATTTTTAATGACATGGACTTATCAGCGACCACATGCGGTCGCTGATTCTTAGTGGTCGCAAAGAAACTACGCGCTAATATTTCCTGCTAAATTTTGGGTGAGAAATTTGTTCTAGCGACCGATTAGCGACCGCAGTCGGTCACTGATATCACTTAGCGACTAGATTATTAATTGGTCGCTCAAGTCGGTCGCTATTAAGAATATCAGCGACCGGATATCCGGTCGCTGATATAAGTGGTCGCTGATAGCCCTTTTTCTTGTAGTGTTCTGTACTTTTACTACCGAGTAGTTCAACAGTATCAATGGTAAAACTTCCGCCGTTATTTTTAATAAAATATTTTTGTCGTTTTCTCAATCCGACAATAATTCCGTTGTGGGGTCCACCAATGATTGTGCCGTTGTACGAATATTCCCTGTTAAAACGAATATTCCCCGACCAATCGAATATTATATAATAACTTGTGTACTTTGCAAAATTTATAAATATTACCCACAACTATAACATTATATCAAATTAACTCCATAATATTCAAAAATGATATTTATAGAAAATTCATCTTTATTTATAAAATTTGGGGTCTTACATATAGTTTTTAGGAAACTTATATGTTCGCATAGTATTATCTCACATGAGCATATTATGAATTTCACATTAATATGAAAATAACTATGTAAAAATATCAAAAACATATGTAAAAATAGTACTCCCCTAATTTTTATTAACAAACATGTCTTTGAAACATAAAGGAAAATAAATGATTTTTTAAAAAAATAATAAAATTATTATATATTTATATTGTACAGATTCTCTTTTTCCAATGCAAAATTTATGACGACGTTGTTATTAAAATCCTAAAAAAACTTATAAATGTTATTGTTTTTGTTCAATATTTTTATTTGTTAGTTCAAATTATTTAAAAACATTTATACAAAAATCATTTCGATCCCTTTACATACCATATCTATATGGCAGCTCAAATATTCAATGTTGGGCAAAATTTTTTGTGAGAGATCATATCATATAAAAAGGTTGATAAGCAACAGTATGGGCTTACGTGTTTTAGAAACCGTGTGGATAAGTAACCAATGTCTGGGTGCTCGATTGCATTCATATGACTGAAGTCTAATTTATTTGTTTTGTGTGGTCAATTTTATTTTACGAGAATGAAATAGAGAAAAAAATAAAATAAAAATAGTATATTTTATGATATTTTGGAGGATAAATTATTTTAATAGAATAAAAATTTATTTTTTTTATTTTATGGGGAGGATGTGGAATGTTAACGCCAAGATCCGCACACGTACTCCAATAACCAAAGCGTGTCAAATCCTGTACAGTTTTAACAATAGAAACTCAATGATCTAGTGTTGTAAAATAATGAGTGTGTATGTACCTTAAGATCAGGTAGTAGTCTTATATTTATATTGATCACATCACTCGCATAAAATCCTTCCCCACGTAGAATTAAGATATCTCAATGGGAACAAACAAAAAGGAAAATAAGTTGAATCATATCATAAATATTTAACTACCAAAAAAATTCCTAAATAGGATAAAAATAACTCTACGTAATATAATTTAGGTCCATATAATCATGTTCCAATATGAAATAAAACTTATTATAATAAAATGACTATATGTGATAAAAGAACGAACCAATACTTATTATATATTGATATTGCACTCAAACGTGTCATAGAACTAACTGAAGGCGTAGTAGAGATCCGAATGAGTTAATTAGTGTCTAGTGAAACTAATGATAAATGTGTTAAATTAGGAGCATACCCAACGTGCAACACTAAACTTTCGTATGACATTTATCGGTATAAACAAAATAATCATAGAAATGTTTTGGCAAAGGACCCAATCTTACCCACAATATATCCTTTATTTTCAAGAGGACACAAATTTCCCAATTTTATAGGGCCCACCTCATGAGAATGCATGCCATCCAGCTAATAATCCACACCCCTGCCTGCATGCCAGTGTCTGTGTGCTACTAGTAAATGCAAATAAAATTCACGTTTTATATTTACTTGATTATTGCTAATTTTTTTAAATTAATTTTAAAAAAATTTAAATTTAAATTTAATATATATTCTTTAATAGTACTCATTGTTAGTTTTATTATTTTATAATTTTTAATAAATCAAGTTAAGTTTGAATTTAAAAATATTTTAAATTAATTTTCAAAAATATAAAATGATCAAATAATTTAAAACGAATGGAATATGTACCTGCCTCTCCCGCACTACTACTTTAAATAGCAAGTATTCCACGTACCTGCATGCCAGTGTCAATGTTCTACTAGTAAATGCAAATAAAATTCACGTTTTATATTATTTGATTATCGTTGATTTTTTAAAATTAATTTAAAATTAATATACATTCTTTTATAGTATCCATTGCAAGTTTTATTATTTCATAAATTTTAATAAATCATATTAATTTTGAATTTAAAAATATCTAAAATTAATTTTCAAAAATATAAAATGATCAAATAATTTAAACCGAATGGAGTATATACCAAGATCATTCAAAGGTCAACTTTTTAATTTTCTGTCCCAAAATGAGTCTCCTTTAATATTTTAAATTACATATTAATTAAGATTATTTTGTTTTTTTTTGACAGCCATGTTATAAAAACAGGAAATAATTAAGATTGTATAAATTCGCTTATTTCATCCAAATTATAAAAAATATCAAACACCTTAAGAGTACAATAATATGCAAAATTAATGTTAAAAAGTACATATGCTACTATTATTACCTTCTTTAAGTAAAGTATAAATAAGTTTTTTTTTCAAATTAAGTGTAAATGCAAGTGGTATTCTAATATATTTTTCATATTATTTCACATGATAATTAAGGAAAATTATAAATAAACCCAACCAATCCCACAGATACAAGCAACCATGGCAGCTGCCAGCAATCACCATATCATCAGAAATCAGAATTTGGACTCTCTGTCGTCCATCTCGGTGTGTCATGTCTGTGTGGTATACAACTTGTACATGTCCTAAAAGAAAGAAAACTTAAAGATGCAAGTGGCACTTACATAACATAACATGGCCAACACATTGACAATTTGACATAAATGAAAAAGCAAGTTATAATTTAATTTTTTTTAAAAAGAAAATTAAATTGCCAATTCAAAATTTTAATATTAATTTTTAAACTATAAAGTGATATAAAATTTGGAAAATGTCATACTTTTAATGTTAGAGATACGTATTTATTATTTTATTATTATTTTTTTAAAAAAAATAATTTTGAAATTGAGGAAGTAAGGCTAGCTAATAGCTATCATTATATTATTATTATTAGAATAAATAAATTAACAGCAGTGAAGGCCTCATATAATTTTATTTGACTAATTGAGAATCTGAGATACTGACTTTATTTATATTAATTCATACAGCTAGCGCACATGGTGATTTCAAGAATATTGAAAAGAATAAATTACACAGCATTAAAGAGAAATAATTATTCTCTTATGATCAGATAAATAGTACCCCAGTAAAAACAATTAATTGACATGCCTGTATATATAATTATATATACGTATATGCTTTATAATTGACAATTTTATTGGATCAAAAATTAAAAGAATAGGAGCTAGTAATAATCAACTAATATGCGTAAAATGTCAATAATGTACAGATTATCGTACTTCCACATTATGAAAAAGAAATCAAATTAGAGAGAAGGATTTTTGCTCCACAATTATAATTTAATTTTGGGAAGGGAAATTAAAGAAAATCAATTCCCACGCCTTTTAATTACTCTCTCTTTCCTTTTCCCTGCTTCATTTCCTTTTTCCACCGTCCTACTAGCTTGTAGATCTGCGAATCTGAGACCTTTTATTTTGACTTTTCTTGAATTCTGGACTAAAAAGAATAAGAAAATACAATAGAAACCAGAAGAATAATTAAATTAACAACAATGGAGCTGGGAACTTGAACAGAGGAAGAAGGAGGTGGAGGGCTATGATAGTAAAAAGGAAAGTACGGCACGATTGGGTTTGGTGGTGGTGGCGTTGGATAATTTCCGCCTGCCGGAGGGTAATAGCTTCCGGTGGTTACCGGCGGGGAGTTACCGTAGCCTGGCTGAGAGGGTGGCGGAGGAGGGGAGTAGTAGTAGGTGGCGCCGCCGCCGCCAGAGCTGGGAGGAGAGGGTGGTGGAGGGCAGATGTTTGAGGAGGAAGCAGGAGGCGGCGGAGGGGAGGGTGTGGGTGGTGGTGGAGATGGGAGAACTGGGTTGTTGTTGTTGCATGGGTTGTCACAGGCGGCGCACATTGTGCATTCGATTTGGTACTTGGATCCTACCCAAGAATTAGAAGTGACATTTCTTGAAAAAAGTAATGATATTATCAAGAGACTGAGAAATGAAAGTTTCAATCTTTGGGTCATTTCCTTTAGCCGATGAGTTTCAAGAGAACTTAGAGATCGAGAGAAATTAAGTTGGAGAGAGAGAGAGAGAGAAGAGAGAGGGGAATAGGGGACTGGTGGTAGTACCGGATATATAGTGCAACTCTTATCTTAAAAGGAGATTCGGTTATTATAAATTTAATTTATAGTGAGTTGGTTAATAAAGTGATGGCATATAAAAAGAGATCAATTATTTTAATATAGTGCATAAAAAATATTTTTTTTATGTTGTAAATTTCAAAAAGGTAAACCGGCACGTTTCACCTTATGGTAAGTTAGTTTTATCAAGTCAAAGTAATCAAAAATTCCATGTGAACATAGAAATTAAATATAAAAATTAGATATAAGTATTTTAATTTTATTTAATTATATTAATTTTAATTTTTAATAATAGGTAAAAATATAAATAATTAAAATTTAAATACACTCATATTTAATTTTTATGTAAATTTTTATGTTCACCTAAAAGAGTTCCAAAGTAATTGAAAGGGCTTCCTAATTTGTGGTCAAATTGACTTAAGGGCCCTACTATAGAATGATGTGTATCTAGCCATCTAGGCAGTGAAATTTTTAGAAGCGTGTGAATTGAAGAAGAATATGGGCTTGACTAGATGCGTAATAGTTCACACGTGGACGAGTGTAATTTGCATGAATTTTTGGCATGTAGCGTAGAGAGACGTAAAGGAGACGAAATTACTAATTATTTCTAGCCGTCGGTGCTTATATACCAGTACTAAGTTTGGATTATTAAGGGGATATAATAAAAGAATAAATAAAATAAAAATAATATATTTAATGTTAATTTTAGAGAATAAAAATTCATCTTATATCTTTATTTTTTTATTTCATGTGAAAAAGATAGAATATGTTTATTTAATTATTTTTATTATGACACCCATTCCTCTAACTTTATTTCATTCTAATTTTTATTATAGTATTTTGAGAGGAAAAATAATACGTAATTATTGATAGAGTCAATTCACAAACAACTAAAACAGATCAAATTAACTCGACAACTCAATCCATTAAACTCATCCAATAGTTGGTCATTACTTCAATTATGTATAGTAATAGTAATAGTAATAGTAATAGTAATTAATGAACTAATAATATCTATAACAATTCCATTCAGTACTGACATGGATCTACAGCCAAAAAAACCAGGAAAATAAAAGAAAGCGATAAGAAACAGGTGAAAGTTTAAAGGAGCTAGCTAGGTTAGGTTTGCTTTGCATCAAATGATTTAAAAAAATAACCTTATCTTCATTCACCTTTTGACATTGTACGTTTCAAGTATGAACCCCTTTTCTATTATTCTAAATCAATCATAACATACATATAAATATATATATATATATATATATATATATATATATATATATATATTTATATGGTTGCTAGGTTTAATTAGGAGTTTTCTTAAGGAAATTAGTAGATTAGGTTTGTTACATAAACACTTCGAACATTTTAAGAATTAAAATAATTTTAATCGCCCACGTACTTTAATTGTTATACAACTTAAATGGCCGGCATGATGATTATAGAAAAGATATTATTCACTTAATTAGTATCAGACCAACCATCGATCATTATAACTTACATTATTGCACGCACATGTGTGGTTAATTGTATGTACGTAAAATGGGATACATACAAATTAATGGACATTACGTAGTGGAGTAGTGAAGTAATAGTTTGTTGAAGGTACGAGTAATCATGTTTGTGCTAAAATTGTAAAGAAGTTCCACAATTATACAAGTATAAGTGCTTGTTTTGATTCAGAATTGAACTAAACTATTACCCAAATGTCCAAAAATAATAGTACTCCATATCACAGAAAGCTAAGAAAAAAAATTGTAATTTTTCTTAGAAATTCTACATTTGCAAGTCAAGAAAGGTAAAGAAAATTGAGCCACCGGAATGGGTTTAATGAATTTATTTTAATTTCGTAGTTACCCTTACTTGCACATGTTATATATATATTCAAGGGTACAATATTAATAATGTAAACTCACAAACACAACTAAAGAAAGTCACTTTCCTATCATCTCTTGGATTAAAAATTCTTAGAAATTCTAGTTTAGAAAACTCACAAACAGAAGGTTGGTTAGCTCCTTTTAACACAACTTAAAAAGTTAGCAATTTAAGGGAAGAAATTAAGAATTACTACATCAACTCATAATATTAAGTTACTTATATGACAGCTTATCGGTACGACAGTTTCAGTCGCCATTTATACTTATCAGTATTTAATCCGGTCTCTGAATACTTCTTATCCGCTATTTTAACGCGGCTCAACTCACAAATAAAATTATTATGCTACTCCAAAATTTGAGAGGGAAACTAAAATTTGGTTTTGATATTTAATTGGTGAAACAATTACAAGAGTCCTAAATAAGTTGGTCAATTGGCCAATAGAATATTGACACACATACAACCTCGCATGCGTGTCAGTATTCTATTGATCAATTGACTAACTTACTCCAAAATAAACTTCGTACTAACCTCTTCAACTCTAATGCAATACTGAAATGAATCTCAGCTAATATAAAATAGATCTCGGTCCTCGATACTTAAAGCTATAGTTTACAAGCCAATACCCAAACTCCTCCTATAGAGAAAACGACTTTTTGATCTATGTATTCTTATTTTAATTTTAATTTAATTTATATACATTTTTTATTTTATTATTATCCTCATGTAATTTTGTAGGTGAACAATGTGGTTTTTACTAGGTGTGAGAGATAATAATGTTGATTAAAAAAAATTATAAGTTGATAAAATCAGTCCTTTTTTCTATTCAGTCATTTTGGAGCTTTCCAAATACAGTTATTAGATCCATTCAATCTATTCTCTGTCCATTTTTATGGAAGGGACCAATCCTTGCCAAATATGGTGCAAAAGTGGTATGGACTGCTGTCTCCCTTCCTGCCTCTGAAGGTGGTCTAGGAATTAAAAGCCTACTCGATTGGAATAAAGCTCTTATATTTCTCTATCTATCAAAACTTGCACAATTTAATTCATCATCACTTTGGGCAAAATGGGCCAAGGGCACTGTTCTTAAAAAACGAAATTTATGGCACATTCCCCTACCAACTGACTGCTCATGGATTTGGAGACAAGTTTTGAAACTAAGATCAACAGCTCTTGATCACATACTTGGGAAAAGAAACAGAATTAACCTCTGATTTGACTCATGGTTGCACCGAATTCCATTCAAACGAAATTCTGATTTGCTCTCTAATTCAAGAATTCCTCTAACTACTACTGTCAATGTGATTCTGCACCAATCATCATAGCAATTGCCAACTAGCAATTATCATGAGGTAATTTTGTGGCGAAGACAAATTGAATCCACCCTACCTCCTCCTCATTGTGATGGTCGTATTCTTTGGGACTCATTGGATTTACATTCTATTAAGGCTAAGCATATTTCGGAGTATCAGAAATAGAACTCAAGTTGTAAGCTAACATAAAGTCCTTTGGCATAACTTGCATGTTCCGAGGTATTCATACTCATTATGGCTGAATTTTTTGAGAAGACTGTCTATCAATGACATCACAAAGCATTATGGCTTGGGAAATGAGATCATGTGTCCTCTATGCCAAAAATACTAAGAAAGTTTTGAGCATCTATTCTTTAGATGTGAATACTCTCTTGTTATTTTGCAAATTATTTTTGGTATTGAAAATTGGCTTAACATCCCTCTGGACTGGCATGGCATTACTGATTTTGTAACGAATTTTTAACTAGACTTGACAATATAGTTGGTTAACTGCCGCGTCAATCCATATTAACTGGAACTAAATGGGTTGGTTAACTATATTTATTTATTTGGGTTGGTTAAAGTTTGGAACCATATTTTTAAAATGAAATATAGTTCCAACCCAATTAACCATTTTTTGACCCATATTTTATTTCAAATCCAAATCAAAAGTTCTTTCCATCCATATTTACATATTGAAGAAACTCAATCACCCACCCCCACCCCCACCCCCACCCCCACCCACCCCCCACCCCCTACCCACCCCCACCAACCCACACCCCTACCCCCACCACCCACACTCACACCCACCCCCACCCCATACCCTTACCCCTACCCACCCCACACCACCTACCACCCACCTTACCCCACCCCACCCCCTACCCCCACCCACCCCTACCCCCCACTCACCCCCACCCCCACCCCCACCCCACTAAAAAATTATATTATGTGATTATGTATACACCCCTTACCCCTACCCCTACCCAACCCATCCCCCAACCCCACCCCACCCCACCCCACCCCCACTCACACCCCCACCCCCACCCCAACTCCCACAAAAAAAAAATATTATGTGATTATGTATACACCCCTTACCCCCAACCCAACCACCCCCACTCACCCTACCCCCACCCATCCCCCACCCCATCAAAAAATTATATTATGTGATTATGTATACACCCCTTACCCCCACGCCCACCCAATCCACCCCCAACTCCTACCCCACACCCACCCCCACCTCCATCCATCCCACCCCCACCTCCACTCACCCCCATCCCCACAAAAAAAAATATTATTTGATTATGTATACACCCCTTATCCCCACCCACCCCACCCATCCACCCCCACCCACCCCACCCCAACCCACCTCACCCCACCCCACCCCACCCCCACCTCCATCAAAAAAATAATATTGTGTGATTATGTATACACTCCACCCCCATCACCCCACCTACCCCCACCCCCTATCCCCACCCCCTACCCCCATCCACCCCCACTCCCACCACTCCCAAAAAAAATTAATATTAAGCGATTATGTATACATCACCCACCCTCTACCCCTACCCCTACCCCTACCCCTACCCACCCCACCCTCACCGCACCTACCCACCCACCCACCCTCCCCTTATATTCGTCTCTCTATCTATATTATATATTAATTTTAATTTTAAAAATTTTTGTTTAAAAGTCAAAACATCTTAAAATAGTTAATATGGTTTTTAACCATAACCATATGGTTCCAACCCACATTATCCATATTAAAAATAGTTAATATGGTTTTAGTTCTTAAATGGTTGGTTAACCATATTTTGAAAACCAAAATCAACTCATAACCATATTTTGTCAGGTCTATTTCCAAGTAACTAATCTGACCAAAAAGATATTGCACTTATCTTTGGCTATAACTTTCTACAAAACATGAGAAGCTCGGAATAAGAAAATTCACCAAGGTATCTTTACACCTGCTCCGACTTTTGCAAAGGAGGTGGTCAACATTGTTAAATCTAGGCTTTCTACGTCAAATTTCTTCATTAAGGCTAATAATTTTTGTAATTATTATTACAATTGAATACAGTAAATTGTGTTTCTTCACACAACTATAGTTAGTTTATCTCCTGGGCATGTCTTGAGATAACCTACCTATAACCTATAGTCTGAGTTATGCCATTTGCATTTTGGTCCCATCTATTCAAACCAAACGTAGTAAATGAATGATATTTAAGTCATTTACTATTTGCATTATCGATCCTTCAAAACGAATAATAAAGCTAAAATATATTTAGGAAAAAAAACCTAATTAACGCAGCAGAAACTCCAAAGCAACAGTCATGAAAGATAATATAAAGATGTATATAAAAAAAAGAAAAAAAAAACAAAGAGTGATGGATGTTTATGTAATCGATCCAAGAATCATGACGAAGAAGGAATTATGGCCTCAAAAACTCCATCCAACTCCGACGTGAATCAAACATGCATGCTCCATCATCTGCACCCATTCAAACTCACCAACACAAAATCCACGCCTCAAAACCCACCCAATCTACAAAATCTATTGGGAAAACAAAAAATTAAAAATATTTGCCAATAGAGGGGTTGAAACTGAGGCGCGGACAAAAATTATTACCAAACATGTTAGACCAAATTAAATTATATATCTACTTCTCTCTTATCTTAGGAAGAACAGAAATCTTCAGACTTAGAAAAGCACACACACACACACACACACACACACACACACATATATATATATATATATATATATATATATATATATATATATATCATGGAGTGTCTATATTTATTTGAAATTGTATCATATTTCAAAAAGTAATTCAGAATAGATTTCGTGGAGTTGGTGGTTTTAAGCTTAAGGGATGAGGTTGTTCTGTATTGATATAAAACACATTTCATGGGCCTTTGACAATGTCATGTCTGCGTCCTAAATGAAAGAGAAATGGTATTTCGTGATTTAAATTTGTACTTCTATTTAAAAAAATAAAATAAACTTATCAAATTATTACAGTTTATTTTTTTAATTATAATTTATCAAACTCTTAGATATGCTTAACAAATAAGTAGCCCTTCTTTGGTTGAATACTTGATTGAGCAATTCTTATCGATTGAACCCGGCTGCAGCTTCATCTCTCCTAGTAGCAGCCAGCACTAGTAATTTTGATAACAATTTTCAAGTACTTGAAACATATAGAAAAAAATACGATGAATTATCTTTTTGTGAAATATAATGGAATCTGTACATAAAAAAAAAGTACTACTTTTGTTATTAATTAGAGTAAAGAGAGACTCCTCCACTTTGGAGTTTCCCCACAAAACATGTCAAAGATTTGTTGTGTCCACAACAAACACACATTTAAAATAAGTTTGTTGCTAGTTCCTCCTACCTAAGCAGTCAAAATTTTTGCATAACATGCTTTTCGCATCCCATGAAACTTTATCACACACATTTTCCTTCCCCATCTTCCGATGTAATTGATCCTTCTGATTTGGAGTTTCTTGAACCTAAAATGAACAAGCAAAACAAACTATTCACATCAGAAAGATTTAGGTGAAATATCAACATCCTTTACTTGGCAGTTGAGTTGGCCTTGAATAAAAAAAATTTGGTAATTTGGCAGTCTGATTGCAGAGCAGGCGTTTAACTCAGGCTCCCCACTATGTACAAACCAGAAACTGCATACATTCAAAACGCTGGAGCTGAGGTGTGTGCTAAACAGGAAGATTATCCAAAGAATACCCGTCAAAGCCAAACTCATTTTCAATCCCACCAATGCCTTCTTGCTGCTGCTAAATATAATAAGAGGAAAAACATGAGATCAGTAAAATATAAAGGTATTCTTTAATTGGGATCAAGACGCAACTTTCTAAAAACAAGCAAGGGGAAACAAGACTGACCTGCTTGAGAAGTGCTGACATGAGGTCCTCCTGACCATATTGTTCAGGCAATAGAGTATTCTGGTAGCTCCCTTCGGGGAGTCTTTCAGCCTTGACCCTTGGTGAATTATTAGTGAAATAAGCATTAAGCTGTTGACCAATGTTTGGCGTATTTGTGTATCCACTTTCTTCCCCTACCGAGAACATTCCCTTGCCAAGAGATGAATTTCTGTTGTGCCCAGTCGTTTGGCTAATAGACAAAAAGCCTTGTTGAACTAAAACGGATGGGGAAGCATCAAGGCTTCCTTGAATATTTGCATGCTGGGAGGCGTCAAAGGTCAATCCTACATTACGTAAACCCCAATCTGGAGATTTGTGCTGATGCAGATCATTAAAAATATCATAACTTGGACCTCCTCTGGATCCTTTCATTTCCATGCAGACCTGTTCTTGGATCACCCCTTTAGATGCCAGAGATGAAATTCCTGAATTGCCCCCAAGAGGAAAACTATTCCCCGACATATCTGTATTGTGGTTCACTGAGAAATCTACCATTGAAGAGGCTTGAGAAACTTGATTGTATACTGGTCCCCTAACATTGTCAACTAATCCGTTTTGTGCCAAAACTCCACTTGTAATCCCATTTGATAAAATAGGCTGCCCTACGGATGATGGAAGCCTCGAGACATAACTACCAATAGTGTCGTTATGTATTGGAGCCCTTGACTGTGGTTGAGCCATCTGCACCAATAACGAGTTACTCTGGCTTCCATGGGAGTTGACTTGCATATTCATGCCCCCAAATGAATGTGCAGTTTGATGCAAACTGGCAAGCTGCTTGGGTTCCATATTTGTAGGGATACCATGAAGGAAGTTCATTTGCTTACTGTTATTGGTCAGTTGTGGCTGTTGCCCCTCTCCAAAACATAATTTCGGAGTTTCAAAGCTAAATATGTTTGTTTGATCAACTAGGGGAGATATGGCAGATTTTGTGGTAGACCTTCCAAGTGCTCCAAGTGCTGCTGCTTGGAGTGTCGCAAGACTCTGTGCTGGGAGTTGACCAGTGGCGGCATACGTTTGCAGATCAAGGTCATTGAGCGAAGATATGGACCCAAATGTTGCATCTGGGGTCCCCATGAAAGAGCTATTAAGTCCACCCTGGTGTTGTCCACTTAGTCTTCTAAGATATAGACGATATTTCTGCACCAAACGACCATTGTTGTGAGGGCTTTCTAAAGCAGGGTGAGGAAGAAAGTTCTAGATTGCATAAGATACAAAGAACGGCCACAATCACATAGGAGAAAAAATGTCTAATGATAGCTTCTTTTACCATCAAAATTGCTGTTTATAAAAAATCTTAATAAATAAACTAGAATTTACCTGAAGGTGACTAGCTACATTTTCTCTCGTGAGTCCAGGTACATTCATCAGCTCGAGAATTTTCTTTGGAACAGCCTCTGTATACATAAAAGTCAAAACATAAGGAAACAAAAAAGATATATCGAATTAAAGAAGCAGCTGTAATTGATGAGTATAACCAAATATATAATAAAACAGCCACAAATAAGTTAACATCTTGTATAACTTAGAAAAGAATGACTTACCAATATTAAGCAATACTAAATATATATTCTTAAAGCAGGCAACATTTCATATCTTACGTAACTCGAGTTCACCTAGGAGTCAGTTTAAAATGAAACTAAAGTATGAAGTTACCAAGGTAGGCATTGACATAGGAAAAATTCTCTACGGCCTCAAATGGGTGTCTCGTCAAGGACCAATCACTCTTTAGTAGTCTGGGAAAAAAACTTTAAAAATCATGATTCTACACAATGGAGGAATTGTGTTATTGGTACCAAAAGGATTAAAGATGAATCTTATTGGTCTTTGTACTTGTCACTTCCAAGTCAAGGTATGCAAATTGTAATAAGGATTGACTAGTTTAGAAAGAGATATTGAGTCTTCTGTACCTCCATAATGTATCAGGGAAACAAAACCTAACAGCAAAGCATAATTTGGTAAACCATACAAGGAAGAATTGAAGAAATATATAAAGAGGTTGGCAAAAAGGTTCGTACTGTCAATTCCAAGTTGATTAGCGGCTGCCACAAACTGTTGATGAAGCTCAACTGACCAAACAACCCGCGGTTTCTTTAACGAAGATGTATCATCCCTATCTTCTGCTTCATCTTCCTCGTCTTTCTTTCTCTTCGAATTTCTCCAATTGCTCTCATTTGCTGAAGACGAGTAATCAGCATCTTCAGACAGCTTTTGTTGCCGATTTCCATCGTCCACGCTTCCTGATTGCTCCAAGTCCTTCCACTCGTGTTTTCTTTTGCGTACTACATGCTGCCATATGTTCTTCAGTGCCTCTATACGAACCGGTTTAATCAGATAATCACATGCACCATGAGTTACACCCTTCATCACAACATTTTTACTATCATCCGCAGACATCACTGTTTAGTAAAAATAAAATAAAAAATATGATCATATTTCAAATTAACAATGCAAAACATCAGGTATTAATGAAAATTCAATACAATCCAGAAGAAAAGAAACAGGCTGCTAAGTGCTTACTGATAACAGGCAGGTCCATCTCCAGCCCAATGTGCTCGAGAAGTTTGAACCCATCCATGTCAGGCATGTGAACGTCGCTTATAACAACATCAAATCCATTTTTGTTTTCCCGTAGTAGGGATAATGCAACCTCAGCTCGATTGCATTTGGTAGCTGAAACCCCCCCAAAAGAATCGAATCAATTACCAAGGAGATACTTGTATGTGGACTTATTCTTTTAGAAAAAAGATAAATTATAGTAGATAAATGTATCTGGATTTAAAGCATCCACCCAGGAAAGGGGTGGGGGGAAGAACTATCTGTCCACAGGACCACAGGCACAAATCAAAACACTACTAGGTACCAGAAATTTCAATAAAAACACCAAAAGTAAATATTCTAATAACTATAGATATATTTAAATCTACATATAAATTTTCTTACGCGTAACCATATCCAAATTACTTCATAACCCATTTCTGAATACGTGCAAAAAGAAAGTCAATGACTTTATGGGCAATATTACATCCAAATCTCAAAGTTTTCACTTTTATTTATTTTCTACCATAGATTCCTAATCTCTTCAGAAAATCTTAAAACTAAACCGATGAGCTCGAGAAATGGCCTATAATATGAATATATAAGTATACCATCTACTTCATACCAAGAGTTGAGAAATAAAGTTTTGATCTTTTAATACAAAACAACATAAACCGAGAGAAACCCAAACAAATTAACTCCTCTTGCAAATTTCAGTTCACAAAGTTAAAAACTCACACACACATACTAGTATGTATATATATGTACCTTCATAACGGCAAGTTCGAAGCATTTTCTCTAAGATCATAAGACAAGTGGGGTCGTCATCCACAACAAGTACCCGGAGACCCGCCGGAAATTGGTCGGAAACCCCATCGGCGCCGGATTTCCGTGAAACATTCGAACTCGGCATCGACCCAGATTTGGTACCTTGACCTCCACCCAGATTCATTTCTTCAAAAATTCAACTCAATCCAACATATCTATAAAGATGAACAGAACCCCAGAAATGGACAGATAATAAACATGCACAACAGAATAATTAAGACCCAATTCAAGGAAACGCAAGAAAGAAATACCCAGAATCTGCTTAGAGAGAATATATAAAACTTTTTTGATTCTTGGAGAGAGAAAAGAAGATAGTAATTTTATATATTTGTATGGTTTATGGATGTCAGATTGAAGACATGGTTGTGCACTTGGACTCTTGGAGGAGTTCAATTTCTGGACTTTGTGGAATTTTTATTATTATTATTGTTTTGCAATTTTTTTTCTTTTAATTTTTGTTTCTTTATTAGTGGGTCTCCCGTTCGAGCGTGGATCCAGCTCATGTATGAACTGACTAACCCCGGTACCCCACCCTAGCCGAAAGCATATTTGATACTACTTCCGTTTTTAAATTAAACAAACTAAATTATAGTATAATTTTATTAATTTCATAAAACAAATGTACAATAAATTTTATTTTTATTTATTTTTTTAATAATTATAATTATTTGTATTATAATTTACAATTAAATAGGTTTATACTTATTTTTAATTTTAAAATTTTACAAATTAAATTAAATAAGTCATATATTCTTTTAATAAAAGAAGTTTACTTCATAAAATATAAAATTTTTAAAGATATACATTATTTTTTTAAAGTATTTAAATTTTTGCAATGACATGATAATATAATTGTGAATTATAGATTTGATGACCAAGCATCTTAATTATACTAAAATGAAGAGAAATAAGATTATTATTAATTTTTTATCAAAAACAAAAGTTATTAGTTTTGAATTTATTTGTGAGATTGAATTGTTTTTCACTATTATTTTTAGTGGATAAGTAAAAGGGAAAAGAAACTGAAAACGTTAAAAATTACTCCTAAGAAAAATATGGCTCGTGATAATGTGATAGGGCTAATATATAAACAAATCAAGTATTCTCCCAATTGGCCAATTTGCCATGTTATTCGCACTACGATGCAAGTCCCATAAGAAATGCAACACAATTACTTAAATAATAGTAGGAGTAATTGATTGATAATAAATGTTGCGGACAGCTCTAACAATACTATAGGTAGGATGTGCATCCAATCTAGGAGGGGTAGCACATAAAAATACGCATTCTAATATGGTTCCAATAGAAATAGAAAAAATACAGTATATAAATGTCCATAAAATTTATGACGAAGTTAATTAAAAATTTAATGTTATGTTTTGATTGAAGAAATAAAATTGATGAACGAATAAAATAGATAAGGAAATGAAATAGTGAGCAGATTGGTTTATTTCATTTAATTCCCGGCCGAAACGAGTTACTACTATATACCTGGTCTCAAAGAATAAAATTCACAAATCGAAAAAAATAAAAATTGTTCATTCCATTTCAATACAACAACCAAACACAAGTTTTATCATTCTCATTCTATTATCGCATTCATTATTGCAATCTAAACGTAACGTAACATAAGTTATAAGATAAAATAATAAATGTCATGCGTTGATAACGACTCACAAAAATAATAAAAATATACGCATTATCAAATATTATAATAGTTTAGTGATACAAGTCTATGTTTTTATTGTGTAAAATTATAAGTTTGAAGGTAATTTTTTGCCCCAACTTCCCCACACATACTTGACTAATTCAAGACATTATATTTCTTATTATGTCTGCAAGAATTCAAAAAAATAAAATCGACTAATCATTGGTTACATGCTATTAATTAGAAAGTGAAATGTTAGATTGAAATCGGAACTCATTCTGTATAGGAAGTGTCACAAATGTGAAATGTGCCTCACCAAATATAAATTGAAATCGGAACTCATTCTCATTGCCAGCTCTGCTTATTATAGCAATGGCTTCTCACTCTCAGAAACGGTCCCACAATTTTACAAAATAATGTATATGTCTTTCACGTCCTACTGCTATTAGCTGAGTATTAAATTATGAATAATGTCATGCACACAAATTATACATAAAAGATTAAATTAATTTATATATATATATATATATATATATGTTATTCGTTTGAAATTATAAATATGTTGTTAAAATTATGACTTCGGACAAAAAAAATTACTATTTGCATATTATAATGTTCAATGTACTTAGTATGTTAAGAATTTTTATGTGTTATTATAACACAAAAATAAAAATGTATCTCATAATTTTTGAAAGAATTAAAATTAAAAATATATCCTTAATTTAAATTAAATAAAGTACTCCTTCCGTTTCAAGATAAAAAATTATGGTTGGAAAGAGCATAAAATAATAAAATTATTCATATTTGAATTTATAACAATTAATATTATGGGTATTATATGTAAATTATTATATAAAAAAATAAATTATTTAAAGTAAGTAGATATTTAATTTGGGATTAACTAAAATAATAATAAATAATTTTATGATAAAATTATATAAAAGCTTCTGGCATATATTACTTTCTTTGCTGGTAAAACCAAAGGCTACTGTTACCTTCACGGGGCGGATCTACACGAGGGACAGCATAAGTGGGCTGTAAGGACATGACAAATATTTAAATTAATAAACTCAAGTAGATAAATTAATAGAAAAGTTAAACTTGAAGAGGTAAAAAAAATTATAAACCAATTCTAAATACAAATATAAATTTTTTTTTAGTTTGAAGTATACACAATATTTTATAAAAAATATTATAATTAACTCAAATTTTCTTTATTTCACTTTAACAAAAAAATTAATTAAAATCCATTTTTTCGGAAAAAAAATCCTGAATCCGCTGCTGGTTCGTTGCTGATTCCCCTCGACCCCATAAACCGCAAAATATACAAAACACAAGCTGACGGAATCTGTCCGAGGAATATATATATATATATATATATATATATATATATATTATTTTTTAAATTTAAATTTGAATTTGAATCTTTTCTTGTTATATATAAAAAGTAATTTTATTAGTAGTATTTAATTCAGTCTCTTCTTTTTGAGCTAACTAGCTGGCTAGCTCCTTCCACACCCTCACCCTCACCCTCTGCTCAATTTGTTTTCCCTTTTTCTCTCTCTTCACTCCCAAATCCCAATTCTCCATGTAATGTCACGTGCATGTTAAGTTGAGAGAATTCAGCATGCACGGAGTTTACTTTTCTATTTAATTAGTACATTTTAATTTTTTCCCTTAATAATTAAGTATCTTCTTTTAATTATTATAATTACTGTTTTAAAAGATATTATGATTTTTCCCGGTAAATTGACTTTTTATGAACTTCTACATTGGGATAATATATTTTTTTCTACATCAAATTTTAGTACTATTATCTAGCGGTAAAACCTCACCAATACATCTACTATATATCCCACAATAATAATACCATTATCATGTCATCAATACTAATTAATTGAAGAGGTTAAAATTTACTATAAGTTTGTAGGTATGACTATTTTTATAAGTTTGATTATTTTTTTCTTTTAGTTGGGCAAAAAAGGACAATATATTCCACTATATATATATATATATATATATATATATATATATATATATATATATATATATATATATATATATATCTCAAGTAAGTAAGATGAAAAGAATTAATGTTATTTTTTAACTAACGGATTCTAAACTATTTTCAAGTTTTTTTTTGTCAGGTTTCATCTAATAAGTACCAACTATATTATACAGAAACTAATATTTTTATATATTAAAATAATATTTTCACACGTCTCTCGTATAAAAGTAAGACCTACTTACTATTTATGTACGTAAAAATATCAATTTCTGTTATATATATTAATAAAGTTATTTTTTAAACGTTAGGAGTCATGAGTAAAGTTAGTTATATTAAATGTCTGAATTAAGGTCAGCTTTCAACCACCACACCAGCTCTAGTCTAGACCCCAATTTCCTTGAGAAACATCCAACCTCTAAACCGTTTGGAGGTAAGGTTACATCGAATTTTTCTTATTTTATTTTATTAAACAATTAGTATTTTTTTTATAAAAAAAATTGTAATATTTATATAGTTGATTAAAATAATGACAAAATTACAGTAGAAGGTTTAGCTTTGTAATGCTTTTGAGGTATACGAATATGAAATTGAAACAAAGAATGAAGATGAGTATCACGTGCCACCCCGTTAAATTGGGTTGCAGTTAATGGGGTATTGACACGTGCCATTAATGTGATAAATAGAAGGACTATTTTACCATTCTCGACTTTTTCCTTCCTTCTTCTTTTTGTGCCAAAGAATCATCATCATGTAATATTATTAGAATAATAATTCGGGATAAATTCTGAATTTAATTTCAAAATTCATTTCACTATATATATATATATATATATATATATATGCACATGTTTTGATGTATTCCAATTAAATCTAATATTAACATGGGCTATATAGTAGTAATTTTTTGGACTTATAATGAGTAGACTCATTATAAGTCATTAATTAATTATGAATTATGAATATAATAAGAAACTAAATCACACTACCTTTAATCGTACAAGCCACCATTATAATTAATTTCAAAATACTATATAGCAATAAAAGATTTAGTAACCAACTAACATCGGGAATTAAGGGAGTAATATCTTGTTTATTTAGAAGAATCTACTGAGTTGATCAAAATTATGAATTTACTGAGTTGTTTATCTGTATAACCCTGTATTTGTATATGTATTCAAATTACACCTAAAACACTATATTTTATAAAATTTTTGTTGGAATAAATACTATACATTTTTTAAGGGTCACTACCAAAAAAAAAATAAAAAAATAAAAAATTGGACCGGTCCAATTTTCCGGTCCAACTTTCCTGTCCGCGTAGCATTACTGCAAGGTTATAAGGGTAATTGCGTGCTGTAATTGCTGTTTAATCTATTGTATGTATCTGTCTGTGACTGTGAGCGTGTTAAAGAGAGTTGTTGCAATAAGTGCTTTTCTTGGTTGGCTTATTTGAGGTTTGAAGTGTGTGGAGTTGTTTAATTTCCCTAATCCAATTATATGAATGAAGAAGAGCTTTAAAGAGTGACACAATCAAAGTGTGTACAATTAAAAGCACGTGCTTGTCCTTACAAGTGCTAAAAAACAAATTAATATACTGCCACTGCCACTTCATATACAGTATATATATATATATATATATATATATACACACACACGGTTCGAATTAAGTGCATAATCCTTATCTTATTTATCCGTGCTCACCTCCCTTTAGGCAACGATTTTAGTAATACAATCGTCGTCTATACTTTTAGCGACGTTATATGTTGTCCGTCGCTAAAAATATAGACTACAGTTGTATGACCAAAACCGTCGCCTAAATGGGGTGAACACGGGTGAAGAAGATAAGAGGTATGCACTTGATCCTTGCTATATATATATATATATATATATATATATATATATATATATATATATATATATATCCGTCTCTTCACCAAATCACATAGAGTAAATAAAAAACGAACTGACTATAACGACGGTTTTATACGTTTTTATAACATAAAAAATCGATTTTTTTATACTATAGCGACGGACAAAATTATCGTTATAGTCCGTTTATTTTTAATTTATTTTTTATGATTGGTTGAAGAGAGCCGAACTATATATATAAATATATAAAAAGAAGAAGTTGGTGATAATGCAAAGTGTAAAAAAGTAGATAGAGACCGTGATGAATTGCTGCCTGTCCATATAATATTAGTAATTTAATCACATAAATAACTAAAGTCATATATCTCTATTTATAAAGTGGTATAAATTTAATTTCAAATGGGTGTCTTGGAAATTTTTTTACGAGAGAAAAGAAAAGAAACTTGTGGCCGCTTTATTCTTCTCCAAACTGAGAATATTATATTGAGAGATCTAGGAAATAATATTTTCAAAATATATATATTTTTTATCCTCTTTATCTCTTTTTTCTTATCCAATTATTAAACAATAACATAAATTTTTTATAGATCCAATTCTTATTAGTTTTATTAAAAACTACTAGTAAATATAAAATAAACTTCAAATTTTTGGAGAAGAAAGGAGGGAGGGAGGGAGGGAGGGTCCACGTTAGCAACTAAACGGCAACAGACTTGACGTGTTGGACGGCTTATGCATTTAACTGACACGTGTGTTGTCGACACCCAAATTGTGGGCCTTTGAAAAACTTTAGGAAAGAGCCCAGTGTCCATATTGTAGAGAAAAAAGTGGACCAACGCGGAGAAGGAGGAACACGAAACCTCAATCACTTAGAGTGTGGGCCCAATATTGCAACGTACGTGCGCCACTTTATACGTACGTTGTAAGGGTAGAGTAGACATTGGTGTGAGTTTGTATTTCTTTGCTATACATAGTACGATTATAAATGCACGATTTTAGATTTTTTAATAAATTTAATTTGTTTGTATCACCATGAAATATTTTTTTTGAAACTTTCATTTTTAAGGACTATATCACTACAAATTTATTGATTTTCCATAATCGATATCAACTATCACATTTACAATCTCACTCGCAAAAATTACCACTAACATACACATTTATGTCAAAAATTTATTAAATCTAGGATGTTAGTATAACTTATAAGTTAGTTTGTTGTAGATCAGTTTATACTCGACCTGTTGAAACTAGTTTAGATACTAATTAAGTTGTAAGATGCGATTATGCTAAGCTTTAATACCTAATGAGTTGTAAATGAATCTCCAAGGAGGCTAACCGACTGAACCAAATAAAAATAAAAATATTCTTACAATCATCCGCTAGTACAACTAGGGAATTAAAAGGAGGAGTATTACAATTAATTATTATTCCATCAGTCCCAAAAAAGATGAGCAAAATATATGTTACACACGTTAAAAACAAGATTATATAAAGAGTGATGGGTATTTATTTTAAGAATAATGCTAGAGACACAAATTATTCTACAAACATTTTACAAACTGCTGATGTGGCATATTCTACCTCAACATATTGTGTGGGACCGAAAACTATATTGAAATAATTTGTTGATCAATATGCTAAAGTGGAGTATACCACGTCAACAATTTATAAAATATTTATAAAATAGTTTGTGTCTGTAGCACTGCTCTTATTTAAAAGTTTTTATACTAACGGAACTACACTCAAATTAACGGAACTACACTCAAATCAGCACAAGGATTCCAAGAGGTTCTTTTGATCAAGTTAATGCAACTGACTTTTAATACTATTTGATTATATAAATATTTTTTTTTGTATCATAGAAGCCCATATTATGTGGTGATATACATATGGGTCCTTTACACTAATATACAACATTTAAAAAATAATTACAAAAATAAAACATACACAACATAATTACAAAAATAAAACATAATCAATATAAGGCACCTAAAATCACGTGTCATTATCCAAGTCAGTTACCCATTTTCATATTTTAAATTAACCGTCCCTAAAATCATGCAACTTTGAAATCGACACAACAGATCAACGACGGAGAAGACAAAAATACGAAGCCGAAGCCTCCTGTCGCGACTAAACTCGTAATCGGAGAAGACAAAGTCGGTTGTCGCGACGCTTCTTTAAAATCGAAAATAGCATACAAAATCAACAACGCCTTCAAGATCAGTAACCAAATACTGCAGTGATTGTTGAATACAAGATCAACATCAACTTCGATTAAAAAATACTGAGGTATGATAGTTTAAAATTTATAATCATATAGTTACCTATTGTTACTACGAATTACTATATTGGTTACCTTTCTTAAGTTTTTTGCACTTAAAATGGTCACACGGTAAGAATAATGAATGTTTTGATTGCAATGTGAATGTTTTAATTGCAAATTTCATGTAAAAATGCAATTGGTTACTGATTAACATTACATTAGTTACTGTCTAACTATGTCTATTTTACTGTTTAATGCTAGATTGGTTAATACATACTGGTACTAACTAATGTTGCATTGGTTGCTGACTAATAATGATTTGGTTACTGTGTCCATTACATTGGTTACTGACTAATACTGAATCGACTACTGTGTACCATTGCATTGGTTACTTACTAATAATGACTTTGTTACTGTGTAACATTATAATGGTTTCTGATGAAGACTAGGTTACTAACTAGTGCTGAATTGGTTACTGCTTAACATTACATTGGTTACTGTCTGACTATGTCTATGTTACTGTTTAATGCTGGATTAGTGAATGCATAATGGTACTAACTAATGTTGCATTGGTTACTGACTAATAATGATTTGGTTACTGTGTACCATTACATTTGTTATTGACTAATAATGAATTGGCTACTGTGTACCATTGCATTTGTTACTGACTAATAATGACTTTGTTACTGTGTAACATTAAAATGGTTACTGACTAATGCTGAATTGATTACTGCTTAACATTACATTAGTTACTGTCTGACTATAATATGTAATTGTTACTGACTAATGATGGCTTGGTTACTGTGTAACATTATATAGTTTACCGGCTAATATAGATTACTGACTAATAATGAAATGGCTACTGTATACCATTGCATTGGTTGTAACATTATAATGGTTACTAATGAAGAATTGGTTACTGACTAATACTGAATTGGTTACTGCTTAACATTACATTGGTTCCTGTCTGACTATAATATGTAATTGTTACTGATTTGGTTACTGACTAATGATAACTTGATTACTGTGTATCATTATATTGGTTACCGGCTAACGTAGATTATTGACTATTAATGAATTAGCTACTGTGTACCATTGCATTGGTTACTGACTAATAATGACTTTGTTACTGTGTAACATTGTAATGGTTACTACTGAAGACTTGGTTACTGACTAGTGGTGACTTAAATACTGCTTAACATTATATTGCTTACCGTCCGACTATGTATATATTACTAACTAATAATGAATTTGTTACTGTGTAACATTGCATTGGTTACTGACTAATAATTACTTTGTTACTGTGTAACATTATAATGGTTACTGATGAATACTTGGTTATTGACTAATGTTAACTTGGTTACTATTTAACATTATGTTGGTTACCGGCTAACATTGATTTTGTTACTTACCATTACTTATTCTGTTGACAGACAATGGAGATGATTCCAGTTGTACTTTATTTCAACAGCATATGGGCTAGTATTAACCAATACACCAAATTTGAAGTTACTGGCATATTAGTTCCATCAACTATTTCGTTCAAAGAAATGCTAACCAAAATATACAGTGCATTACGGCTAAACACAAACGCAACAACATTGTCAATAAAATTTCAGATTAGAAGCGACATTCCACCGATCAGTATATCAGACGAAGCAACCTTACAATTCTTTCTGGAAATGAGTAGAAAATCTGATGAACAAGGTAAATTTCCATTGATTGTGGATATTGAACACAGAATGAGACGCACAACGATCTTGCATAACTTGACAAATGTAGAAGAATCTACAATTTACGATGTAATGCCAATCAGATCAACAAGGGAATTCAGCACTAGTTCCACTAGCAAGCCAATCATGCCAACTTGGAACGCAATATGTTGATCATCTTGCAATGGAAATTATTGAACAACAACTAGACAGACAACATGACAAATCATACGCAAAAGAACAATATGATGATGTAATATCGGATCCGAATGAACGTGAAGTAAAATTACATCAGACCTACACAGACAAAAAAATCCTCTCTCAAGCTATGAGGCTGCATTCAATCAGAAAAAACAGACAACACAAAGTCCAACGAACAAGTTATAGAGACTTTGTGCTAGTGTGTGTATGCGATAAAAATTGCAAATGGAAGATGAGAGCATCAAGTTTCAGAAAAACCAGTATGTTCAAGGTGAGAGAATTCAATGATATCCACACTTGTTCGGTCAATGTATTGTTGGGAGACCACAGACAGGCAAATAGTGAGTTGGTCAGTGAATGCATAATGCAAAAAATAACAAATTTGAAGAAAATATACACACCAACCGATATTGTTGAAGACATGATGTCAGAATATAATGTGTCTATCTCTTACCAAAAAGCATGGAGATCGAAGGAGAAAGCATTGGAAAAGGTGAGAGGAAATCCACACGACTACTCACTCATCCTATCATGGTTATACATGCTGAAGAAAACAAATCCAGGTAACACTTTAAAAATATTTATTGGTTTTACAACATTAGACAGTAACCAATATGATGTTCCACAGTAACCAAGATATCATTACACGGTAGAATATTACCAATATAAATTGTTTACTGATTAATATTGTATTGGTTACCTTAATGCAACATGTTGGTTACTGAATAATGCATTGATTACCAAGCATGTGGTTACCAAGCATTAGTCATTAATATTATTCAGTAACCAAAATTGCATTAGTTAGTAACCAAATAAGCATTATACAGTAAACAATAAAATATTGCACAGTAACCAATACACCTTTATACATTATGCATGTTTAATTATTAAATCTTCAGACCATTTGTATGCGGTTATTATACATGTTTGGTTACCTTAATACGCATGTTTATTTATTAAATATAATATACAAGTTATAAGCAATTAACCACATGAACGGTTACCGATTACTAGTGATTTGGATACAGTATACTACTTGTAATTCTAATGATAGTGCTGATTTTCATATCAGGTTCCGTCACATCCCTTGAGTTGGAAACAAATGGCCGTTTCAAGTATCTATTCTTTGCCATTGGAGCGTCAATTCAAGCATGGCACCATTGTTTTCCAATCATTGTAATCGATGGCACGTTCATACAATCAACTTACGGCGGGACACTACTGATAGCAAGCACACAAGATGCAAACCGAAACATTATTCCCATTGCTTTTTCAGTTGTTGACAGTGAAAATGAAATGTCTTGGAGATGGTTTTTCGTAAATTTGAGAATTGCTTGTGGAGTTAGGGAAGGTCAATGTATTGTTTCAGACAGGCATGAAGTCATTATACATGGACTGAATTTTGTATTTCCGGATATCATGCATGGTTCCTGCACATATCATATACTGAAAAATATAAAAAACAAATTCAAAAAGAAAGGAGGAGAAGTTAAACAAGCTTACAACGGGGCTTGTAGAGCTTACACTGTCGAACAATTCAACAAACACATGTCTGAACTCGATGTCATTGATCCTCGAATAAGGACATATCTGGAGGAAGAGGTCAGATTGGATAAGTGCACCAGGCTCCATGGGACTGTAAGTAGGTACTCAACAATGACTTCAAACACAGCCGAATCTATTAACAATGCAATCAAGTTTATCAGGGATCTTCCAGTTGCATCAATGATTGATTGCCTACGTTGTCTGGTTCAGAGATGGTATTTCACAAATAAACAATCAGCCATATCAACATTCACAACTCTTTCCATAACGGCTGAGAGAAAGTTGCAATCTAATATCTTAAAATCAAAGATACTTAAGGTAATTAATATTTGATTTAAATTATTGCGTCCTAATTTACATTTGCAACTTACTGATTATTATTAACTTGGTTACTTAATAATTGTAAATTAGTTACTGTCAAACATTTTAATGGTTACTGGTTATTGCTAGCATGATTACTATGTACCCATATAATGGTTGCTGCCTATTGCTAAGTTGGTTACTGTGTAAAATTATACTGACTAACAGCAACTTGAATACTGACTTGGTTACAAACTAATGCTAACTTACTTAATGTGCAACATTATATTGGTTACTGACTACTACTGAATTGCTTACTGTGTAATTATATAATGGTTACTGTATAATGCTTATTTGGTTTCTGTTTCACATCATACTGGTTACTAATCAATACTGACTTAGTTAATATGTAACATTATAATGTTAATGAGATTTATAATTGTTTCTTTTATATTGGTGGTTACTTATTAACTAACATTCTGGTACTAGTTATTTGCTTACTGTATATTTGGCATTCAACTATTAATCTGATTGTATGCATTGGGTGTTGTAGGTTGAGACATCAAACTTAGTGATTTTCACTGTTTATGATATCTCTAAACAGTATATTGTGGACATCGAACAAAAGACATGCACATGCCGTAAATTTCAGTACCATGAAATGCCTTGTCCACACGCTGCTGCTGTTATAAGCAAGAGAAATTTGAGCTGTTATGATTTTTGCTCAAGAAATTACACTAAAGCAACTTTGGTCGAGACATATTCAGCTTCCATCATGCCATTAGCTGACAAAGAAAACTGGGATGTATCAGAAGAAGTAAGAAACATATGTATAAAACCACCCAACACAAGAAGACCAGTAGGAAGACCAAAAAAAGGAAGGTACAAACACGGATCTGAGATCAAAATTCAAAACAAATGCAGCAGGTGCCAAGAAAAAGGACACAACAGGAAAACATGTAATAATCCCCCGATTTTAAGACCACTAAAAAGGGTTTGATATAGTGCAGTTATATTAATAGTTTAAATACATGAATATATTATTGTTTACTTTGAGTACCCATTAAGCGATTGGTTTGTACAATTTTTGATTGTATATAGTAAACAAAATTGTAATTCATTTATATATTATTTCTGATTTAAATGAAACATTAACAATAACAGAAATCAAATAAATACATAACAGTAACCATAACAGTTTTTAATGGTAACAACATAATTATATAACAGTAACCATAACATTTACCACCTAATAACATAACAGTAACCATACCAGTTTTTAACCAAATAATTACATAACAGTAACCATAACAATTTTTAATGGTACCCAAATAATTACATAACAGTAACCATCACAGTAACCACCTAAATTCATAACAGTAACAATACCATTTTATAAAGGTAACCACAATATAAACAACCTGTATATCCAGCAACATATAATTACCATAACATTTACCACCTAATAACATAACAATAACCATACCAGTTTTTAACCAAATAATTACATAACAGTAACCATAACAATGTTTAATGATACCCAAATAATTACATAACAGTAACCATCACAGTAACAACCTAATTTCATAACAGTAACAATACCATTTTATAATGGTAACCACAACATAAACAACCTGTATACCCAGAAACATATAATTAAAAGGGTATTGAAGTTTATGAAAACCATGTATACTCACACATGCACACTTAACATATGACATATGTCCTGATACAATATTGTAACTCTCTGGATACTATTAAATCATTAACTGGTTACCTATTTATACATGATTGGTTACCAACTTTATATTACAAAATTATAATTGGTTAAAATTTTATACATGACAGTAACCATAACATTCACCATACCAGTTTTTAATGTGAACCAAATAATTACATAACAGTAACCATAACAATGTTTAATGGTACCCAAATAATTACATAATAGTAACCATCACAGTAACCAACTAATTTCATGACAGTAACCATACCAGTTTATTATGGTAACCACAACATAAAAAACCTTTATATCCAGCAACCTGTAATTAAAAGGGTATTGAAGTTTATGAAATCCATGTATACATAACACATGTACACTTAACATATTATATATGGCATGATACAATCTTGTAACTCTCTGGTTACTATCAAATCATTATCTGGTTACCCCTTTATACATGATTGGTTACCAACTGTATATTTGAAAAAAAATTCAACAAACACAACTTAAAAAGAAACAAAATACCAACCAACAAACAATATCTCTTTCATTAATGCTAATAAAATCAAATATGTAATCCCATCTACATAAGATCCAATAAAAATCAAAAAATCATAAACCATACACAAATGTTGTGTATAACACCAATAGTTAAAAAAAATACACAACAAAATTAATAAAGACAAAACAACAAAATTCGAACTAATCAAAATCTGGAACAAATCTTCCTGGAAATTCTCTATCAGTATCATAGCCCTCCAACTGCTTGTTCCTTGCATGCATATATAGGTTTGTGCATAACTTTTTCCGATACTGCGCAATGGGGAAAGGAATAGGAATCTGATCAAACTTCTGATGAATGACATGCTCAGCAAAACAAATTGTGAACATCCCACAATCACTGTAACAACAAACAACATATAACAAAGATCAAAAATAAACTCAACCTATATGTAATAATTAAAAAAATGTACACAATTTAACTGTGACGCCCCCAAAATTAGGTATTTATCACCCATCTTGGGTCGTCAGATACATGGTACAAAATACAAATACAAACTTAATTATACAAATGTCGTGTAACATACGACAATACATAAACTGAGAGTTCTAATAGGAATATTGTCATCTAGACAATATCCATACTCAAGGAGTCTTCATTATATTTATTGTCACACTATTTAATAGAATGGTGAGGACTACTAATGCTATCTTCTGGACCATCACTCCTTTCCCTGATTCGTCCCAGCTATATTCTCATTTCCTGAAGAGAACATTGAAAGAAAGGGTGAGCTCAACTAGCCCAGTAAGAAATATTATGACTAAGATAATGAAGAATAAATTATCAATAGTCTTCAACAATGTTAAACTGATAAAATACAATAGACATCAAGTTTAACTGCAGCGGAATAAGCAATCCATTAGAAGAGTCAAGTAGAGAATAAAACCTACTATCTTCTATGATTAAAAAATATTTTCATCAACTTTTATCACTGAGACTCAGCTTAATAAATAAACCACATCTTCTAATCATCCTTGTATTACGGGCCAATGATATTCATTAAATCATCAATGATCATGACTATACCGAAAAATCCCTGGTCATAATCATACCACAAACTGTCTATCAATGCATTACAAGCCACTGAGGACTTTTACCACACCACTTATAACATCACAGTTCATGATTATACCGAATGATCCCTGGTCATAATCATACTAAGTCCATCTATGCACGTAAGCCAAAGATGACTTTTAACATAAAATAAACATGAGGATGATGACAATGTTATAGGAATTCAATTAAACAAGTTCAAGAATTAGTTTATCCAGGAACTAATAATATCCAAATTGTCAACATGATACTTCTTTGTAAAGTAACAGTCAAGAATGCTCAGAAAAATATTTTCATGAAAAGATACTGGATGAAGCGCAAATATCAAGGATATTCCACTAATTTCATGGAGTATAGAAATCAAAACTTTAACCAAATGAGTATAATAAAGAATATATGAAACTGCAAATGGATTTTCACCAGCCATGCGGTAATCCACGTATACAGATCATTTTTACAATTTAATAAGGAATGAATATAAAGGATCATTCACCATGCATGTGGCAATCCACATAGACAGGTTATTCCAACAGAATAATAAAGAATGGAATAACAGAAGGATTCACCATGCATGCGATAGAGACCGCACAGACAGGTTATTCCCAACAGAATAATAAATGCGGAATAATAAATATGGAACCAGGTCAGGTGAAATTCACACCGACAGGATATTCCGACAGAATAATAAATGCGGAATAATAAATGATGGAACCAGGTCAGGTGAAATTCACACCGACAGGATATTCCGACAGAATCGTAAATAACGGAATAATAAAAGAATTTCACCAAGTATGCGGTACTTCGCATAAACAGGTTATTCCAACATAATAATAAAGAATGGAATAACAGAAGAAGATCACCAAGTATTGGGTAAACCGCATATACAGGTCATTCCACCAAGTATAGGGTAAACCACGCATACAGGTTATTCCAACAGAATAATAAAGAATGGAATAACATAAGTTCTCTTCATGAATAAGAAAGAATAACACCCCTTACCGTTTTAAAGAATAACTGAAATAAAGAAGTAGTTAAGTGGCAGAATACTCTTCTTCTTTCTCTCTATAGTTTCTCTCTCTAGAGTTCAGTGAATTCCTCAGAAAATAATGAAGGAATGAGCTTCTATTTATAGGAAAATGGAATGCATAGTAACTAATCCATGAACGGTCCAGATTGATTTACTTTAATCTGACGGTCCATATTTGAAGAAAAATCTTTTAAATAAAATATAATATATTCTATTTATAGAATAACTTTAATAAAGTATTCTGTTTTATATAAAAAGATGTTTCTGTTTTATTACGTTAATAATACGAATAAAACAAAACTTCATTATCGCTAAATAATTCATATTATTAATTGACAATAATTGAATCAAACTGAGTGACTTCTCACATAAGCATCAATACCGTGTGCTACTATGCAACCACACGTATTACTGTACTTTTACTACCGAGTAGTTCAACAGTATCAACGGTAAAACTTCCGCCGTTATTTTTAATAAAATATTTTTGTCGTTTTCTCAATCTGACAATAATTCCGTTGTGGGGTCCACCAATGATTGTACCGTCGTACGAATATTCCCCGTAAATAGTAACTCGTGAATAGTACTTCGACACAAAAAAGTGTCCCAAATACTCGAGTGAACAATACTAGAGTGAATAGTAATTTGGGCGAATAGTAACCCATGAATAGTAACTCCTGAATAGTAACTCCGACATAAAAAGTGTCTCAAATACTCGAGTGAATAATACTAGAGTGAATAGTAATTTAGATGAATAGTAACTCGTGAATAGTAACTCGTGAATAGTGACCATATATTTTATGACAACTTGTTTACTTAAAAAAAAATCACATATCACCCTTAACTTTAACCTTTTATCAATTTAACCATTTACCAAAATAGAAAAAATTGAATACTTTTATTTCATAAAATTCGGGGTCTCACATTAACCCTTACCCCTCTACTTGTTCAGGAACCGTCTCAGCAAATTCCAACTCAATTATATCATCTTCGTCCTTGTTGCGATACGGGTCACTGCTGAAGTCAATGTCGGACCTATCCTTTCAAAAACCAGTCTTGCGCAATAGAATGGAAAGAATGAAGATGTACGGCTCACAGACATCAGATATTTTAGTTTGTATGGATTTCCTTTTTGGTTGTAAAGAGTTGTAAACAGTTAGACACCTACGATGCACATCAAAAGTCAACAACAACCAATGGTCCGGTGATGACATATGAATTGGGAACAACACATAGTCAACGTTCCTCCATGGTGTGTTGACGTCCATAAACAGCCCACGTATGTATTCAGCAACATCACCCTCCCCAGACAGAATAATTTTGTCACAATTTTTTTTTGTATACTCCTCGAAAAGAGCGGTGATCTTGCTGTGAAACCAACAATCCGTGGTCGTTACCCTTATAGGAACACTTTCGGAATGTCTTGCCATTTTACGGAAATAATACAACGCAACATTGATGTGCTGAGCCAAAAAAAAATTAATAGGATATTAACAGTTGTTGGAAAATGCAAGTATGTGATGAATGTAACTAAATAATGTAAACATAACTATAAAAACATAAGTTTTAAAAAAAATACTCACATCGTCGTCTAACCACTGCCCAGGCGTCTTTAATTTATAGAACCATAGCTTCGATGATATTGCAATTGATCCAAATACAAAAGAAGGCATGATAATATCATTCTTTCCAGGAAATTTATCCGTCCTTCAATATAATAACATAATATTAGTATACACACTAACTTTAACAATTACCGTATTAATATACACACTACTACAAATCAAACTTGCACTTTCAATAATTAACATACTAAACAACCAACTTAATTTTAAACAGTACCCTGCTAACCAACAAATATTAAAATCAAAACCATAATCAAATAGTAACTAACACATAACTAATAGGTAACCAAAACATAAACACCCCATTTATTTAATATTAACATTTATTTAATATTTAACATTATACATTAACCAAAACAAAATTAGTCAGTAACCAATTAAGCATTATACAGTAACCAATGTAATATACACAGTAAACAATACAGCTTTCTATAGTAACCAATGACAGTAACCAAAACAACATTATATAGTATAATGTTGCCCAGTAACAAATACAGCAAACCAAAATCAGTAAATTAAACAACAATTTAATTTTAAACATTAATCTGGTAACCAAACCATAATCACATAGTAACCGAAACATAATTACTAGGTAACCAAAACTTAATCTAATGGTAACCAGAATATAAAGTAATAGTAACCATAACATTTATTTAATAATAACCATATGTTACTACAATAATACAAACTTTTTTGTTTCATAAAAAACTATAGCATTGTTAACAACAAAAAACAAACCTTTTTCTGTTGTTTATTCCAATTTTGAACCATTCTTCAAACAATGCCTCTTCAAATTTTGAGGGCATCTCCATGCATGATTTGGGGAATGCACTTAAACGTGCAAGTGTTTGACTAGCAGCACCCACTACAGTACATGATGAACCAACCGATCCGAACTCTGCTGTATATGGAGAACGTAAAATGGCACTCTTTAAAGTTTCACGTACAGGTCTACCACCGGCTTTGTGAACACTCTTCTCCAACTCAGCACACTTTGCTATGTCCTGAGTGGTGATAACCATAAAATCAAGAGCATACCTGCCTGCTGCCTCACCTTTCTTCCCCTTTTTCAGTTGACATAAAAATGTAATATATACGATTAGTAACCTGAATAACGTAAACTAATAACCAACTGACTGTACAACAGCCAACAAACTTAAATGAACATGATATATTAGTAATCTGAATAACATAAACTAGTAACCAAATCATAAAATAATAGTATACAAATTACAATATAATGGTAACCAAAACACAATATCATAGTAACCAATTCACTATATAATGGTAACCAAAACATAAATAACATTTAAATAAATGATGGCACATAATTATAACACTAACCTTATCAGCATCATACACAACAATCTCTTTCCCAGTACATTGGCTTAATATGTCAAAAGACGGCATGTCATTATAATTGTCAATCTGCACAAAATAAATAACAATTTAATAATTAAAACAAAAGACATATATCACATAACAAAATCAAACAAATATGTCTAACCTTGACATCTTCTTCATCATCATCATTTTTTTTTTCATCAGGCTCTTCAACCATAACATCACGTTCAACTTCATTAGCAATCTCAATTACATTCATATCATTATTCTCCACGAGAATTGACACATCATCACCAACTTCATTACCCAATTCAATTTTATTCACACCCTTCTTCTCAACTTCATCCAACACATCATCACCATCATTATTCTTATTCACCTTTGAACCATAATCAACAACCTCATCAACATGAACCTCCTCCACCCTAACATTAGCATCCTCATCAGCAACTTCACCACCTTCACCGCCTTCATCTCCTTCATCTCCTTCATCGTCATCGTTGTCATCATCATCATCATCATCATCATCATTATCACCAGCATTGTCAGAATCGTCATCATCTGAATCACCATCAAGCTTTTTGCCCCCTACGTCTTTGATAGCACGTAACTCATCTCTAATAATAAACCTAATGTCCCTACATAACTGAACATGTAAAAGCTGCATTTCATCTTTAATATCAGTTCGCAACTTTCCAAATTCTTTCTTCAATTCATAAACTTCTTTCTTCAATTCAGACACTTTCTTCTCCAACGGCTTAGACCGTACATCAATTGCCTCTTTCACAACAGAAATATCAACACCAATGTTGTCAGCCTTCACTTTTTTATCTACTTTTTTGTCACCATCCTTCCCATTAAAAAAGTGAAAACCGCCCAAATCAAGCCGATCCTTCTCCTCGGCCGTGGGAATCAAACTGTTTATCCTCAGCTGAAAAATAATAAGTATACTTAAATATATCATCTAACAAACAATGTACAATTACATTGAAATAAACAGTAAATAAAGAATCATAAACACATAATCAGTAACCAAATACATATATACATGTAACCAAATGTATAATAAGTAGTAACCAACTAAATTTATAAATATAACCAAATGTGTATATTCGGGTAACCAACAACAATGTTGTTAGTAACCTGAATGTAATCTTATCAGTAACATTATTTGAATATTCAAGCAACCAAAAACATTGTAATTATTAACATGCATAAAAAATAATCAGTAACCAAATGTGTATATAAAGGTAACTAACTACATTGTTGATAGTAAACTTCACATAATATTTTCAATTATCAATTATATAACTAAAGGTAAATCAACATACCTGTCCGGAACAAAAAACTAATTCATTCAACTTGTCATTTGAAAGCGGCTTCATTAACTCCTTCCATTTGAATAAACGGGCATCCGACGGATGCTCGTCATTACATATACCCCGATTTTTGAATGTCGGAATAGTTTCAAACATAAATACTTGGAATACATACGGAAGCCCGTTCAACTTGTACAACTTGGTGTAATGATCCATGTAAAAATTGTATGTTGAAACACCATTCTTTCCTTTCCTATAACGCCCCTTCAAAGCATTAGACAAAGAGTACTTTGTCATCTCAAAAGCAACTTTCCCCCAAGGAAAACTACTAACATCGCCATAACACAAAAAATTAACCATTGCCTCATCAACGTAATTTTCAGAAAATGTGCACATAATGAAATTAAAGACCAAAAATATCATAGACATCTTAATATCCTCGTCATCATCGTCAAAAATTGCCTTCCTAAATATCCTACCTATACTACTACGTGTCACAACTTCGTCACCAAAAAACTTACCAATAAGCAAATTCTCCATACCTTTATATGGAGTTATATCATCCTCACCCTTCCATCTCAACCCAGATATCATACAAAACTCAGGCAAACCGAACCTGACGCTTTTCTCTCCGAACAAAAACCACATTTCATCGTCATCCCTCTGGTGAACCTCCCTAACAAGAGCGTGGTGAATAATCTGGGAATACATTTGGTGCTCGCCAAACTCAAGAAAATTCCCAAAACATGTCGCCTTAAATTTATCCAGCTGACTCTTATTCAATTTATTTGCAATGATACTGGGGACTTCCATGTCGCACCAATAAATCACTTTTCCGTTGAATTTTCTGTTGCATTCTTCATAATAAAGATCCCATAACTGCAAGTAAACAAAATCAGATTTACAAAGTTAACTAACCAATCATATGATAGTAACCAAAATAACATAGACAAGTAACCAATATAGCTTTAGACAGAAAACAAAACATCATTAATCAGTAACCAATCTAGCATTAGACAGTAACCAAGACATCATTACACAATATAATATTTAGACAACAGATAACAAATCATTAGACATTAACCAAGACAATAACCAAGACAAAATTATACAGTAAACAACATTTTGCAAGAAGGTAACCAATGTAAATTGGTTACTTATTAACGCTGTCTTGGTTACCTTCATGCAACATTCTTGTTACTGTCTAATACATTGGTTACCAACCATGTGCTTAGCAATCATTAATCATTAACCATTCAGCATTATACAGTAACCAATACAATGTTGCACAGTAACCAATACAGCTTTATACAATATACTGGATAGACAATAACCAATACACCATTAGACAGTAACCAAGACATCATAAGACAGTGACCGAGACATCATTATACAGTAACCAATACACGCATAAGACAGTAACCAATAAATCATAAGACATTAACCAAAACACTCATAAGACAGTAACCAATATATCATAAGAGTAACCAATACATCATTAGACAGTAACCAAGACATTATAAAACAGTAACCAATACATCATATGACAGTAACCAAGACATCATAAGACAGTAACCAATACACTAATAACACAATAACCAAGACATCATTAGACAGTAACCAAGACACACAAGACTGTAACCAAGAAATCACAAGACAGTAACCAAGACACTCATAAGACAATAACCAAGACATCATTAGACAGTAACCAATACATCATAAGACAGTAACCAATACATCATAAGACAATAATAAATACATCATTAGACAGTAACCAAGACATCATAAGACAGTAACCAATACATCATAAGACAGTAACAAAGACATCATTAGACAGTAACCAAGACACTCATAAGACAATAACCAAGACATCATTAAATAGTAACCAAGACATCATAAAATAGTAACCAATTCAGTTTTGGTTACCTACATGCAACATAGTGGTTATTATCTAATGCATTGGTTACCAATCATGTGGTTACCAAACATTAATCATTAATATTATGGAGTAACCAATTAAGCATTGTATAGTAACCAACTAAGCATTATACAATAAACAGTAACAAAATTTAAATTAACACACCTTTAAAATTCTTTGAGTTGGAATTATCTTTTGGATAAGCACTTGAGCTTCATTCTTCACAGTAACATCAAAATCAGAATCTAATTGCACTTCGGAATGTTTGATATCGCTATGTATCACCAAACTACTCTCATTCTTACTCGATTTATAACATACATCCTTCCCCTTTCCCTTCCCCTTGCTCTCCACAACAAATTTCTTCAATTTCTTAACAGAACTACCCTCCACAATCCTTTTCCTCTTCCCATCCTTCTTCCTTGTATCAACCATTCTATACAAAACATAAAAATAACAAAAACCAAAACAATGAATACTGCATTCTGTTAGTAAACTACTATAATATATAATACATTAAACTATTAAGAAAATACTCACTTGAACCAATAATAAACACCAGATTCGATCAATGGAGAAGAATAACGAGTAACAACTACAATGAACCAGACGAGTAAGAACGACAACGACAATGAACCATAAAAGTAACGAGTAACAACGACAAAGGCGAACAACTCAACGAGTATGCCGAACAACTATGATATAGACGAAGAACGAACGAACAAGTATGAAGAACAATAACCGGAAACAAGATTTTTTAACTCCGATTACGTTTAGTCGCAACAGATGATAGAAGCAAGGGTTTCAGCATGCAAAAGAGGGTTTGGTAACTGCAGAGGTTATCACGCTATTCAAAAAAAAATACAAATGACAAGCGGTTATCACGCTATTTGATAAAAATAATTTTTTACGGTTTCAAGCCATTAATATTTATCCTTAATCCTAGATATATTACTATTGTAAATATATATGATAATATTATATTTTTGTAATTATTTTATTAATGTATGATTTTTGTAATTATTTTCATAAATGTACTATAATGTGTAATTGATCCTATACATATTTCTCTCACAAACCTCATTTCCATGTACCAGCTAAGAGGGCCGAATTAGTGGATCCACTGAAGTGGCCCAATTATGTAATGATCAAAAGTCAAAACATAAGAATTCTTCTCAAGACCTCCCGCATTTTATTCCGAATTTATAACTAAAAACAACAAATACGACGTCGTAGCTCATTGACTCACTGTCATACACTAGCTTAAACACACGTCATAATAGGCTACTCGTAAAATGTCATCATCACCCCTAGTTCACCAATCAAATCACGAGCTGACACGT
Organism: Panax notoginseng; assembly: GCA_016801055.1. Lineage (NCBI taxonomy): Eukaryota > Viridiplantae > Streptophyta > Magnoliopsida > Apiales > Araliaceae > Panax > Panax notoginseng. The sequence goes on from CM029022.1 coordinate 21,105,281, forward strand.
AGACAGTTTTGCAACATGTGCGCTCATTAGGTAGTTAGGGGCATTCCCGTAGTAAATTAAAAATTCATGGCTTGATACACAAATCAACAATTAACGTATTCACCTTTTCCTTACCATGGAAGCTTTGGTGGAGAGACTAGGAACTAGGAAGAAGAGAGTTCCCCTCTGCTCTCTGTCTTTCTCTCTCCTCACATTTCTTGGACCTTCCTGAACACCCTTTTTCTTCTTATATATATATATATATATATGTATATCTGCGTTGTTTATTTGACGACAGTAAGAAAGAGCAACCTTTACCATATTTGAAGGCGAATTCAAGAAACAATTTACCCAGATTGAAAGAGGAAGCTTTCTTCTATTATTACTATTATGGACTCAGATTCTTGGGCTCGTCTCTCTAATTCATCCAGGCGTTATCAATTTCGATCGGGTCAGTGTGTAGATAAATTGGGAAAAAATAATTGAAAGTTTGTGCTTTTTTGGGAATTTAGAGAGTTTTGATTTTGGAAAGAAACGGGGCTTACATTTTTGTTGTTTTTATTAAGGGTTTTGCTTTGTGTATTTTGCAGATCCTTTTAATGGAGGAGAGGAGATGGAAAGTGATGAAGGGTCGAGGCCAGAATTTCTATGTCCGTTTTGTGCGGAGGATTTCGATATGGTGGGGCTTTGTTGTCATATTGACGAGGAGCATATGCTGGAAGCTAAAAATGGGGTATTTTTACCTTTTATTTTCATTTGTGTGTATTTTGGGAGCTAAAGGTTATTGCTTTATGTTTTTTTTTGAGTAGTTATGTTAGTTCAGTAGTTGGGGCACATGAGCTTTCTTTTGATTTTTAACGTGGTAAAGTTTTTCTTGAAAGTTGCTCATTGTAGAGGAATTGAACTTTGTGTTGATTCTGATTCTAAATTGCATTTATATGGCCTTCCAGGACGCAAACTGTTGTATATTATTTGTATAGTCTATAAACAGCAGAGTACCTTTTGTTATAATTTTTTTTTGAGTATTAGCATCCTGAATTTGTTTGTGAATTGCTATTCTTTGACATATAAAGAGTACATAAATGTTGGAAACTTATTTTGAACTATCGAATAGTTGAAATTAAGTGCATAACTTTCTTGCCAAGGTATGATTAAGAAACCAGAGTATCAGTTGCTTGTGTACACTTTATGATGCAAAGCTATTGATGCATATCGTGTGTACACTGTACAAGTGTCAATTTTTATTTTTGAGATAAAAGAATAGGAGGAGATGTATAGGCATGAGTCCTGCTACTAGAGAATACCATGCAAGTAAATTGCTTATGGTGAAAATAATTTTACAGGTTGATAGTTATCAGAACTTTTATTTTTATCCAATTTTATTATTGGAATCAACTGCATTGTTTTATTTTCAATCTTTTGTAGTTTTACAGTTGCATATAGGAACTCGTCTTTTTGGATCCCACTAATCTACATTGCTCATGTACTTTGATCATTGTAAGAGGTTTTAACACAGATTGAAATGTTCTCATATATTCTATGAGGGTCTAAATTCAGATTTTCTTTGTAATTACTTGCTGAAAGCTGCTGCCCTGCGATGCAAAAATGTAACCTCATGGTTTACATCTTGTGTTTTTACGAATGCATAAGCAATGAAAAATGTTTGTATTATCAAAGAAGGATAGAAAAGAGTAAATATGGTCATGCTTTAACACTTAAGTTTCTAGGTATCTGCATGCAATTGTGAAGAGGCTCTCCTGAGCACGAGCAGGAGAGATTTTGTTAAGTGTCTGATTAGAGTTGTCAAGGATTGTTGTCAAGCAGCTGCTTTAGGGACAGTGTAATAGTAAAATAATAAGTAAATGGTAATTTGATTGACTCGGTATCTGGTAAGATGTATGTATGGATTGGATGCTTTTAAGGTCATGCTATTTGCATTGTTTTTCTATTTTTGGAATTGCTCTTTATTATGAATCTGTCATTTGAATTATTTTTTGAGTTGTTTTTTAGCACTACTAAGTACTAATGCTAGATACATTTTTTGTGTAATGAAGGTGTGTCCAGTTTGCGCAAAAAAGGTGGGGATGGACTTGGTTGGCCACATCACCATGCAACATGGGAGTATTTTAAAAATATCCTTTTCCTAAAGTTTTTGGTTTCTATATCTTGTTGTCGAGGTGTAATTTGATGCATAATATAAGATTAATATGCATATATTGTCTTATTATTGCTATTGCAGATTATACCAGTTTTTAGGTAATAGGTTGATAATTTCAATTTTGTTTTATGGTTTTACGTATTCTGGACCAAAGGACTAGTATTTCTTTGGACTTCCTTCCGTAGATAAGTACATAGTCGAAGATCTTATATTTGTACTTTTGTTGAGACTTCTGGTCACAAAAATTGTCCTTTCATTTTAATTTCTTATTGGAATTTGTCGATGTCTAATCTTAGTAAAGACTTATATAGGCTTCTGTAAGCAGTTTTATCTTCCTTAGTAACTGTTCTAGGTTTCTTCTTTTAGGAAAATCTGTGCGAGTATCTTTAATATAAATGGACTAGTTATTCCGGTTAGTTGTTATGTAACTTTTTAACCACTTCTCCACTTGCCTTGGGATATTTTGTGTTTATATCTTTATTAACCAAGATCCTTTATCACTGCAAAGTATTCCTTGTTAAATTTCTTCTATGTATTTTTGGTTCATATTCTTAACTTACTACTGAAGAATTTCTGCTCTTCTAGGTTAACCAAGCAAATTTCCTATCAAACAACTTGTAATATTTCATATAGATTTTCTGATTTTCATGAATAATTGTTTTCCCTTGACTAAAGATAACGTGCAGCGCAAGAGGCGATTTCGTAAGGGTGGATCTAATTCAACACTTTCTATTTTGAGAAAAGAGTTACGGGAAGGAAATCTGCAGTCCCTTCTTGGGGGATCTTCGTACTTGGTTTCTACCAACAATACAGAAGCTGATCCATTGTTATCTTCATTTATATGCAATCCACCTGTAAGTGATGAACCAACAAGCGCTGAACCTCATTCTTCAGATGAAGCTTGCTTTGTAGAGGATAACTTAGTTGAAGACTCCTCAGAAAGGTACTAACAGTGGACTAACTAATAGCCTCTATTTCTTTTTTTTGGTTATTTTTCATTATTGATGTCTAAATCCTGTTGTTATAAGTTGTAGTTAAAATTGCTGGAAGGCAGGTGAGGTGGCTGGGGATCATGCTTATTATCATACTGTGGTATCTTATTTATTTATTCTTTATTTTTGGGGGGTCGAGTAATGTGAACATTTCTCGATCTAAGTTTGTTATTAGTATAAGATATGTTTGTATTTAAGTTGTAGCGTTGCCCGCGGGGGTGGGTGGGGTTGCCAAGTGTACTTTTCCCTATTAACATTCATGTGGCAATAGTCCGGATCCATTAAAACAGGCAAGATACAGGTTTGTGTGTATTTAATTTGCACAGAGTTTTGAACAACACTAGTCGGATCACTAATGGATGATTGAGAGATAACTTCATTGAGTTTAAATGTCAAATTCTTGAAAAGGCATTGACAATTTATTTGGTCATTTGCACTTTAATTGTGGAAGTTTACCGTCGTTTAAAGATTGTAGGATTATTGATTGATTTCTTGAATAAGAACGGTTGACTTGGAATTGGTGCTTGGAACAATTTTTGAATGCACAACTGGCTGGAAAAAATAGTACTCATATTTCATTACTAGCAATTAATATCCAAGTACTAAAGCTACACTGAATTCTTGTCATTATTTTGTATTTGAATCCCCTTGATGAAACTTTTTCTTAGGTTTGTTGATCTGATATCTGTTCATGTAACAGAAACATCCCACAGCCTCCGTTGTCGGACAAGGACCAAGAAGAGAAAGCTAGGAAATGCGAGTTTGTCCAAGGTCTGCTGTTGTCGACTTTTCTTGATGATATCTTATAAAGCTATGTGGGATATTGATGTAATTCACTTTGCACTACTGATATTCATGACCAAGTATTGGTTGTAGTTTCAACTTTGAAGAAAAGAAGGAGAAGATATGCCTGTGTTATCAGTGGAAGTAGCCAAGGGAGAGATCTCTCTGTACCCACGTATTGTATTTAAGCCTATATGTGCATAATGAAAAATAGTACTACAAACATGTCTTATTTTGGTATTCATGCTTTTCCCATATTACCCCTGAAGTTTTTACCCTTGTCTTGTGAACCCCATGCAATGCTGTGGTTTTAGTAGACTTGGAATATTCCACGGAAATGCCCCTTAAAACAGCTAACCAGGGAGTAAAACACCCCTTTTAATTAACTAGAGTGAAATGTTCTCTCTGTTACTAGGGTGGGCAAAAAATTCTGTATTTTTGGTTTTTAGTCAAATTGAATCGGTCTGAACCGGTCGGTTAGGTATCGGTTAGGTAACATTATAGGGAACCGATATATCGAATATTTGGTCATTATTGATTTTTTAAAGTCAATTTAAAATAATTTTAAACACAAGAAATCTTTTAATTTTATTTACTGATTGTCGTTAATTATCAAAAAGTGTGGATTCATTATAAGATTTATAATTTCAATTTTTTTATAAATCATTTTAATTTTAAACTTGTAAATGTACTAAATTAATTTTTAAAAATCAATAATAATCTTATAATTTAAAATAAAAAAAATTACAAGATGTAAAGTTCGCTGATGGCAGTATACATGCCATTTTTATGCTTTATTCTACGAGAGCAAACATTAATTACATAGTTTCTATTATTACTCAAATTATTAAATATAATTTTGGTTCTTTCATTATTTTCTGTCCAATAAATAATATTTTTTTCAATACAATAATAATATAGACAATTGATATTATATTTAATGTTATGCAATTAATTTGTGCACAACTCTAAAACGACTTATATTAATAGACAGAAGGAGTACTATTTTACATTTGTGTCTCCTTGGATGTTTACGAAATGCAATTTGACTACTAATAATAGAGTCCTTCTACATGGATATTTTTGTTGGACCGGATAATTGGACATTTTCAAAAAAAAATTCTCGTGACTCCCAAAAAGTGTTGGGTTATTTACACTTCATAGTACATTTATAGACAATAAAACTGCATTCAGAAAATATTTACAAAATTAATACATTTTTAATATTTTATTTACAAAATTAGTGCATGAGTTTACCCTCCCCTCCCTCCCTCCCTCCCTCCCTCCCTCCCTCCTCCCATGGTTAAGAACCAAAATCTCATCATCTCTCTCCTCGCCCCACGAATCCTCCATCTTCACCATCTCTCCCCAATTTCCCTCCCCGACGAACTCGATGACATCTCTATTCCAGAAAGCCACCCTCCCCTCCGTTGAATTTTTTTTCCATAGTGCAGTTAGTAACTAAACCTTCATACAAAAGTAACTAATTCAGTTTTATTGGGTTACCAATTAATTATAAAAAATTTCATAACAGTTTCCAAATGTTACTTGAATTTGTTTTCTTCAACATGTGCAACCAACAGTTTTATTGATTTCTGCAATGGTCGTCGTTGATATATTTTTTTCATAGTGTAGTTGGTAGTCAAATTTTAATACAAAAGTAACCAATTTTGTTTTATTGGGTTACCAATTAATTATAAAAATTTAAAAACAGTTTCCAAGTGTTACCTGAATTTATTTTCTTCAGCATATGTAACCATGAACTGTTTTATTGGGTTCTGCAATGATCGCCGTTGGTACATTTTTTTTCATAGTGCAGTTGATAGCCAAACTTTCATACAAAGGTAACCACTTCAGTTTTATTGTATTACCACCCACGTGCTCTGTGTCTTGTGTATCTCATCAAACATAGCATTAAAACTCTTGAACTTCTCCTTCAATATCGCCTTCACCATTTTTCCGTTCACATTCAATCCGTTCATAGACAAGCACGGCAAAAGCTTTCCCCATGTTTCTCTTTGATAGTTCTTATGGTATGCTCGGAGATCCGACGATCTCTTCCGACACCGTGTTTCCCCCAATATGCTTTTAATCTCCGACGATCCCTTTATTTTCTACAATATGTACCGTCCATTATTTATCAGAAAAATTAGGTTCAACGATGTGTTTTTATATGGTTTTGATTTTGTGTCCACATTCGTGTCCAATAAATCCATCACTTTCGATAATTGTAACTAGAACGGTGATTGTGTCGCCGCCGCCGATCAAATTAAAAAAAAAGGTAGAATAAGAATTGAGTTTATAGGAATTTGAAGGACAAACTCAATTGGGAAAGGTTTATTGTGTTGCATTCTTTTTGTAATTATTTTGTGGATGCACTAATCTTGTAATTACTTTCTAATTTTTGTATAGTAGTATAAAGAACCCAAAAATATATAGTATTTATTCCAACTGGAATTTTTATAGAATATAGTGTTTTAGGTGTAATTTGTATAGTGTATATCCTGTTCTTGTATATGTATTCAAATTATAACTAAAACACTATATTGTGTTAAAATTTCAGTTGAAATAAATACTATATATTTTTTGGGAGTCATAAGAAAAAAAATGGAAATGTCCAATTATCCGGTTGAATAAAAATGTCCTCCTAAACTTATTACTAATAATATCTAGGGGTGGGCAACCGGTAAATATCGGTCCGAACCGAACTGGTACCGAACCTGACCAAATTTTGATACCGATACCGGTACTGATTGGACCGATTTATCGGTACCGATTTTTACTGAAAATTATTATTATTATTATTATTATTATTATTATTATTATTATTACTATTATTATTATTAATATTATTATTATTCTTATTATTATAATCATTATTGATAAGGTTGGTTCGGTTGTGATAAGGTTGGTTCTTTATATCTTCGGTTGTGATAAGGTTGGTTCGGTAGTGATAAGGTTGGTTCGGTTGTGATAAGGTTGGTTCTCTATATCTTCGGTAGTGATAAGGTTGGTTCGGTTGTTATAAGGTTGGTTCGGTTGTAATAAGGTTGGTTCGGTTGTGATAAGGTTGGTTCTTTATATCTTCGGTTGTGATAAGGTTGGTTCGGTTATGATAAGGTTGGTTCTTTATAACTTCGGTTGTGATAAGGTTGGTTCGGTTGTGATAAGGTTGGTTCGGGTTGTATAAGGTTGGTTCGGTTGTGATAAAGTTGGTTCGGTTGTGATAAGGTTGGTTCTTTATATCTTCGGTTGTGATAAGGTTGGTTCTTTATATCTTCGGTTGTAATAAGGTTGGTTCTTTATATCTTCGGTAGTGATAAGGTTGGTTCGGTTGGTTCTCTATATATTCGGTTGTGATAAGGTTGATTCTTTATATCTTCGGTTGTGATAAGGTTGGTTCTATATATCTTCGGTAGTGATAAGGTTGGTTCGGTTGGTATAAAGTTGGTTCTTTATATCTTCGGTAGTGATAAGGTTGGTTCGGTTGGTATAAGGTTGATTCTTTATATCTTCGGTTGTGATAAGGTTGGTTCTTTATATCTTCGGTAGTGATAAGGTTGGTTCGGTTGATATAAGGTTAGTTCTCTATATATTAGGTTGTGATAAGGTTGATTCTTTATATCTTCGGTTGTGATAAGGTTGGTTCTTTATATCTTCGGTAGTGATAAGGTTGGTTCGGTTGGTATAAGGTTGGTTATTTATATCTTCGGTAGTAATAAGGAAAATTATTTATCTATTTTATGAGTGAACAAGAGGAGTGGGGCGGCGATATTGGGAGCCAACAATTTTAGTTCAGCACATGGAGTTCAGGTGTGATATTTTGTCTTCGGCAAATATGGTCATTTTGTTAGGATAAATTTGTATACTCTCTCATTTATAAGTTCTTATAAATAAAAGACTGGGGGGCAATGTTGGGATGTAATTTGTGACGCCCCCAAAATAGGTATACATCACCCATTCTGAGTCGTCAAATACATGGTACATAAATAAATACAACTTCAGTAATACAATTGTCGTGCAGAATACGACAACACATATACTGTGAGTTTGAATACAAATATTGTCTACTAGAGAGTATACAAACTCAAAAGGAGTCCTCATTACAATTATCACACTATTTCACAGAATAGTGAAGACTACTAATGCAACCATCTGGACCGTCAATCCATTCCCCGACTAGTCCCAGCTATATTCTCATTTTCTGAAGAGAACAGTGAAAGAAAGGGTGAGCTCAACTAGCCCAGTAAAAAATATTATGACTAAGATAATGTACAACAAATTATCATTAGTCTTCAACAGGAAAAAATCTAATAAAATATAATAGACAACAAGTTTTAGATCAACAACTACAGCGAAAAAAACAATCCATTAGAAGAGTCAAGTAGAGCATAAAATCTACTATCTTCTATGATTTAAAAGATTTATCATAAATTTTATTGCTGAGATTCAGCTTAATAAATAATCTACATCATCGAATCATCCCTACACTACGGGCCAAAGATAATCGTGTTTTCATCAACGGTCATAATCATGCCATAAAATAATTTATCTTTGCACCCTTGGCCGAAGAGAATACATGGCCATAATCATACCAAAAATTATCTATCAATGCACTACGGGCCAATGAGGACTTTTACCACATCATTTGTAACATTACTGTCATGATTATACCGAATAATCCCTAATCATAATCATACCAACTCCATCTATGCACTATAGGCCACAGATGATTTTCAACAGAATAAAAACATGAGGATGATGACAATGATATAATAATTCAATAAAACAAGTTCAAGGATAAATTTTAAAGATTTATAATTTAATTTATCAAGAAATCAATAACGTTCAAATTGTCAACATGATACTACTTTGTGGAGTAAAATTCAAGAATAATACTCAGTTGATCATATTCATTTCAACACCTGTTCATCTTTGTATTACGGGCCAAAGATATTCATCAGGTAATCATTCATCTTTGCACTACAGGCCAAAGATATTTAGTAATATCATCATTTAGGACTGAGGATGATGAAAAATATCTTAAAGAAAATGAATCCAGTGAGATAAAAGAGCAAATATTAGAGATTCGTATTACAGTTTATCCAAGTTCAATAATACTCTGAAATAATCAATTTCGAAGCAGAATTCAAAAATAATGATTAAAACATAGATACAATCAAAGATAGAAATCATAATAGCCATCTTGGATAAAAAGAAGAAAATCTCATTTTTCGGTGAACAATGCCGTATTCGTGAATAGTGTCGTATACGTGAATAGTGCCGTATACGTGAATAGTAACCCCGACACAAAAAATTTTAAATTTGATAAAAAGTTTAAACCAATATTTCGGCACGATATTAAAAGAAATAATATCATTTACGAAGAAAATAACATCCCTTACGAATATTAAACGAAAATAATATTCATTACGAATATTAAACGAATATAATATTTCTCGCGGATATTGAACGAAATAAAATTTCTTATGAATATAGAACGGAAATAATATTCATACGAATACGAAAAATAATATCTCTTCAAAATGTGAAATAAATAATACCCCTTACCTCAGAATAACCGTACTTCTGACTGAATTTCGGATATAGTGCTGACAGAAACTTGCACTAAATAGCAACTCTCAAAGTATTAAAATACTCATAAAATACGCTCGAGAATTTAGAGAGAGAAAGAGAGAAAACTTATAAATTCTGGTGTGATTTTCAATTCTAACTTAGCCCTCTATTTATAGGAAAATATTAGCACGCCGAAGCAGACTTGACCTGCAACCTGATGGATTTACCTGCTACTATTGCCACCCACCATATTTAAAATAAAATTCAGCACATTTCTTCACCAACCACAAGTGGGACCCACTCAATTCTAAAATTTTCTATCAAAATCATTTATAAACCTAATTTCCGAATCAGTCACCTCTTAAAATTCATAACAAATCATACGTTCATTTTTAACGGTTCAAAATTTGTGGACATATACTCAACTTATATATGTATAACATATCCAAAAATCACAACGATCTAACGGTCGGATTAAAAATTATGACTCACGCAATATATCTAAAAAATACTGATTTGATTTTTAATACCTCCATTCCGACAGAAATACTGATAAAACACCTCAACATTAATTCCTTCAATAATAACCACATAAATAAATCCATCATTTATATCCACATCAAATAAATATTTCCTTATCATATATATCAATAATTAATTATTCACAAATAATATTACAAAATCACAATTATGACAACTAGGCCGTTCCCAGGAAAGAGGGGGCTTTCCAATAAGAATTTCTCCTTACTGGCGCGCAATTAGGTGACCAAACATCTCCTTAGACAGAACTTTCTAGACATTGCCAATAATGCTATCTAGTAATATTATTCAAATAATATGAATTATTGATCTGATAATGGGAAATACTGTGCAGTAACAATTATTGAAACAACAATAATATAAAATATCAACGCAGTAATTATTGAATTAATAAAATAAAATATTGAACAGTAACTACTATAACAATTATTGAGTAGTGCCTTCTTACGTAAGGATCAATAATTCAAAAATACTGTACAAAATCGTGTGCTACTGTGCAACCTTGCGTATTACTGTATTTTAACCACTGGGTATTCCAACAGTGTTAACGGTAACAACTACGCTGTTATTTATAAAAACTCAATTTTATCGTTATCTTCATCCGACCATTTTTCGTTATGGGGCCCACAAATAGATGCGCAGTCGTACGAATATTCCCCGACAGAAAGAATATTTCACGACCAAACGAATATTCCCCGACAACAAATGAATATTTTATAACCACTTGCTTATTTTGTAAAATTTACACATTTCACCTATAATTAACCATATTAATCAAATCATCCCTTACTATTTCAAAATAATAAATAGAGGAAATTTAATTTCATTTAATAATAAGTTGGGGTCTTACATAATTATTTGGGTCTAGCCATGGTGCAGTCCAATCTATTTAATGGTCCGAATCTGGTGATGGCCCATATGTATTTATTGTGACAGTGAAAGAGTCCTTATTAAGGTATGATTGTATTTTCTTATTTGGAGGGATAAGGAATCCTTCTCCTAGTTGGATATATGTGGAGGTTACTTATATATATACGGCGACAAGCTAAGGTTTAGAGGAGGGGGAACAAAATAGAACACAGTATCATAGAGCACAAGAGATACAATACAAATACACAACTTGTACTCCCAATATTATTATAGTGGATTACTCTCTCTCTCCGTGATTTTTTCCCAATTGGATTTTCACGTAATTCTTGTGTTCATACTTTATATTTCTTTATTTATGTTTATTCGAGTGTATTTCGTAAGTTTGATTTCACAACAATTACTCCATCAACCGTTGACTCGATTTTGGCCTGCTGTTTTGGTGATTTTGTCAGGGGTACAAAATCAGACGTTAACAATTATTATTAATTATTTATTAATAATAATAAAAATATTAGAAAACTGGTATATACCAGTCCGGTTCGGTAATACCGAACCATAAAAAGGTCATACCGAAATCGATATCGAAAAACCGTTATACCGATTTTTTTATACTGAAACCGGACCGTTTCTTTTTGTACAGAACCGGCCGGTTCGGTCCAGTCTGAAAAACCGAAAAAACCAAAATATTTGTGTTAGTTTTCTTAGAACTCATAATCTGGAGCAATTTCTATACATTCATTTATGAACTAAATACCATCACAGAGCTTTAAAGGAAACTTGTTAGCTACTTTTCTAACCTAATTATGTACTCAGCTTCTATATTTATACAAACTGTCTACCTAACAAACTAAATGTAAAAGACATAAAAGCCAACATAAATAATGAGCTTATTACAATACCAACCTTGTGTAATTGTAACAAGCAACTACTTGACTATTGAGCCTATTTTGTTGTGTATCTAATATTGTAAAACAAGTATTAACTTGTTTTTGATCTTGTGATTTTGTGTTAGATAGATAATATCTGTAATAATTTGGCCAGTCCTAATAATATCATATCATAATCATATTGGACCAATTTTGGCTCTCGCTAGTTCCCAACCAACTAATTATATGCATATCATTTTATAGATTAATTAATGAGCAAATTAATCCAGCCGTCCAAACCAAAATTACAGCGTTCTTTTTATACTAGTACAATTTTTTAACAAAATTCCTGTTCAAGAATATTAAAGATACAAATATTTTGATCGATCGTATTCACATATATGACGACAAATATGCAAAATTAATGTGTGATGATACATGCATCTAATTATATGTATATAATAAAGATCGAGTACAATTAATTTAAGACGAATGCATATGAGAATATTGCTAGCTAGCTTTTTCAGTGTTTGTTAATTGGTCATACTAGAAATCAATGTACCTCATATTTGACTATTTGTAGATCGAGGTTCAATTAGGAAAATGGAGTTGAAGTGCAATTAGCAGATGATGATGTTTTATTCATACGGTTATTAAAAAAATATTACAGTAATACACACTCTTGAATTGAGTTGAATCAGACAAAATATAACAACAAACAAAGCCAAGCACCACAGGGTTTATTAATGAATAGGATATATATATATATATATATATATATATATATATATATATATATATATTTTGACTTAATTAATTTGCTAGGAGGTAAGCCTCAACAGCCTTGAATAGGAGAGTTGACTTGTCTGAAGCATCCTTGAGATTTTCTTCTGGGATAACGGCATCACCTATGGTGTTATATATGGTGGTATTCTTCATAATGCTCCCTCCTTCCGTTGGCACAACCGTGAAATGGTTAGTGATGGATTCAATAATGCCCAAAAGTAAATCACCTTCTATAATTGTGTAACTGTAGGTCAATGCACCCTTGTCAATGGCATCTATCCGGGTCTTCATGCTGTTAAATGGGGTGGCTGCAAATTAATTATTCATCATATATATTAGAAACAATTTAATTAATTATAAGAAAAAAAATGCAACACACACACATATATATGTCTTGGTTCAATAATATTTACAATTAATGACAAATAGTTTATTGTGAGATTAATTGTATATACTGTATTGTCGCAGAGTATTACGCGCATGGATAATTTATCGTACACCCTAAAATTAGCAGATGCTGCGAGTCTATCTATGTATATCTATATGTATATATTTGTATATAAATGATTAAGAATTAATTAATGCATGAAAAGGAAATTAATTAATTAATTACCATCTCCTAGAGTGATGTGTTTGATGGTTCCAACTCCTCCATCTCCCTCAAGAATTTCGATACTCTTAATACCCTGCGGAAAAGCCTCAGGGACAACTGTATCCATGTCAAGGAAAGAACCCTTGTACAACTTCTCGGCTGGGACTGAGGAAGGAGCCTCGGCTTGGGTCTTTTGGACACCCATGATATATATAATAATTATTGGAGTTTGAAATTAATTAATTAAGGACACCAAAAAAACACAAAGTATATATAGTACTCCACTTCTACTGATAATACGGTGCGAAGGAATGAGAGGAGTAGAGCTGCTATTTATACTACTACTGAGTATTGAGGCCTGAATTTAAAATATATGTATTAGAAAAGTAGATGTTTGATTCCTTAATTTGGAGTAGCACATGTCAATTAATGTTGCCTATCAAAGTTGAACGGACTTTCAGCAGTTGGATGGTAGGCGAGGAGTGATTGCCCACAACACCATGACTGTATTTCCATAAATTTAGACTGAATTATACTTATAAACTTAACAATATTCAATATATGAGATTGACATAAATTTTAGGAAGACTTTACTTCTTACACAACTCTTTAAAAAAAACACTAATATTTGACCACGTTATTGACAATTAAAAAGTCAACATAAACATTTACAATATATATTATTACCGTTTGAAAATTCATCGTAATTATGATAATTATCATCAAACAATTTCTCAACATATAAATTTTTCTTGATGACACTTGAATTTGTCAATAACTCTTTTTTTTGGAGTGCCAATCCACTTTAGACCGTAGTTTACGTATGTACATAATTCTATGCTCCATTTTGAAATAAAACACTTTGATTTATATAGTGATGAGATACAATAATACACCATGGCTATATTTATTTGCAATAATTACACTTAGGATATAACTATTAATTTTAAGTATTTTATTTATTTTTAAATTTGAGCTTGGTACTATTAGTTCAGGAATTGTAAAATATCTTAATATTAGATATTATTTAATACCATGTTCTACCTGATATTATAATCCCTATCATTTGGGACTAAATTTTTTTAGACAAAATTAAACGTAATATTTTTTTAAAATGACCATAATAACATTTCACGTGCTGTTATATAAATTAACAGTAAATAGAACTAAACATTCTCAACGAAGAAACATGGGGGGAAAAAATTAAAAAACTAAATAAACAATAATAATAATAATGAGCTAGTCAGTTCAAATCCTAGAATTATCTATTGATGAGCATTACATGTAGAGTGTCTGAACTTTACTATCTTCTTTATTTAAAATTATAACTTTATTTAAAATTAAATTATATAATTAGTATCACGGAGTATTTGTTTGAATAATATAATCACTTATTTAAAAGATTTTAATTAATTATTCATCATTTTTTGATGTATAAACAAATTTAAATTATAATTTAAAATATGTTATTATTGATAAAGGTATAATAGTCTAAATAATATTTTTTTTATCCAATCAATTAATTAATTTTAAAAATACAAACATAAAATTATTTTAATATCTTTTTTTTTGCCCCTTTCATGGAGTAACTGAGCTGCACTTTAGTACAAAATCTTTCACAAACTGTAGACGAGGATAAGATATACAAGTTGGTCCAATTAAGAACAGCCCGAAAGTGACCTTCACGGATCTGTTTAGTTAAATAAGTCTGTTTGGTAACCATTTTGTTTTTGTTTTCTAAGCTTAGAATTGAGTCATTTGACTGCAAAAAGGTGACGGTGCAAAAACTGCTCTTGTTCTCTCATTCTTATTTTTTTCTCCTCACTCTCTTATTCCTTTTTTATCATATTTTTTTTCTTTTAAAGAATTATTATTTTTACAAATAAAAGTAATAGTTCAACGAGTTGTTTCTTACATAAATAATGCTCTGTCCATTCCTAAAAGATTATCGTTTTAAAAAAAAAAAATTATTCCAAAATATTTGTCGTTTACAACTTTCGAGGAGAATAAATTATTTACTTTCCTATATTACCCCTACCTTCTCTCATTGTCCCAAAAAATTCTCTCCCTTGTATTAATAGTTTTAAACTTTCCATAAAGGGGTAGTGATAGAATTTCAAATAAATTTTACTTGGTAAATGATACTTTCTTAATCCATATGTCAAAACCTTAAACGATAATCTTTTAGGAACGTAGGTAATAAATGGGACATCTCATACATATGTGAGATATATTTTGTTAAAATATTAAATTTTATTTGTGAAAATATTAAAATTTTAAAATTATTACATGACTTATAAATTTTCTTGTTTGTATCTTTCATAACATTTTTTAACTCCGACATTTATTTTTAAAAAAATAATAAAATCATTCTGTCAGAAATACTAGTAACTATAATTAAACAGTAGCGTGGGCAATAACATGGAGTAGAATTTAGGAAACTGATAAATTTATAATAAAAAATAATATTTTTATATAAAAATAATTGTTATAAATCTTATAATAATACTTTTTATTTATGTGAAAATATTAAAAATATTGTGAAAATATAAATTTCCTCAAATTTAACATCAGTGATAGCCGCCGGTTTTGAATAGCAGGAGTAGAAATTTGGTGGGGGCGTCTTCTAGACAGGTTGATTTTTGCCAAGTGATAGTGGGCTAGTGGCTGTGGAGACTAGGCAAGAAAATCCAATTTAATACCCACAATTTCAGCAGAGATGTAGTTGTCAATATTAAAATAGATAAAAATAAAAAATATATCTTTAATTTTAGAACGAAAAAATATGATATGAACTACAATGATAATATATATATATATATATATATATATATATATATATATATATATATATATAGTATAGTTCAATTATAGATATGTATGATACATGACGTATAAAGAGTAGAATACTTGAAATCGATAGGTAACTCATGATATCTGACTATAGGTAGAGGGTCAATTAGGAAATTGGAGTTGAAAACTTAACTGCAATCAGCAGATGATGTTTTATTCATTGAAAAAGTATTACAAAAACACACAACTCTTGAATCCAATTAATACATATAACAACACAGCCAAGAAGTACCACACAGGTGACAGGCCTGGTTTATTATCAAGAAAACCAAATAAAGCCACACACACAATATATATATATATATATATATATATATATATAGTATTAATTTTTTGAGTTACTAATTTGCTAGGAGGTAAGCTTCAACAGCCTTGAATAGTTGGATTGACTTATCGGTGGCATCCTTGATATTCTCTTCTGGAATTACGGCATCACCTATGGTGTTATATATGGTAGTCTGTGTGATGGTGCTCCCTCCATCAGTAGGCACAATCTTGAAATGATTCTCTATGGATTCAATAATGTCCAAAAGGATATCACCTCCTATAATGGTGTAAGTGTAAGTCAATGCATGCTCGTCAATTGCATCTATCCGGGTCTTCATGGTGTTGAATGGGGTGGCTGCAAATCAATTAATTAACATTAATTCACTCCTTAATAATTTAATTGATCAGCACACATCGTAAGGATAGTGGCCGGTATAGATTAAAGAAAGTTTAT
The DNA here is from genome assembly GCA_016801055.1 of Panax notoginseng. Taxonomy (NCBI): domain Eukaryota; kingdom Viridiplantae; phylum Streptophyta; class Magnoliopsida; order Apiales; family Araliaceae; genus Panax; species Panax notoginseng. The sequence continues at coordinate 21,121,998 of CM029022.1, forward strand.
TGAAAATTAGTGAATGAATAAATTACCATCCCCTAGAGTGACGTTTTTGATGGTTCCAACTCCGCCGTCGCCCTCAAGAACTTGGACACTCTTAATACCTTCTGGAAAAGCCTTGGGGACGACGGTGTCCATGTCAAGGAAAGAACCCTTGAACAGCTTTTCTGCCGGGACTGGGGAAAAGGCCGTGGTTTCGGTCTTTTGGACACCCATGATGTGTTGTGTTTTTAGAGTAATTGAACACACAAATCAAAAAAGAAAGGACAAGAGTTCTTGAAGGGTTGGATCGAGAATATGGTGCGAGGAAATGAGAGAACTAGAGCACCTATTTATACTGTTGATGAGGCCTGAAGAAGAATTTCCTTTATTGGTTTGATATATATATAAATATATAAGAATATTACACGAATAATTAATAAATCTCAATTAATGTTGCCTATCCGCCCATCAAAGTTGAACAGATCTAAAATATTGAATAGTAGTACAATATATGCATCTGGAAAGTAAGCCAAAGGGTCTTCTTAATTTGTAAATTCATCAAGTAAAGCCAAAGGGTCTTCTTACTTTGTATAGGCCAAAAATTCTGATCCTCGTCATCAAACAATTTCTCAACATTCAACTTTTTCTTGATGCCACTTGAATTTTTTCACTAATCCTCTTTTTATTTGGGGAACACTATTAATCCATTTTAGGCATTCCGATCCTTAACATATATGTTCATAATTTTTTCAATTCTCTTATATTTTAAGATAAAATATTGTGATTAGATATAATGAAACTTATATACATAAATAAATTGCAAATACACCTATATAAATTTGTTTAATCGAAACAAAAATTGTAATTTTCTTGTCCCTTATCTCATATAATGCAGAAATATATTATATATATCATTTGATAATTGATATTTTTATAAATAAATTTGATAATTATACAAATTTTTATAGAGTCTATATCATGTGTAAGATGATTTTATAAAATTATCAAATTTATTTGTGTAAATATTAATTCTCATATCATTTTTTTTTTGGGAGAATCCCGTGACCAACACATGTGGGCCCCATAAAGCTCGTCGCGTGACAGCAACACGTTATCTGACCAAGTCTAACTTGAGTTGGGGTTACTGGCAAAAGGCCTTAATAATGGAGTTGATACAATCGGGATATTTGTTTAAGAGTACTGTAAGATCCCACAAGGGCACGTAATTTTGGGTGAGGCATGTGACGTGCCACTGGCACCTGGCACATTCCGAACGTGACACGTGAACATAGGCTCTTGTTCACTATAAATATGTGGAGCTCTTTTATGCAGACATAAAAATTAGATAGAAAAATTAGACCGGATATATTTAAATTTTAACTAATTGTAATTGAATTGGACCCAGCAGCGAAATAAAAAAAAATTTCAATAAGGTCAAATCGGTAAATTACATCTACAAAAAAATTATTACATTATATATAAAAAAAATAAGTGGAATCAAATTATTAAATTATATCAATAAAAAATCTATTATATCACACACACACACACACATATATATATATATAACACAATCGAACACGTAGTTTCGACCCGAGTATATTTGTATTTTTATACATTCGGGTTTAATTTTTCGGTCTAATTTTCATGTTTAATAATTCTAGGGGGACATGGATTGGGACCGAGTGTGGCGACCGGGTGATGTGGCACAACCACATCAGCATAAGCAAAGAAATAAAAAAAAAACTTTAGTAAACAATCTCACTTTACCAATACTTCACTTTACCAAAAACTCTCTATATGCTCTCTGCTTCGCCACTGCAACGACTAAAAATAAATCTCCCCCCTCTCTTAAACCAAGCTCTCTGTATGCATACATAAATATAATATACGATATACGCATATTGATAATATATATGTATATATTTATGTCTTAAAAATTGATTTCAAAATTTTGAAACCCATTTTTTGCATTATTTATTGGGTATTAGTTGAAACCTCTGTAATCGATCTATAAATGTTTATAGATACGCATCTCTCGCTCTCGCGCGAGAGTTAAGTACTTATATCCTATAAATAAAGTTTCTGAATTTTAGATAAATTTATAATTTTATAGTGGGGTTTTTTTTCTCAAACAAAATCAGTGCAATTTCTTTTCTTCAACCTTCATTCTCTGCCCAGAGAAGTTTGTCTATGTTGTTTGCTCAAATCAAATCCTAGAAAACACAAAAGATTTGGAATTTCATTCTTCTGGACCATTTATAAAAAAATGCACAATATTTAAACATTGGATATGTACTCTCCATTCCACAAAAATAGAGTGCCCCTTCAGGCTTAAACCTAAGAGTAACTTCCTAGTATATAAACTTAATAATTATTTAATTCTTAATCGATGTGAAACGTGGCTTCTCACATGTATTTATTACTCCCTCCGTTCCTTAATATAGGTCGTTTTAGAGAAATATTTTTGTTCCTTAATATAAGTCGTTTTAGAATTTCAAGTAAGCATTAATTGCTTAGTTTCCAATATTACTCAAAATATTAAATGTAACTTTGGTCCTCTCACTATTTTTTGTCCAATAAATAACAATATCTTATTTCAATATAAGGGTAATATAGACAATTGATATTATATTTAATGCTATACAATCATTACCTTAATTCTTGTGTATAACCCTAAAACGACCTATATTAAGGAACGGAGGGAGTATCATTTATCATTCCTAAATGTGATCTTTGAGAGTTAATATCTCATTCATTACTACATGAATTTGAGCTTTCAAATACTTAATTTAATCTACTTATTTAGTAGAACACAACAATCTCCCACATGAATAAGACTGTAAACGAGTCAACACAGTTCGGGCTTGACTCGAAAAAATACGAGCGAGACTCGGATTCGTTAATAATATGATCTAAATCTGAGCATTAAAAATAGTTCGAATAAAAATATGAATAAAATCTGAACAAATTATACTCGACTCGTTTAAGATTCAAACTACTCGAATTTTTAATTGTGATTTGATACATACTCGGTTAATACATATTCGATTAGATGTTCAATACATTCTCTTATAATATATACAAATTTAAATCAAATTAGGATAATTAATTATTATTTTGTTTTGTTTTTAATTTTAATTGTGATTTTATATTTATAAAGTATAATAATAAATATATTTTTTTATTTTTAAGTAAAATAACAAATTTAATTTATAATTATATTTATTATAAAACTAGTTATTATGTGGAAACTCGAATTTGAGCTTGAATTTGAAGCTCGCGAGTAGTTTGAATAAATATTCGAGTCGAGTCGAATCGAATTCGCGTAATAAATATTCGAGTCGAGTCGAATCTGAGTAGAATTTTTCAAATATAATTCGAATTCGAGCCGAATTCGAGTACGAATTTATCATTTCGAGTCGAATTCGAATAGCTCTATGTTCGCTCCGGTTCGACTCGTTTACACCCTTACACATGAATGATATTGACTGTCAGCCTTATACAAATGTTATGCAGACTCTGAGAGAGAGACAAAATTGAAAATCATGTGTATCGAGAAATGTTGCTTTTGGCTTTGAAACTTCCCTTGTGAAAGTCTATCAGGTTTACTGGTTGTCTAGTGAACGTGATGTAAATGTTGCGTTTGACTTTGAAACTTCCCTTGTGAAAGTCTATCGGGTTTACTGGTTGTCTAGTGAACGTGATGTAAATGTTGCTTTTGGCTTTGAAACTTCTCTTGTGAAAGTCTATCGGGTTTACTGGTTGGGTTTACTGGTTGTCTAGTGAACGTGATGTAAATGTTGCGTTTGACTTTGAAACTTCCTTTGTGAAAGTCTATCGGGTTTACTGGTTGTCTAGTGAACGTGATGTCTTGAACTGTCCAACCATTTTTGTAAATCGAGACAATTATAATTCACACAAAATCTTTCAAGATATTATTTGGTTCTTATGATTTTGTTCATTTTAGCCCCGAACAATCCCGGATTTATGAGTGCTTTAGAGAAGTATAGCCTTATCCTTCTCATAGAATTGACCCAGTTCACACTCACATATCTCCCATATTTACTATATTGTCATTCCAAATTTATATAAAAGAAAATATGGGACTTTCTTTTCCTTTCTCTGCAATTATTCTCAAATCTTTGTTCTCTTGAGCAAATTTCAGTAGGAGCACAAGTTGAATCAACTGCAAGTAATTTTATTTTATTTTTTAATTACTCTCAATTGTGGTTTTGGGGGATTTATGTTATTTACCCTAATTCCTAAATTCTCTTTAAATATTATACTCATTAATCAATTACTCCCTCCTCCATCAAAAAAATTTCATTTGATTCTATACAATTTATCAAATCTTAATATACAAATTGTGATGAAATTTATTTTAATTTTAAAAACAACAAATTTTAACTTAGGAATACTTGTAGCATCATATAGTTAATTATATATATTCTTCTTATTTGATTTTTTTGATTTGTATATGGGGTGAAATATAATATATATATATATATATATATATATATATATATATATATATATATATATATATATATATATATATATATATACAAATTTAAAAAATAAATAATTATGTAGTATGAATTTCAGGCAGCCAACCATTTCAACAACAATTAATGCAATTGAGCTACAGTTACAGCGTCATCGGAGGCGATATTCTGTAAGACTTTATATAATATATCCATTGTTAAACAATTCATTATGGGTAATTGAGACATAATGTGAAGTAGGGTTGGAATAGGATTAGTAGTTATAAATACTATCTATTGTAGAGTCCTATGTAACCAAGGAATTATTAATAAACAACAAGCCGCCTCTGGAGTACCCAAATTGGGAAACCACGTAAATCTCTTGTGTTATTCTTAATTTCTTATCGTTTATGTGTGTAAGACCCCAACTTATTAATAAATGAAATTAAATTTCCTCTATTTATTATTTTGAAATAGAAAGGGTTGATTTGATTAATGTGGTTAATTATGGATAAAATGCGCAAATATTTCAAATAAGCAAGTAGTTATAAAATATTCATTTTTGGTCGGTGAATATTCGTTTGGTCGTGGAATATTCTTGCTGTCGGGGAATATTCGTACGACGGCGCAGCCTTGTGTGGGCCCCATAACGGAAAGCGATTGGATGAAGAAAACGACAAGTATAAGTTGTTTATAATTAACGGTGTAGTTGTTACCATTAATACTGTTGGAATACCTGGTGGTTAAAATACAGTAGCACACGGTATTGCACCAATTATTGATTCTTACGTAAGAAGGCACTACTTAATAATTATTACAGTAGTTACTGTTCAATATTTTATTTTATTGATTCAATAATTGCTGCGTTGATATTTTATATTATTGTTGTTTCAATAATTGTTGCTGCACAGTATTTTCTATTATCAGATTAATAATTCATATTATTTGAATAATATTATTAGATAGCATTATTGGCAATGTCTAGAAAGTTCTGTCTAAGGAGAGGTTTGGTCATCTAATTACGCGTTAGTAAGGAGAAATCCTTATTGGAAAACTCCCTCTTTTCTGGGAACGGCCTGGTTGTCATAAATGTGATTCTGTAATATTATTTGTGAATAATTAATTATTGATTCATATGATAAAAAAATATTTATTTTATGTGGATATAAATGTTGGATATATTTATTGTGGTTAAAAATGAAGGAGTTAATGTTGAGGTGTTTTATCAGTATTTTTATCGGAATGGAGGTATTAAAAATCAAATCAGGATTTTTGAGAAATATTGTGGGGGTTATAATTTTTAATCCGACCGTTGGATTGTGGTAATTTTTGGATATATTATTCATATATAAGTTGAGTATATGTCCACAAATTTTGAACCGTTAAAAATGAACGTATGATTTGTTATGAATTTTACGAGATGACTGGTTCAGAAATTGTAGAAGTTGCGGAATTTGTCATTTTGGTAGAAAATTCTAGAATTGGTGGGCCATACTTTTGGTTGGTGAAAATGTGCTGAGATTTTTATTCAAATGTGGTGGGTAGAAATAGTAGCAGGTAAAGCTATCAGGTTGCAGGTTAAGTCTGCTTCGGCGTGCTAGCATTTTTCAATAAATAGAGGGCTAAGTAAGAATTGAAAATCACACCAGAAACAAGTTTTCTCTCTTTCTCTCTTTAGATTATTGAGTGTATTTTGGAAGTATTTAGATACTTTGTGAGTTTCTATTCATCAGTGCAAGTTTCCTTCGGCCTTATACGGATATTTTGAACAGAAGTACTGATATTTCGAGGTAAGGGATATTATTTTCTTCTTAAATGATATTATTTTTTTCAATATCATTATGCTGAAATATTGATATGAGTTTTTATCAAATTTAGAACTTTTTGTGTCGGAGTTACTATTCACGTATACGGCACTATTCACGAATACGGCACTATTTATCGAAAAATAAAATTTTTTCTTTTTGTCCAAGATGTCTATTATGGTTACTATCTTTGATTATATCCATATTTTAATCTTTATTTTTAAATTCTTCTTCACAATTGATTATTATGAAGTATTATTGATCTTGAATAAACTGTTATACGAATCCCTACTATTTGTCCTTCTGTCTCACTGGATTCATTTTTTTAAAGATTTTTTTCATCATCCTCAGTCCTAAATGATGATATTAATGAATATCTTTGGCCTGTAGTGCAAAGATGTATGATTACCTGATGAATATCTTTGGCTTGTAGTGCAAAGATGAACATGTGTTGAAATGAACATGACTGACTGGTGATACAAATGAATATCTTTGGTCTGTAGTGCAAAGATGAATATTTGGTTAAAGATGATTATTAGTTGATGTTACAGGGATAAAATATTGATGATGGACTTTTAAATCTTAGAAGATAGTAGAATTCATTCTCTACTTGACTCTTCTAATGGTTTGCTGTTTCCGCTGCAGTTGTTGATCTAAAACTTGTTGTCGATTATATTCTATCAGATTTTTCTCTGTTGAATACTAATGATAATTTGTTGTATATTATCTTAGTCATAATATTCTTTACTGGGCTAGTTGAGCTCACCCTTTTCTTTTTTGTTCCATTTTTATTCTCAGGAGGTAAGAACATTGCAGGATCTAGTCGACGTATGGAGTGATAGTTCTAGAAAGATGTTTTAGCAGTCCTCACTATTTTTGTAAAATAGTGTTTTAATAATTGTAACGAGGACTTATTTGAGTGTGGATATTGTCTAGAAGATAATATTTGTATTTAAACTCATAGTAGGTGCTGTCGTATTTTGTACGACAATTGTATTATTGAAGTTGTAGTTTGCTTTTTGTACCATGTATTCGGCGACTCAGAATGGGTGTTGTATACCTATTTTGGGGGTGTCATTGTTGGTATCAGAGCTTAGGGAAATGATCCCTGGCTGAGATGTGAGACAAGAACTAGGAGGGGAGAGACGGGGAATTCCTTCGCTAGTATGACCTGACTAAATTTATTTGGTGTTTATTTGGTCGGTCAGAGTATATGGATAATATATGACATGACTATTAACCCTTGTTTTATGATAGTATTTAAGAATGGCAGCTGAGAACATTAATAATGGAGTAAATCAGACCGTGGAGACACCTTTGATCACCACCCAGGGGAACGTGCAGAATATGGGTGGAAATGATAACAACGCGCGGTTTGTCACAGCCAAGCAGTTCAAAGAATTGGGACCACTAGAATTTAAGGGAAAGCCAGATCCGATCATGGCGGAAACGTGGGTAAAGCAAATTACCAAGATATTCGATGTCTTGGGATGCACGGAGGAACAGAAGGTTCCATTCGCTACCTTTATGTTCCGCTGTGAGGCAGACTACTGGTGGGAGTCTGTGAAGCGTACCCAGCCTGACGCACTCAACATGTCCTGGGAAATATTTCAGAAACTGTTCAATGACAAGTACTTTCCTGAAAGTATTTGTCATATGAAGGAGGTGGAGTTTATCAGACTGGAACAAAACAACATGACGGTGTCCCAGTACGAGGCGAAGTTTGTAGAGTTATCCAGGTTTGCACCTCATTTGGTCGAAAATGAGGAACGAATGACAAGGATGTTTCTGAGAGGTCTAAAACCCGAGATTCAGCAATATCTTATCTCTCATAATTTTTTTTTATATTCAGATGTTGTAAACATGGCTCAATTATTAGAGCGAGATAATGAGTATGTGCAACCGAGGGACCACAACCAGGGTCATACCGGTGGCGGCAGTCATCGAAGCAATGAAAACCAGTAGGGAGGAAAACATTTGGACAAAAGCAGTAACCACTCTGGTGGTAATCGTGGCCGTGAAAATAGAAGGAGCGAGTCGGGAGGAGATTTCAAGAGGAGAAGGTACAACAATGATAACGTGAAGACGTCAGCATAAACATCAACTACTTTTAGGGGAGGAGAACGAGCACCGGTTGTTTGTTACAAATACGGGAAGGAGGGACACATCAGCCCAAACTGCCCACAACAGTTCAAGGTATGTTATAACTGTGGAAAGGAAGGTCATATAGCTAAAGATTATCTTGTTGCGAAACCAAGTTCAACGGGGATAGTGACTCCGAAGGCTGTTTCGGACAAGTCAAAATCGGTGGTTCCTAGAAGGGCGTTTGTCGTGACTGCCCAAAACGCGAGGAACCCAAACGAGGTGATCACGGGTAAGCTAATCATAAACTCTTGTAATGTTTATACCTTATTAGATACCGGTTCTACCCATTCTTTTATCTCTCCTGCTAGTGCTCAACGTTTAAACTTGACTCCGAAGAAATTAGACTTTGACCTATCTGTGGAGACTCCGTTAGGAGAAACTTTCATTACATCTACAGTTTATAAATCTTGCTTAATCCAAGTTGGCACAATCACATTACCTGTTGACCTTATCTCTTTAAAGATACTTACTTTTGATGTGATTTTAGGAATTAATTGGTTAACTACTCATCATGCCAAAATTGATTATTTTCGTAAGGTTGTTAGTTTTTATATTCCTAACCAACCTGTTATGCGAATTCAAGCAACCAAACCACTAAAATCAATCGCTGTCATATCAAGCCATAAAGCCATTCGTTTATTAAAAAATGGATGTCAAGCTTTCATAGCCCATGTTATGGACTTGAACAAAAACACGTCAGATTTGAATAATATTTCTGTTGTTAGTGAATTTCCAGACGTATTTCCTGAAGAACTTCCCGGTCTACCCCCAGAACGTGAAGTTGAATTCTTTATTTACCTTGAACCTGATACAAAGCCCATATCGAATGGCTCCTATTGAACTTCAGGAGTTAAAAGTCCAACAACAGGAGTTGTTGGACATCGGTTTTATTCGTCCTAGTACATCTCCTTGGGGTGCTCCTGTGTTATTCATAAAGAAGAAAGACGGGAGTATGCGACTTTGTATCGACTACCGAGAATTGAATCATGTCACTATCAAGAATAGGTATCCGCTACCTCGCATTGATGACCTGTTTGACCAGTTGCAAGGAGCACAATTCTTTTCAAAGATCGATCTTCGTTCTGGATATCATCAGCTGAAGATTAAAACTGAGGATATTCCAAAGACTACCTTCAGAACTCGGTACGGGCATTATGAATTCTTAGTCATGTCTTTTGGATTGACTAATGCTCCTACTGCCTTTATGGATATGATGAACCGTGTATTCAAAGAATATTTAGATCAGTTCGTTGTTGTATTTATTGATGACATCCTCATCTATTTAAAATGTCGTGAAGATCATGAGCGCCATTTGAAGCTGGTACTGTAAAGGCTTCGTGAAAACAAACTATATGCCAAATTGAAGAAATGCGAGTTCTGGCTTGAGGAAGTAGCATTCCTTGGGCACGTGGTGTCAAAACATGGAGTATCTGTCGTCCCGGCGAAGATTGAAGCCATACAAAGTTGGGAGCAACCGAAGTCGGTGACCGAAGTACGTAGCTTTCTGGACTTAGCTGGGTATTATCGGAGATTCGTGGAAGGATTTCTAGAATCGCTACTCCGTTAACTCAGCTGACTCGGAAGGATACAAAATTCGGTTGGAGAGAGAATTGTGAGAAGAGTTTTCAAGAACTCAAGAGGAGACTCATTTCGGCACCTGTTCTGACAATACCATCTGGTTCGGATGGATTTGTTATCTACAGCGATGCTTCAGGCAAAGAGTTAGGATGTGTTCTCATGCAACATGGGAAAGTCATAGCCTATGCCTCGCGACAACTCAAAGAATATGAGAGAAATTATCCTACTCATGATTTGGAGTTGGCAGTAGTCGTTTTCGCGTTGAAGATTTGGAGACACTACCTGTATGGGGAGAAAGTGGAGATCTATACGGATCATAAAAGCCTCAAATATTACTTCACCCAAAAGGAACTCAACATGCGACAACGAAGTTGGCTTGAGCTGTTGAAAGATTACGATCATACCATCCAATATCATCCTGGAAAAGCGAACGTAGTAGCTGACGCATTGAGTAGAAGATCATATGCGGGTATGAGTGCAATGTTGTTAACACAAAGGCCCATTTTGTATGATTTGCAAAGGATGGAGATAGAGATGAAGGCTCCAAGTACCCACGTGATGATATCAAACATACGAGTAGAACCAACTTTAGTCGATAAAGTTAAAGCTGCTCAAGCTACGAACATGGAGCTGATGCGTATGAAGAAGAAAGTGCAAGAAGGTGATATTCCAGAAGCAAGAATCGATGAAGAAGGAATACTTCGAGTCAACTCCAGACTTTGTGTTCCTAACGATTTTGACTTGAAGCATAGAATCATGATGGAGGCACACACCACACCGTTTGCAATCCATCCTGGGAGTACCAAAATGTATCATGATCTTTGACATACATTTTGGTGGAGCAATATGAAAAGAGAGATCGCAGAGTTTATCTCGAGGTGTTTAACTTGTCAACGTGTAAAAGCGGAGCATCAGGTACTAAAGAGTCCATTTTCCTCATCATATAAATTAATAATTAATTATTCACAAATAATATTACAGAATCACAATACTGACAACCAGGCAGTTCTCAGGAAAGAGGGGGCTTTTCAATAAGGATTTCTCCTTACTGGCGCACAATTAGATGACCAAACCTCTCCTTAGATAGAACATTCTAGACATTGCTAATATTGTTATATAATAATATTATTCAAATAATATGAATTATAGATCCGATAATAAAATTACTGTGTAGTGACAATTATTGAAACAACAATAATATAAAATATCAACGTAGCGATTATTGAATCAATAAAATAAAATATTGAACAGTAACTACTGTAACAATTATTAAGTATTGCCTTCTTACGTAAGAATCAATAATTGGTGCAATACCGTGTGCTACTGCGCAACAACGCGTATTAGTGTGTTTTAACCACCGAGTATTCTAACAGTATTAATGGTAACAACTATGCCGTTATTTATAAATAACTTATACTTGTCGTTTTCTTCATCCAATCGCTTTCGGTTATGGGGCCCACAAAAGGCTGCGCGATCGTACGAATATTCCCCGATAGTAAGAATATTCTACGACCAAACGAATATTTGCCGACAACAATGAATATTTTATAATCACTTGCTTACTTGAAATATTTGCGCATTTCACCCATAACTAACCACATTAATCAAATCAACCTTTACTATTTCAAAATAATAAATAGAGGAAATTAAATTTCATTTATAATAAGTTGGGGTCTTACAGTGATCAGTAGGGATGTGATTTTTGACAAGGCTTCCATGGTTAAGACACAACAAGAAGGACATTGTAAGACCCCAACTTTTTAATGAATAAAATCAAATTTTTTCTATTTACTATTGTGAATAATAAGGTGTTAAATTGATATAATGCTTTGGTTATGGGTGAAATGTGCAAAATTTTCAAAATAAGCAAGTGGTTATAAAATATTCATTGTTGTCGGGGAATATTCGTTTGATCGTGAAATATTCTTTCTGTCAGAGAATATTCGTACGACGGCGTAGCCATTTGTGGGCCCCATAACGAAAAAAAATGAAGAAAATGACAAATTTAAGTTTTTACAATTAACGGTGTAGTCGCTACCGTTAACACTGTTGGAATACCCGGTGGTTAAAAAAATAAAAATACGTGTGGTTGCACAGTAGCACATAGTATTACATAGTATTGAATTATTAATTCTTACGTAAGAAGGCACTACTCAATAATTGTTACAGTAATTACTGTTTAATATTTTATTTTATTGATTCAATAATTGCTGCGCTGATATTTTATATTATTGTTGTTTCAATAATTGTCATTGCACAGTATTTTCCATTATCAGATCAATAATTCATATTATTTGAATAATATTATTAGATAGCATTATTGGCAATGTCTAAAAAGTTTTGTCAAGGAGAGGTTTGGTCACCTAATTGCGCGCCAGTAAGGAGAAATCCTTATCGGAAAGCCCCCTCTTTCCTAGGAACGGCCTGGTTGTCATAATTGTGATTCTGTAATATTATTTGTGAATAATTAGTTATTGATTTATATGATAAGAAAATATTTATTTTATGTGGATATAAATGATGTATTTATTTATTTTATGTGGTTATAAATGAAGGAATTAATGCTGGGGTATTTTATCAGTATTTTGTCGGAATGGAGGTATTAAAAATCGTCCATATATGAATTTTGGGCATTTTGTGTTTGGAATGTGGAAAAACTTAAACTTACAAAGTTGTAGAGAATTAAATTTCATATGAAAAGGACATGAAATTTGAATTTTTCTGATAAAAGGGTTATTTATTATGAATTATTGAAGTTTCGAAAATTAAAATATTTTTATTAAAAACCCCCACTTTTGGTTGGTGAAGAAATGTGTTGAAATTTTTGGTGGGTGGGAATAGTAACAGGTAAAGCCATCAGGTTGCAGGTCAAGTCTGTTTTGACGTTCTAACATTTTCTTATAAATAAGGTGCTGAGTTAGAATTGAAAATCACACCAGAAACAAGTTTTCTCTCTTTCTCTCTCTATATTATCGAGCGTATTTTGTGAGTATTTAGATACTTTGTGAGTTGATATTCAACAGTGCAAGTTTCTTTCAGCCTTATACTTGATATTTCAGTCGGAAGTACGGTTGTTTTGAGGTAAGGGATAGTAAGAGATGTTATTGTAAGACCCCAAATTTTATGAAATAAAAGTATTCAATTTTTCTTATAATTACTATTCAGTAAATGGTTAAATTGATAAAAGTTTAAAGTTATGAGTGAAATATGATTTTTTTTCAAAATAAGCAAGTGGTTATAAAATAATCATTGTTGTCGGGAAATATTCGTTTGTTCGTGGAATATTCTTTCTGTCGGGGAATATTCGTACGACGGCGCAGCTATTTGTGGGCCCCATAACGAATAACTGTCGGATGAAGAAAACGACAAATTTGAGTTTTTACAAATAACGGCGTAGTTGTTACTGTTAATACTGTTGAAATACCCGGTGGTTAAAATACAGTAATACGCGTTATTGTACAGTAGCACACGGTATTGCACCAATTATTGATTCTTACGTAAGAAGACACTACTCAATAATGGTTACAGTAGTTATTATTCAATATTTTATTTTATTGATTCAATAATTGTTGCGTTGATATTTTATATTATTGTTGTTTCAAAAATTATTGCTGCACAGTATTTTTCTTTATCAGATCAATAATTCATATTATTTGAATAATATTATTAGATAACATTATTGGCAATGTCTAGAAAGTTCTGTCTAAGGAGAGGGTTGGTCATCTAATTGCGCGCTAGTAAGGAGAAATCCTTATTGGAAAGGCCCCTCTTTCCTGGGAACGGCCTGGTTGTCATAAATGTGATTCTGTAATATTATTTGTGAATAATTAATTATTGATTCATATGATAAGGAAATATTTATTTTATGTGGATATAAATGAGGGATATATTTTTGTGGTTAAAAAATGAAGGAGTTAATGTTGAGATTTTTATCCGTATTTTTGTCGGAATGGAGGTATTAAAAATCAGGGTTTTTGAGATATTTTGCGGGGGTTATAATTTTTAATCCGACCGTTGGATCGTGGTAATTTTTGGATATGTTATACATATATAAGTTGAGTATATGTCCATAAATTATGAACCGTTAAAAATGAACGTATGATTTGTTATGAATTTTAAGAGGTGGCTGATTCGGAAATCAGGTTATAAATCATTTTTGGTGAAAAATTCTAGAATTGGTGGGCCCCACTTGTGGTTGGTGAAGAAATGTACTGAATTATATTTCAAATGTGGTGGGTGGGAATAGTAGCAGGTAAAGCCATCAGGTTGCAGGTCAAACCTACCAAAATTTTCCTATAAATAGAGGGATAAGTTAGAATTGAAAATCACACCAGAAACATAAGCTTTCTCTCTTTCTCTCTCCATATTATGAAGCATATTTTGTGAGTTTTTAGATACTTGGTGAGTTGCTATTCATCAGTGCAAGTTTTCTTCAGCATCATATCCGATATCCAGTCAGAAATACTGCTCTTTTGAGGTAAGGGATTGTAAGGGATAGTAAGGGATATTAAGGGATTTTAAGGGTTGTTATGATTTTCAGTTTCGTAATTTTTCTGATCTTTAAAAATTCTGGAAAAATTTGAAATGATATTTTGATGAGTTTTCTTGATTGTGTCCAAAAATGGTGATTTTTGGATGTATAGATTGAGAGTTATGAATTTTATGAGAAAAGACTATTTTAAAAGTAACAGCTTATAATTCCTTGTGGTTAACTCCAAAATTGATGAAATTTTTATTGGGAGTACATGTATATGATAGAAGTATACTCTGTAAATTTCAGAATTTTTAGATAAAAGTACAATTTTTGATAAATGTCTAAATATTCGGCTAATTTGGCCATATGAAAAATAGTAAATGACTTTTAAAAATTCTGAGAAAAATATATATTCACTATGGGACTATATTATGCTAAATCCCAGAAAAGAAATATTTTTAGAACTGATTTGGTATTTTTCATGAAAATTTTCTAGTTATGAGTAAATGAATTAAATATGTTTTGTGAAGAAAGAAAATTGAAAAATAGGATTTTATGGCTTGAGAATCCTATATGAGGTATATGCAGATTTTTGATGAGGGTTTTGGTTATTGATGATGAAATTGTTAGAGTTGGCATTTTATTATGATTAAATGCATTAATTAGTAAAGTGTAAACAATTAAAATAAATTGTTTATAAATTTAAGTAATGTTATTCTTTCAATATCATTATACCGAAATATTGGTATGAATTTTATTGTAGAATTTTTGCCTTTTTGTGTCGAGTTTACTATTCACGAGTTACTATTCATGAGTTACTATTCACGAGTTACTATTCATGAGTTACTATTCACGAGTTACTATTCACGACAAAATTGGTTTCTTTTTTCTAACCAAATTATAGTTGATTTATGAATATTGCTCTTGAAATTAAATCCATGTTTTGATCATATTATTTTTATTATCATATATAAAATTTTTATAACCTTGATGTTGAAATTCTCTTTCACTGGAGTGTAAAGATGGGTAGATTATTGGTATGATCATGACTAGGGTTCTCTTTGGCCAGTAGTGCAAAGTTGAATTGTGACTGGTA
This sequence comes from Panax notoginseng, assembly GCA_016801055.1. NCBI lineage: Eukaryota > Viridiplantae > Streptophyta > Magnoliopsida > Apiales > Araliaceae > Panax > Panax notoginseng. The sequence goes on from CM029022.1 coordinate 21,137,559, forward strand.
TGATCATGACCATTGAATTTATAATTGAATATCTTAAGCTTAAGTGCAAAGGTGAATTGATCAACATGGTTATAATTATTGTTTATATAAATTCTGAAATGATTATATATTTCTTTGAGATATGAATATATTTGGCCTGTAGTGCAAATATGAATTGTTGATGAATATCTTTGGCCTGTAGTGCAAAGATGAACTGTTGTTGAATATCTTTGGCCCGTAGTGCAAAGATGGTTTGTTGATGAATATCTTTGGCCCGTAGTGCAAAGATGGATTTGTTAGTATGATTATAAACAGGAACTGTGATTTGGTATAACCATGATCTTTGATGTTTCAGGTAAAGACAGGTGATGAAAATATTCTTCGCCCTGGGTGCGAAGAAAAATTTATAGTCACAATTATGATTATGAGTTATTCATATGATTGTGGAAAGGAACTGTTGAGTGATGTTACATGGATAAAACATTGTTGGTGAATTTTTAACATGGAGAAGATAATAGACTTTATAGTCTATTTGACTCTTCTAATGGATTGCTCGTTCCGCTGCAACTATGGTTGAAATTTTTATCATTTACCATATGTTCTAAATCTCTGATTTATTGTTGATGAACGCTATTGATAATTGAATTATCTTTAGTCATGATATACTTTACTGAGCTAGTTGTGCTCACCCTTTTGCTTCACAATTCCTTTCAGGTAATAAGAGTGTAGCTGGGTCGAGCGAGGGTAACGGGGAAATAGAACGGTGGTCTCTAGCTGTGGATGTTCTCCCGAAGCAGTATAGAAAAGCTCATTTAGTAGTTTTAGTTGGTGAATCCAATAGGGTAAGGTGTACCCAACGTTGGAAGGGTGGTTTGCCACTATCATACAAGATGTCTAACGACATACAACCTCGTATCATCATAAGGCAGGGATGTGCTCATCCACTTGTTGAGTATATATACGAGCACTACCTATATAATCTTGGTGTTTGTTTGAAGTATAATTCTCAATTAGAGACAGTAGAGATAATGATATGTCAAGAGAAGACTCACCATTGGGAAGAATATGATAGTAATCTTCTCATTTTTCTTTGGGGTCTATTGGGTCAACCAAGGATAATTCTGTGGCCATATGATATCTATCATAACCTAGAAGCATGGCCTCCTATGTACAAAGGTTTCCTTGAGCACTTCCCAAAGATTCTAATTTTTAAAACAGTTTTTGACTATACCTTTATGTAAGGTGTTATTGTGAGGTGATTTCTACGGTTGGAACATGAGTCACATTTGGTATATATTTGTATCCAAACTCACAGCATATGTGTTGTTGTATTTTGCACGAAAATTGTTGTAATAAAGTTGTAGTTATTTTCTGTACCATGTATTTGACGACTCAGAATGGGTTGGGTGGAATGGACCTATTTTGGGGTTGTCACAGGTGGTATCAGAGCTTAGGGATATGGTCTCTGGCGGAGATCGGGGAATAAAACTAGGAGGGGAGAGATGAGTAAATCCTTCGCTAGTGTGTCCTACCTAAGCTTATTTGTTAGTCAGTCATAATATCGGGATATTATGTGATATGTTAATTTGTTAAATTAATCCTTGTTTTGAAGCTATATTCTAGAATGATATCTAAAATACAGGAGATGAGCAATGGAAAAATCATGATGACAGGGAAGATGAAATCTGAAATGAAAGCAAGGTATTCTCAACTCTTTGAAATACCAGGTACGTAAATTTCGAGGACGAAATTTCATAAGGAGGGGAGATTGTAAGACCCCAAATTTTATGAAATAAAAGTATTCAATTTTTCTTATAATTACTATTCAGTAAATGGTTAAATTGATAAAAGTTTAAAGTTATGAGTGAAATATGATTTTTTTTCAAAATAAGCAAGTGGTTATAAAATAATCATTGTTGTCGGGAAATATTCGTTTGGTCGTGGAATATTCTTTCTGTCGGGGAATATTCGTACGACGGCGCAGCTATTTGTGGGCCCCATAACGAATAACTGTCGGATGAAAAAAACGACAAATTTGAGTTTTTACAAATAACGACGTAGTTGTTACTGTTAATACTGTTGAAATACCCGATGGTTAAAATACAGTAATACGCGTTATTGTACAGTAGCACACGGTATTGCACCAATTATTGATTCTTACGTAAGAAGACACTACTCAATAATGGTTACAGTAGTTATTATTTAATATTTTATTTTATTGATTCAATAATTGTTGCGTTGATATTTTATATTATTGTTGTTTCAAAAATTATTGCTGCACAGTATTTTCCTTTATCAGATCAATAATTCATATTATTTTCCTTTATCTAAATCTCTGATTTATTAATGATGAAGGCTATTGATAATTTAATTATCTTTAGTCATGATATTCTTTACTGGGCTATTTGTGCTCACCCTTTTGCTTCACAATTCTTTTCAGGTAATAAGAGTGTAGCTGGGTCGAGCGGGGGTAACATGGGAATAGAACGGTGGTCTTTAGCAGTGAAGGTTCTCCCTAAACAGTATGAAAATAATTTTATTGAGAACTTTAGAGTAGTGTGTTGTATTTTATACATTATTTAGTAGTTATATTTGGTGAATCATATAGGGTGGGGCGAACCCAACTTTGGAATGGTGATTTGCTACTATCATACAAAATGTCTAATGACATACAACCTCGTGTCATCATAAGACATGGTTGTGCATATCCACTTGCTGAGTATATCTACGAGCACTACCTATATAATCTTGGTGTTTGGTTGAAGTATAATTCTCAATTAGAGACAGTGGAGATAATGATATGTCAAGAGAAGACTCACCATTGGAAAGAATATGATAGCAATCTTCTCATTTTTTTTGGGGTCTATTGGGTCAACCAAGGATAATTCTGTGGACATATGATATCTATCATAACCTAGACGCATGACCTCCTATGTACGAAGGTTTCCTTGAGCACTTTTCGAAGATTTTAATTTCTAAAACAGTTATTGACTGTACTTTTATGTAAGGTGCCATTGTGATGTGCTATCCAAGGTTAGGATGAGAGTCACAGTTGGTATATATTTGTATCAAAATTCACAATATATGAGTCGTTGTATTTTGCACGATAATTGTAGTAATATAGTTGTAGTTATTTTTTGTACCATGTATTTGGCGACTCAGAATAGGTTGGATATTTTGGGGTTGTTATAGACATAAATCTAAGGCTGGTGGAGAAACCGACAAACAGCAACAGGAAATTCAAATTGAACTGGAGAATTATGACACTGGAAATACGACACCAGTGGAACAGGAAAATCAGTAGCAGCAGGAAGAAAGCATAGCCGCAAGGAGACCCAGACGCACTATCAACCCACCGGAGAGGGACAGGTATAATGATATGGTTGCATATGCTTTATCTACTACTAGTGGGGATCCGTCTACGTTTCAGGAAGCTATTTCTAGTTCTGAAAGGGACAGTTGGATGAAGGCCATGGTGGAGGAGATGGAGTCATTGAAGAAAAACAAAACTTGGAAATTGTCAGAATTGCCTGAGGGAAAGAAACCAGTGGGGTGCAAATGGGTGTACAAGAAAAAGGAAGCTGTATCAGAAAAGGAAAAGGAACGGTTTAAGGCTCGATTGGTAGCAAAGGGATACTCGCAGAGGAAAGGGATTGACTATGATGAGGTGTTTTCTCCTGTGGTGAAACATACCTCAATCAGGATTATTTTGGTATTGGTGGCTAGCTATGACCTGGAGTTAGAGCAGCTGGATGTGAAGACATCATTTCTTCATGGTGATTTGGAGGAAGTGATATTCATGGAGCAGCCTGAGGGGTTCAAGCAGCCGGAGACTGAGCACATGGTATGCAGGTTGAAGAAGTCACTGTATGGGCTGAAACAGTCTCCAAGACAATGGTACAAGAAGTTCAATTTCTTCATGATCTGGATTGGGTTCACTCAATGTGAGTATGATTACTGTGTTTATGTGAAAAGTCTTGAGGATGGTTCCTATATTTTTCTGTTATTGTATGTGGATGACATGCTTATTGCTGCAAAGAGCATGGTTGAAGTCAACAGGTTGAAGAACTTGTTGGGAAAGGAGTTTGACATGAAGGACTTAGGTGCCGCTAGGAAAATACTTGGGATGGAGATTCGCAGGGATAGAACAGCTGGAAAGTTGTGGTTAACAAAAAGAATTATGTGGAAAAAGTGTTGGAGAGGTTAAGTATGGCAAATGCTAACAGGTCAGCACTTCATTGGCGAGTCACTTCAAGTTATCTACAGCACAATGTTCAAAGTCAGCTGAAGAGATTCAGGATATGTCGAACGTGCCTTATGCGAGCGCAATTGGTTGTTTGATGTATGTGATGGTGTGTACAAGACCCGATTTGGCATATGCAGTCAGCACAGTGAGCAAATACATGGCTAATCCAGGTAGAGAGCACTGGAAAGCTGTTAAGTGGGTGTTCAGATATTTGAGAGGAACAACAAACCATGGGATTATGTTTGCGAAGCAACAAGCTCAGATGTCAATTGTAGGGTATGTGGATGCGGATTATGCTGGAAGGTTGGATGATTTGAGATCTACAACAGGGTATGTGTTTAGACTTGCAGGTGGACCGATTTGTTGGAGATCCATGGTTTAATCTCTAGTTGCTCTATCTACTACTGAATCTGAGTATATGGCATTGGCTGAAGATGGCAAGGAAGCATTGTGGTTGAGGGTTTTGTGAATGAGCTGGGCATAGATCAAGGTGGAGTACAGCTGTATTGTGATAGTCAGAGCGCCATTTACTTGGCAAAGCATCAGGTGTATCATGTAAGGACCAAGCATATTAGCGTAAGGTTTCACAAGGTGAGGGAGTTGATAGCTACTTGGGATGTGATATTGAAGAAGGTGCACACTTCTAAAAATGCAGCTGACATGTTGACAAAGACTGTGACCGCGGACAAGTTCAAGCATTGCTTGGACTTGATCAATATCTCCGAATGTTATTTTGGAGGATTCCCCCCAAGATCGGATATGACAAGTGACTTATCTTCAGAAGAGATGAGGTTATTCGTCAAGGTGGAGATTTGTTGGAAACTTGTAACTCAAAGTATAGAAGCAATTGGAAAAGGCTAGTGTGAAGCCCGAGCGGAGCGGAGCGAAGTGACGCACTAGCCCATCAGGGTGGAACCAAAGGTCGTGGGGGGGGGTGCAGGGGGCGAGCGCCCCGCGGTATGGTACATAATTTTTTTCTGGGTTGTTTATTAGAGGGACATTATGGATAATTGAGACATAATGTGAAGTAGGGTTAGAATAGGATTAGTAGTTATAAATAGTATCTATTGTAGAGCCCTATGTAACCAAGGAATCATCAATAAACAACAAGCCGCCTGTGGAATACCCAAATTGGGGAACCACGTAAATCTCTTGTGTTATTCTTAATTTCTTATCGTTTGTGTGCGTGTGTGATCCTATATTCTAACAAAGTACGCATAAAATAATCTCTATTCAGGAATTACTTTTCTGTCTTTGTACAATTAAATATTAAATCAATAAAGCCCATTATGAGAACGAAAATAACAAATAACCATCCACAAGCAAAACACTAAATTTACGTGAAAAATCATCTAAAACTAAGAGGTAAAAACCACGGGTCAAACTTCGAATCTCCACTATATCACTAATAATGGGCTTACAATAATCCTCTCAAATTTTATGCCCTAAAACTTGAGGTTATACAATAAATTGAGATAGTACAAATTTACCTTTAATTAGGTTAACTTCTCCACCCAAAAAATTCCAAACAATAAAGTCTATAAGCTTTCAATTGAATGGAGATGACGGCGGATACCCACAAATAACAAACTGTAATTCTCTCAATTTATTCTTTTGGCATCTTTTTTTTACCAAGCTTATCTCATGTGTAAAATAAAACTCCCTCCTAACTTTATTTATAGTACTTTTTCTAATCCATTCCTATTATGGATTAGAAATAATTTATTCTCCTAATTAAATTAGGGATCACTTCTTCTTGTCTTGGTCACTAACCAATCTAACAAGTAAATTCTTTTTCAACTTGGATTCCAATAGCATTTTTATTAATTAGTAAGCTCCCCTTAATTTAATTCCAACTTGAATTCCTTTCATGTGTGATAACTTATACCCAACAATCTCCCTCTCTGGACCCATGAGAGGAGAAATCACCAACCACAACTCCTTAGTCTGAGTTAATTCCAACGAATTTTTGGCTCAACTCAAGCTTCTTGGAATTGTTACTATTTTCATGTTCGGCTTTGTCTCATCAGCAAGATTCTTCTCAATGGGAGGATCTAACTTAAACTTGACAGATTTTTACTTTCCAAATTCATTCACAATCTCTTTGTACCCTAGCTGCGAGCTATTACTTTCCTTCTTCACTTTTGGTACCTATTTAAGCTGAAGAGCTTTCCTCTCGTGGTTCTCATGCAAGGCTTTTTTCCTATCTCGCACGGCTTTGTACCACACCTTTTTTCGCTTAATTCCCCCATCTTCAACACCTCTCACATGCGCCCGTATTGTGTAAAAAGTGTTTGCCTTCTTCCCTTTAGTCACCACTAGAGACCCTTTGGTGAGCTTCCACTGACCTTCACCAAAGTAACTTTTATAACCATTCTCATCAAGCGTACCAGCAGAGATCAAATTAAGGCGAATATCCGAAACATGTCTGACTTCTCTCAGCATCAACCTACAACCACTATTAGTCTCCAAACAAATATCTCCAATGCCTATAATCTTTGATGCACTTTCGTTTCCTATCCGTACATAGCCAAAATCACCACTAGTGTAGGATGTGAATATCTCATCACGCAAAGTAGCATGAAACGAAGCACCTGAATCAATAATCCAATCATTAACATGACACTTGGGTTTATCATCACAAACAATAGCTACATCAATGTCGGATAGATACACAGTCGAATCTTTATCTTCATCTTTTTCCTTAAACTGCTCATTGTTTAAAAATCTGCACCCTCACCTTATGTGACCCGACTTCTGGCAGTGAAAACAAATTACTTCTTTTCTATCTCTTGACCTTCCCTTAGATTTGTCATCTTCAGGAGAGCTTCTCCATTTGTTTTTGCCCCAACTCTGTGCGACAAAAACTTGTGACTCAACACTTATCACCATGGTATCTTTTCACCTCTGTTCCTCATTAAACAATTAGGAGCGAAGTTACTCAGCGATATAATCAGCGTCTCCCATATATCAAACAAAGAGCTCAACAACAACAAAGCCTGCATCTCATCGTCAATTACCATCTTCATCGTACTCAACTGATTTATCAAACTTTGAAAATCACTCAAGTTTTCTACAACGGAATTTTCATCTTTGAATTTAGAATTCATAAGCTTCATAATCAAAAAAGCTTTATTTTGCGTCATCTTCCTTTCATATATGGACCCCAATTTCTGACAGAGAGCATACACTACAACAAAAAGGCTTATCAACGATCGTATATCTGCGACCGTATATGATCGCAGATAAGTATTAGCGACCGACTGCGATCGTTGATATTAGTCGTAGATAATCTGGTCGCTGGATGGACATCAGTGACCATTATTAGCGACCGCCTTATCAGCGACCGAATCTGTCGCTAATCTGAGTTATGCTGAGTCAGTTGTCAGGGATGGCATGGCAAACGTGTCAGCGACCAGCAATAGCGACCGATGCGGTCGCTAGTTTCCAAGGAGATATTAGCGACCGTTTTCTAGTATTGGCGACCGCATGCGGTCGCTGATGTTGTTATTTTTTTTTATATTTTTTTTCCAGTTTTATGGATTTCTCAAAAAAATACCCTGTTTTGTACCTGCTTTCTATCCCAACACATAGCAGTATATATAAATATCCATATAAACATCCATCCATGATTTATATATATCCCAACACATCCACAATAGTATATATAAACATCCATCCATATGATAGAATCGTAAACCAACACAATATTCAACCAATGCAATTGTCCAAAGAATAAATATAAAAGTACAAGGCTTTAAATATCTGAAAAACAAGTCTAACTCTTCATGGATCATCCAAATTAGGACCTTGTAATTAACAAAAGAATAAAACATGTTACGTGTGTTGATACTGCTATGACTTAGGGAAAGCTAAACAATAGACAATGTAGTGAAACATATAAGTAAGATAGTAACAGTAACAATATCTATGTATACCTCATCGCCATTAGACCTGGCAAACATGACCCAAGCCCCCGGGCCGGGCCCGCCCGCCCGCCACGGGCTGGGTTGTGGGCTGCAGTTTTTTAGCCCAAAAAAATGCGGGCCATTTTGGCCCGACCCGTGAAGGCCCGGCCCGGCCCGTGACTTCTTTTTTTTTAAAATAAAATGTTGTTACTTGTGGGTTGTGAGGCTTGAACACAAGACTTGTAAGTAAATATATAAGAGTTCAAACCAACTGAACTACAATAACTATTTATTTTCAATGCAATCTTTAATATATTATTTCTTTACTTTTGTTCAAATTTTACTATTCTCAAAAAGTAAAACCTAAATCGTGCCTAATTTATAATATTTAATAATTTAATTATTTATGAGCATTACTATATATATAGAGTGAGAGGAATGAAACCAAACATCGAATAATCAACTTTCGTTGTGCCTTTGGTTTTCTGTTGTTATTGTTATGCTCAATTTTCGTCATTTTTAGCTCATGAATTGCTTGGCTTCTGCTAATGCTATACAGACGAGGAGCTAAAGAATATGGTTGACTTTAACCCAACAATGACCCACTGACCCGAGTTGGATTTATTGTTTTTCAAAAATTTATTTATACTCTCATTATTATCTAAAGTCAACTAAAAATATTTTTAAATTTAAAATTATTATAAATTTTAGTTAATATAAGGATAAATATTATAAATTATTTAAAAAATATTACTCATTATAAGATTATTTATTATTTTATAATTTCTAATTATTGTTAATATAAGGGTAATTAGAATTATTGTTTATTATAAATTATTTTATTATTTTTTAATATTTATTAATATTACTATTTTTGGTGTAGCAAAATTTTGCAAAAAAAAAGAAAAAGGAAGAAGCCAGTGGGTCGGGCCTGCCCAACCCGGGCCACGGGTCTCACATTTTCAGCCTACCAAAACCTGGGTCATTTCAGCCTGGCCCAGCCGTTTGCCAGGTCTAATCGCCATCCTGATGTCGTGCTGATGTCGCCACTGCATCCGCCAACTCATCAGGACTCAGAGACTGCAGATGCCCGCCTAGTATACGATGAAGATCACGATCTCGATAGATAGCTCTCACACAGTCAGCAGGAGTATGATAGGCTGGATGACCTGATGACTTTGTAGACTGGGTAGCAGAGCTGCCTATGCCACTGATGGTCGGACGTCGTTTTTGTCCTTGGCCTTTAACATATTTTTTCTTCACGACTAACGCCCTCTCCCATAATTCTTGATCAATCGACGGACGCGAGGTGCCTTCAGGATAACGCTCATTCATTAAGCTCTTATAAGTGTTCTGTTAGAAGGATAACAATTAAATAGTTAAAAATAAATAAAAAAAATACTAAAAAAGGTCGTCACACAATTTATAAACAACATATTAGTATAAAGTTAACTTATTACCGCTATCTGAACAGCCTCATGTAGACCATCACGGGTGGCCACATATACTTCATACCAATTGATAGGTTGACCTTGAGACTGAGACTCTTACAGTTCATGTTCTCATATTAATATGAAAACATATGATATTTTAGCTACAAAATATGACTGTAAACATAAAAACAAATAACTAAGCCAATAAGCTTGCTATACATACGTACCATGGCAGTAATATTTTGTAGCTGTGATATACTGCCGCCCCAATACTTGCATTTTGCCTTTTCACCTTCATATACACCTGAGGATCTGTTCGAGGCGGCAGTCTTGCGTCTCTTGACACAGCTCTCAACTCTCCACTGGTCATATATCTACACCCATATGGGCTGTGCGCACCACTATAAGCTATGCTCATGCATATACTGCTCACCTTGTCCTGGATGGTCAATCTTTGCATTATGAAGGACTTTTTGTCGTTTCTTATTCAGATTATCTTTAGTTCGGACGGCGCACTTCTGCCAGAACAATGTCTGAATAACTGATGTTTGTAAGTCGTCCCATCTATACCTTTTCTGCAAATAAAATAATACTAATATTAAAACCAAAATAATATTACCATAATCCAACATTACTAAACAATATTATTTGATTAACTATATATTATCTATCAGAGTGATAAAAAAATATACTTGAAATTCAGCCCAAACTGCATCCTTATGGGCGAAAGGTGTGCTCGCCCATATAATCACTGGCGTAGGCCAGTTCTGTAAGCATAATTGTGAAATACTCTTCACAATTTTACTATCTTAAAAATCACTACAATATACAACAATTTACATTAAAGATAAGTAATTTTATTATAATATGAAACATTGAGTTTTCAACTCTGTTTGCATAAACTTTGTTTTATATTTCGAAAATCGTTCAGTTTCAAGTACAATTTTAAAATAGCTTTGCACCCTGTCCATGAATCCCCGATATACGGATGTATTATCTATATATATGTATACTTATATTTACATATCGCTTTTATAGCCTTTACAATGTTCCGAGTGAACATACGCGTTATATGGTTGCTAGACTGCGTTTTTTATCTGTCTTGATGCATCGGGCCGGGACATGTTTAACTTCCTTTCACGACTTCTAACAATTATATTCACATACTTGAATGTATTAATTAGCCATATATCCATCACATATAACTTATTTAGTTATATATTAAATATCCACATATAAATCATATCTTCAGCCTTTATTCTTATTTTTTGAAAATTCCTTGTATTCTTTTCAAAAACCTTTATTCTTTTACGCACGATAGTCATTTATTGCCTTAATAGATTTCGACATGATTTTAGTTCATGAATACCTCACAATTTTAATTTATAACCCATTTGTAGCTTAACACGTGGGTATTTTATATTTTTATACAAAACTTGGGTATTCAAAGTGAACTCATAGCTCATTTTGTGCATTGAGAGTAATTATAACTTATATGGTTAACTTATAGCTTTTATAATATATAATTTATAGTTTCATTTCAATGCACTAATGTGTTAAATAGTAATATTTTTTCTCATATAACCAAAACAACCCTTCAAAGCATTATCAATTCCAAACTTGGCTTAACAGTCCCTTAAAGCAATAACAACCTCTTGCTTAATTTATGTCTTATAGGTTCAATTATATCACATTATAATTATGTTATAGATTTTATTGCCCTCACTTATATATATAGAAATAATAACCCAAACTTCATCGTTAATTTATTGACTGAGAGCCCAAAGGAAACCCCCGGTCATGCCCAACTCAATCATTGCTGCTGCCATGGGCAGCAACCTTATTTCCAACATGCCCATTTTGCTTAATACTTGGTTTTTTTTTAATAAAAACAGTCCATATAGGACTTTTATCGAGCATCTTATGTGTGCTATTTTGAAACGCCAATTTCCTAATCATTCTCTTATGCTCTAAATCCATTTCAGCCTCCTTATAGCTCCACACACCCAAACCTATACCCCTTCACTCTAATTAAAGTCATAATCAACTAATAACACAATCAATTTACAATTAATCAATTATTTAGTATGGATTAACCTACCGGAGAAATGATTAGAAGAAGCATGAGCACATTTGACAGATTTTCCCAAGCAAATTTCCATATTGAGATGAAAATTGAAAACCCTTTTAGCAAAAAAATGCACAATAAAGAGATATATTAACGTACCTGGATCGAGGAAATGCGAGCACTACGATTTTCGCCCAAAAATCCCCATGCCTTCTTCTCCCTTTCCCTCTTCTCCTTTAATTATTTCTTCTTTGTTTTCTATTCTGTCAGACTGCCTGGTTCGAGTTAGATTAAATAGAATCAGCGACCGCTATCTACGACCGTAGGCAGTCGCTACTTTTTAAACACGTGGCATACTTAGCGACCGCAAGCGGTCGCTGTTAAGATCCAATCGCTATTAGGCTTGTCGGGCTAATTTTGCGCCAATTTTTAGGAGGGAAAATACCTTCAGCGACCGAGTCTTTACTATTCGCTACCACATGCGGTCGCTAATACTAATAGCGACAAAAATACAGTCTGGTCGCTAATACCGGTCGCTATTAATGTTATTAGCGACCGAAATGTGCGGTCACAGATAATTTTGGTCGCTATTAGACATTTTTCTTGTAGTGATAGGCTTTAGTTTTCATGGCAACATGATGAAACATAATTTGATCAATCTACGATCTGATCAGACAAATAGTCTTCCTGTTCATCTTGTTCCATTGTGTGTCACTCTTGTTTGTGGGCTTAACTCCATCGTTCTCAAGTGGCTCGTACAAATCCTTGCAGTAAAGTAAATCCTCCATTCTTGGCTTCCAAATTGCATAATTTGTAGCCTTGAGATTAATCATGCAACCTGTTGTCCAATCCTCCATTTAATTCGTATAAGAAAACCACAAAAATAACCATGCTTTGATATCACTGTTGGGAAAAGTACGCCTAAAATAATCTCTATCCAGGAATTACTTTTCCGTCTTTGTGCAATTAAATTTTAAATCAACAAAACCAATTATGAGAACGAAAATAACAAATAACCATCCACAAGCAAAACACCAAATTTACGTGAAAACCCCTCTAAAACTAAGAGGTAAAAATTACGGGTCAAACTCCGAATCTCCACTATATGACCAATAATGGACTTACAATAATCCACTCAAGTTTTATGCCCTAAAACTTGAGGTTACACAATAAATTGAGATAGTACAAATTTACCTTTAATTAGGTTAAGAAACCTAATTAACTTCAACACCCAAAAATACCCCAAACAATAAAGTTTTCAAGCTTTCAATTGAACGGAGATGACGACGGATACCTACGAACAGCAAACTGTAATTCTCTCAATTTATTTTTTTGGTATCTTCTTGTTATCAAGTTTATCTCATGTGTAAAATAAGACTCCATCATAGCTTTATTTATAGTACTCTTTCTAATCCATTCCTATTATGGATTAGAAATAATTTATTCTCCTAATCAAATTAGTGATCACATCTCCTTGTCTTGGTCACCAACTAATCTAACAAGTAAATCTTTTTTCAACTTGTATTCCAATAGCACTTTTATTAATTAGTAAGCTCACCTTAATTTAATTTCAACTTGAATTTCTTTCAACTTGTACTTAGAAGAACTTGCTTAATTATTTTAGATTCTCCTAATTTCTCTATGAAGGATTTGTTGAGTTGATGTAATCTGGATAATTGAGGTTATGTTCATTTTTCATTTTTATTTGGAGGGAAAAAGAAAAGGAAATTGAAACAACAATAATTATTAATTATACTTGAAGAAAGAACTTAGGTTATGTTTGCTTACAATGATTATACTTGAGATGTGATTATTAATCCAAATGTCATGTTTGTTTGCAAGGATGAATTGGAATGAATCTGAATATTTAGATAAGGTCAATGAGCCGTTGAGATCCACTACAAATAAGTCAACTAAACTAGAACATGTATTTGAACCAATTCTTCCATCATTTGAACATGTTAATGAAAGTTTTCTTGAGGTAAACTTGAAGCATAACTGTGATGAAAATTCTGACTATTTTCAATTTTCTAGACCTCCTGAAAATAATGAAAAGTTCACACTCACTTATCCATTTGTAATATTCATTTTTTGTGACGCCCCCAAAACATACATCACTCATCTTGGGTCGTCAGATACATAGTACAGAATACAAATACAACTTACTAATACAACTGTCGTGTACAATACGACAAAACGTAAACTGTGAGTTTGAATACAAATATTATCTTCTAGAGAGTATCCATACTCAAAAGGAGTCCTCATTACAATTATTATCACACTATTACATAGAATAGTGAGGACTACTAACTAATACTATCATTCAGACCGTCACTCCGTTCCCCGACTTGCCCCAGCTACGTTCTCATTTCCTGAAGAGAACAGTGAAAGAAAGGGTGAGCTCAACTAGCCCAGTAAGAAATATTATGACTAAGATAATGCAGAATAAATTATCATTAGCCTTCAACAGTGTTAAACTGATAAAATATAACGAACATCAAGTTTAACTGCAGCGGAACAAGCAATCCATTAAAAGAGTCAAGTATAAAATAAAATCTACTATCTTCTATGATTTAAAAGGTTTTTCAACACTGTTATCGCTGAGACTCAGCTTAATAAAATAATCCACATCATCGAATCACCCCTGTACTACGGCCAAGGATATTCGTGTATTCATTAATGGTCATGATCATGCCAACAACTGTCCATCAACGCACTACGGGCCAATGAGGACTTTTACCACATCATTTGTAACATTACGGTCATGATTATACCGAATAATTCCTGGTCATAATCATACCAAGTCCATCTATGCACTACAGGCCACAGATGACTTTCAACATTTTATAAACATGAGGATGATGACAATAATATAAGAATTCAATAAAACAAATTCAAGAATTAATTTATCTAAGAATTAACAACGTCCAAATTGTCAACATGATACTGCTTTGTGGAGTAAAATTCAAGAATGCTTAGAAGAATGTTTTCATGAAAAGATACTGGATGAAACGCAATTATCAAGGATATTCCACAAATTTCATGGAGTACAGAAGTCAAAATTTAACCAACTGAGTATAATAAAGAATGGAATAACAAAAGAAATCACCGTACATGTGATAGACCGCACAGACAGGTTATTCTAACAGAATAATAAATAATGGAACCAGGTCCGGCGTAAAACGCACAGACAGGATATTCCAACAGAATAATAATAATGACGGAACCAGGTCCGGTGTAAAACACACAGACAGGATGTTCCAACAGAATAATAATAGAGACGGAACCAGGTCCGGTGTAAAACACACAGACAGGATGTTCCAACAGAATAATAATAAAGACAGAACCAGGTCCGGTGTAAAACACACAGACAGGATGTTCCAACAGAATAATAATAAAGACGGAACCAGGTCCGGTGTAAAACACACAGACAGGATGTTCTAACAGAATAACAGAAGAATGTCACCAAGTATAGGGTAGACCGCGTATACAGGTTATTCTAACATAATAATAAGAAATGGAATAACAGCAGTTCTCTTCATGAATAAGAAATAATAACACCCCTTACCGTTTTAAAGAAGGCTGAAATAAGAAAGTAGTTAAGTAGCAGAATACTCTTCTTCTCTCTCTCTATAGTTTCTCTCTCTAGAGTTCAGTGAATTCGTAAAAAATAATGAAGGAATGAGCTGCTATTTATAAAAAAATAGAATGCATAGTAACTAATCCATGAACGGTCCAGATTGATTACTTTAATCTGACGGTTCATATTTAAAGAAAAATCTTTTGAATAAAATATAATATATTCTATTTATAAAATAACATTAATAAAGTATTTTGTTTTATATAAAAAGATGTTTCTGTTTTATTACGTTAATAATACGAATAAAACAAAACGTCATTATCGCTAAATAATTCATATTATTAACTGACAATAATTGAATCAAACTGAGTGACTTCTCACATAAGCATTAATAATCAATACAGTGTGCTACTATGCAACCACACGTATTACTGTACTTTTACTACCGAGTAGTTCAATAGTATCAATGGTAAAAGTTCCGCTGTTATTTTTAATAAAATATTTTTGTCGTTTTCTCAATCCGACAATAATTCCGTTGTAGGGTCCACCAATGATTGTGCCGTTGTACGAATATTTCCTGTTAAAACGAATATTCCCCGACCAATCGAATATTATATAACAACTTGCGTACTTTGCAAAATTTATAAATATTACCCACAACTATAACATTATATCAAATTTACTCCATAATATTCAAAATTGATATTTATAGAAAATTCATCTTTATTTATAAAAGTTGGGGTCTTACATTTTTAGTCACATAATTTTTAAGATTTATAAAATTTGTAGATATGTACATTTATTTTCTTTCTCACCACATCTTCTTGCAGAACAAATGTCCCGCATACAAGGTACAATTCTTTCATATCTTTGTTCTCTTTTCTTCATTTGCATACATTGAGGACAATGCATGATTTAGGTATGGGGGAGTTTGTTTGTATATTATTGTATTAGATTTTTTTCTTTTTAGGAAAGTATAGTAAAAAACACAAAAAAATTAAAAAAATAAAAAAATTTATTTGACGTTTTATTGATTGAATTAATTCTAACAAGTGTTTGTGGAGCAAAACTCATGAGTAAGATTGAAAGATTTAGAACTCTTGAATCTTTGATAAGGTACAAAATCTTAGTTCGAAACACCATCTAGATTAAAATTGATTTCACAAGCATTTTTGCACTTCACGTTTGCACTAATTCTTAGTTGTGGGGTATAAACCATGATTCGAGTATTTCTAAAAAAAAAGAAAAAAAAAGAAAAGAAGAAAGAATGAAAAAAATGAAGTTGAAAAAAGTTTAAAAAAAAAGAAATAAATAACTGCTTCAATGTCCATTAAACGAAATAACTGGGTATCCAAGCCTCGGGAAACATCGATATTCACGCTGAAAAGTGTGATGAATAAAAATAACTTGACTAATCTAATTTTGTGGCCTTTGTTACTCGAGTCAGTAAGCCCTTAGGGGTGTCTCTACACCTAGTGTCCTAAAGCCATCTGATTTGGGAGTCATTGGTCCAACGCTCGCTCTACATGGGTAACTCTGAAAAGCCTAAGAAAATGAGACATTGCACAAGTAAAGAATCAAAAAAATAAAAAAGAAAAGAAAAAAAAGAAAAGAAAAATGAGCTTGCTTGATTTTCATGATAAAAATCCCTACTAAGAGTTACATCATATACACAATGCATGCATCACATAAAATTGATTTAATGAAGGATGATGTCTAAAACGAAGATTGAGTATTTTTGATAAGGTAAAAGTGTGATTTTGAATTTAATCTTGCTTATGTATAATGCCCATAGATATTTAGAAGTTTTTTTTTAATTTCATAATTTGTTGAACCCAAAAATATTTTTGAATTTTGTGGGTATATTCACTGCAAACCCTCACGAGACACAACTCGTCCACTTGGGGTAACCTTGGGGTTTAAAAGCTTATTGCACATGCTATGTGCAATCGTGTTTCCTACGAAAATGGGGTAGTATAATTTTTGTTTTATTTTTATTTTTATTTATTTTACTCGAGGACGAGCAAAAGCTATGTATGGGGGTATTTGATAAACGCGTAATTCATACATTTTATTATCCCTAATTTTGTCCTTTTAATTATATTAGTTTATTAAATTAATATATTTTATTTTATTTTGTAGGATTTAATATTTGTTGTAATAAAGTCAAAATCTTGGTGATCAAGGAATATTTAATACTTTTATTCATATAAGGAATATCCTAGAAGAATCCTACAAGGAGTAGAAAAGAGGTTGAACAATCTTGGTGTGCAAGTCAAATCTAACAAGAGAAAGAAAAGTTTATCTAGAAGGTCTTTTTGAGAAGTTGATTGCTATTAGGAAGTTGAAACCTATATGGAAGGGGAACAAAAGTGTCCAAATTCAATGAATGTAAATAAGGGTTGAAAGTTATTTTCACTATAAATAGGTCTCTTGTTTTAGAGAGAAAAGTATTAGGTATTGTATTACTTTAGGTTAGGAGTAGGAGTAAATTAAATTACGTTTCATTGTACGCTTGTTGGAGGATCGTGATTAAAGGGAGTTTTCTTATTTATTTTCAATCTTCTACTTCTTCTTTATTTTAGTTAATTTATTTATTTTCATGTCTAGTTAATTTCTTTAATTTAGGATGAAGATGAAATTAAATAATTATTCGTAATAATATTTTTTTTATCTCTTCTATTAGTTATGCTTTTATGTTTAATTGATTTTGCCTTCATATTTCGTTATTGAAATACCTTCGTTTTATAGTTTTTATGTGATTTTAAATTAATTAAGAGGTTTTGATAGATTATTGTTAAGATATGAGTTTTTCATAATCCATGCTTACTCAAAGAAGTTTTGATGAGTTATAGTTAATCCTTAAATTTTTATAGCCTATGCTTGCCCACATTAATTATAAATTACTAAATTAAAGGGAAGGGAGATCAAAATCATAATTTGAGTTATAAAAATAGAAGAGATTGAATTATATATTATGTTTATTATTTAGTGGATTCAGATTTCTAGATTGTTTCCAAATTATTTGTTTTCATATTCTAGTTAATTAATTCTCAATCTTTATTTCTAATTCGCCTAAAATAGATATTAAGAAAACATTAAAATTAATCTAGTCTCTGTGGGTTCGACTTGTACTTGCCAGTTATTCAATTTGACACTATGCACTTGCAGTTACATATTTTTATCACATCAAGTTTTTGGCGCCGTTGCCGGGGACTAGAATTAATTTTTATTTATTCCTTAATTTTTATTTATTCGAATTAGCTTTAACTTTAATTTTTTTTTAGGATTATTGAAGCGGATCGAAGGAGCGAAAAGATAAAGATTTTTTTTTGCTGCGCTTTCTTCGGTACTACATATCTCCATATTTAAAAAAAAAAATTTAAAAAAAAAAGTAGTTTGGTTTTTTGTTTTTTTTATATATATAATTTTTTTGGTGTGCGACCTTCGTGTTAGTTGTCTATTTGTTTTGTGATTTGTGGAAAAATAAATTCTTATTATAGTTGGAATAATAATTTTGCTTGAAATCAAGAACCCTATGAAAATTTTAATCCGCACCAAGTAAATCAATTTTTTCCAACTTATGAAAATCCTTATCCATATCCATGTCCATGTCCATATCCATATTCGGATCCAGAACCTCAATATCCACAAGAATTATCAAATGAAGAAGAGGAAAGACTTAGTGCCTTGGAGAAAACTACGGAAGTTTTAATGGAAAATCAATTTAGCATGGATCAAGTTATATCTCGTATAGAAATTCAAATAAGTCGATTAGCCACCATAATAAATGAACAAGAGGAGGGTGAATTTTCTAGTAACTCTGAGGTTAGTTTTAAAAATCTTGATGGTTGTGGAAATGATGAGGAAAGTGAAAATTTTATATTCAATTCTACACATTTTGAGTCAAGCGTATTTGAGGAGGCTATAAATTATGAGTCTATGCCTAAAATTGATCATGTTGCATTTGATGAGTCTATTGAAAAAGTCTATAAGCCTAAAGTTCCACACCCCGAAAGATTTATTCCTAAAAAATCAATCACTGATTTTTTGGACCAGCCCATTAAAGTAAACATGATCCAAGAGTTGTCATTAACCCAAGAAATAATTGAAAATAGACTCTTAATTGAAAAAGATCCAAGTGATTTTTTCTTAAACCACCTTGACCAAAATTGGAATGAATCTGAATATTTAGATAAGGTCAATTAGCCGTTGAGATCCACTACAAATAAGTCAACTAAACTAGAACATGTATTTGAACCAATTCTTCCATCATTTGAACATGTTAATGAAAGTTTTCTTGAGGTAAACTTGAAGCGTAACTGTGATGAAAATTCTGACTATTTTCAATTTTTTAGACCTCCTGAAAATAATAAAAAGTTCACACTCACTTATCTATTTGTAATATTCATTTTTAGTCACATAATTTTTAAGATTTATAAAATTTGTAGATATGTACATTTGTTTTCTTTCTCACCACATCTTCTTGCAGAACAAATGTCCCGCATACAAGGTACAATTCTTTCATATCTTTGTTCTCTTTTCTTCATTTGCATACATTGAGGACAATGCATGATTTAGGTATGGGGGAGTTTGTTTGTATATTATTGTATTAGATTTTTTTTCTTTTTAGGAAAGTATAGTAAAAAACAAAAAAAATTAAAAAAATAAAAAAAATTATTTGACTTTTTATGGATTGAATTAATTCTAATAAGTGTTTGTGGAGCAAAACTCATGAGTAAGATTGAAAGATTTAGAACTCTTGAATCTTTGATAAGGTACAAAATCTTAGTTCGAAACACCATCTGGATTAAAATTAATTTCACAAGTATTTTTGCACTTCACGTTTGCACTAATTCTTAGTTGTGGGGTATAAACCATGATTCGAGTAATTTCAAAAAAAAAAGAAAAAGAAAAGAAAAGAAGAAAGAATGAAAAAAAATGAAGTTGAAAAAAGTTAAAAAAAAAAGAAATAAATAACTGCTTCAATGTCCATTAAACGAAATAACTGGGTATCCAAGCCTCAGGAAGCATCGATATTTACGCTGAAAAGTGTGATGGATAAAAACAGCTTGACTAGTCTAATTTTGTGGCCTTTGTTACTCGAGTCAGTAAACCCTTAGGGGTGTCTCTACACCTAGTACCCTAAAGCCATCTGGTTTGGGAGTCATTGGTTCAACGCTCGCTCTACATGGGTAACTCTGAAAAGCCTAAGAAAATGAGACATTGCACAAGTCAAGAATCAAAAAAATAAAAAAAAAATAAAAATGAGCTTGCTTGATTTTCATGATAAAAATTCCTACTAAGAGTTACATCATATACACAATGCATGCATCACATGAAATTGATTTAATGAAGGATGGTGTCTAAAACGAAGATTGAGTATTTTTGATAAGGTAAAAGTGTAATTTTAAATTTAATCTTGCTTATGTATAATTCCCATAGATATTTAGAAGTTTTTTTTCAATTTCATAATTTGTTGAACCCAAAAATATTTTTGAATTTTGTGGGTATATTCAATGCAAACCCTCACGAGACACAATTCGTCCACTTGGGGTAACCTTGGGGTTTAAAGACTTATTGCACATGCTAAGTGCAATCGTGTTTCCTATAAAAATGGGGTAGTGTAATTTTTATTTTATTTTTATTTATTTTACTCGAGGACGAGCAAAAGCTAGATATGGGGGTATTTGATAAACACGTAATTCATACATTTTATTATCCCTAATTTTGTCCTTTTAATTATATTAGTTTATTAAATTAATATATTTTATTTTATTTTGTAGGATTTAATATTTGTTGCAATAAAGTCAAAATCTTGGTGATCAAGGGATATTTAATACTTTTATTCATATAAGGAATATCCAAGAAGAATCCTACAAGGAGTAGGAAAGAGGTTGAACAATCTTAATGTGCAAGTCAAATCCAACAAGAGAAAGAAAAGTTTATCTAGAAGGTCTTTTTGAGAAGTTGATTGCTATTATGAAGTTGAAACCTAGGAACAAAAGTGTCCAAGTTCAATGAATGTAAATTAGGGTTGAAAGTTATTTTTCCTATAAATAGGTCTCTTGTTTTAGAGAGAAAAGTATTAGGTATTGTATTACTTTAGGTTAGGAGTAGAAATAGATTAAATTACGTTTCATTGTACGCTTGTTGGAGGATCGTGAATAAAGGGAGTTTTCTTATTTATTTTCAATCTTCTACTTCTTCTTTATTTTAGTTAATTTATTTATTTTCATGTCTAGTTAATTTCTTTAATTTAGGATGAAGATGAAATTAAATAATTATTCGTAATAATATTTTTTTATCTTTTCTATTATTTATGTTTTTATGTTTAATTGATTTCGCCTTCATGTTTCGTTATTGAAATACCTTCGTTTTATAGTTTTTATGTGATTTTAAATTAATTAAGAGGTTTTGATAGATTATTGTTAAGATATGAGTTTTTCATAATCCATGCTTACTCAAAGAAGTTTTGATGAGTTATAGTTAATCCTTAAATTTTTATAGCCTATGCTTGCCCACATTAATTATAAATTACTAAATTAAAGGGAAGGGAGATCAAAATCATAATTTGAGTTATAAAAATAGAAGAGATTGAATTATATATTATGTTTATTATTTAGTGGATTCAGATTTCTAGATTGTTTCCTCATTATTTGTTTTCATATTCTAGTTAATTAATTCTCAATCTTTATTTCTAATTCGCCTAAAATAGATATTAAGGAAACATTAAAATTAATCTAGTCTCTGTGGGTTCGACCTGTACTTGACAGTTCTTCAATTTGACATTGTGCACTTGTAGTTACATATTTTTATCACATCAATTAGTCTCTATCTTTAGCTAGCCTTGTTAAAGTTACGTAATAATATCATAGCAATAAATTATTATACTGTCATTGAAACAAATATATATATATATATATATATAGCGGATCAGGTCCGGACTCTCAGACCTGATCAAAAACGGATTCAATTTTTTTTTTTGCTTTTTTTTTAAATAACTAAAAGAAAATATTTAATATTTTTTGGAACTAAAATTTTTCCATAATACAATGTTTTGGGGGTGATTTGAATACCTATACCAAAAAATGGTGGTACAGTCTGCACAGACTGTACATACATGTTTTTTTATACGTACCCAAATCACACCCAAAACACTGTATTATGAAAAAATTTCAATTCCATAAAATATTAAATATTTTTTTTAGTTATTTTAAAAAAAAAAGCAAAAAAAAAAAAGTCCGGACGGAATAAAATCCGGGCGTCCGGACTGGAACCGGACTATATATATATATATATATATATATATATATATATATATATATATATATATATATATATATATATTTGTTATGATAACATAAATATTGTGATTAAGTACATGCATATCATCATCTTTAACAATAATACTACGGAATCATAATAAAGACGCTAGTTCCATTTCAAAATCAGACGTACATTTTTAGAACAACTTTGAAGAAAACTTAGTAACATATATAGTGTACGTATAATTCCCACATGCATGCAGCGGTCAAAGTAAAGCACATGAAGCAAAGAATTGATGCGATTGACAAAGAGGCATATTGACCTTCAGTTACAGCATTATTGGAGTTGGAGGTAATATACTTTTGGGCAAACTCGAATCCATCGTCAATCATTTCACGGTTGTGATTACTGACGGAGCTAGCTAGGGAGCATTGTCTATCTATAACCCGATTGGGGATGAAGTTATCCCGGAAGAGAATATTAAGGATGCCACTGAGCAATCCGGGCTGATCTTCAAGGCCGTCGAGGCCTACATCCTACCAAATCTTGATGCCTATTAATCAATATTGGTGTGATTTGAGTTCGGATGAATTATCGAGTTGCCTGATTTGTTCTTCAGAATAAATTTAAGTGTGTGGATGATTTCTAGTTTATGTTTTAATTTGAATAACTATTGTGGGTTTTACTATTGTAATCAATATTTCATAGTAATTGAATTGTGTATGATCAATTATATATTGTGATAAACATTTGGTGATTTTCTAATTCTGATATATATATATAGCTGTCAGAATTTGATATTCATTCGTGGGTGCAATTAATTAATTAATTCTAAGTACCAACATTACATGATTAGTGTTAGTTGCAATTTAACATTACATGATTACTAGTAGTAGTAATTTTTTTAAGATGAATAAGTATCGCTTAAAGTACTAATTCTAGCAACATAAATTGGTGAAATTGGCAATATCAATATCCTTTTAAATTGGTGTTGGAATGACACATATTTATGATTGTATAGCTTGTTGCATCTTTTAAGGGCCGAGTTAAATCTCATAAATTTGATGGTTGGAAACAGTATGACTCCCAGCTACAGTACCTCATTAAAAAAATTGCCAAAGTAGTTGGTTCCTGCTGGATTTTCTGATCCGCATTTAATATTTTCATAATTGATCATTGCGTGTGTAAAACTTTAATTTCTACACCTAAATTATCGGATAAGCTTTGATGTATGCATAGTGTAATCAATACTCCAGTATGTATGTATGCATGCATGCTTATAAAATACTACCACCACCACCTTCTTCATTCATCCTCACCAAAAACAAACTTGTCCAAAATTATTTGTTTTTGATCCATATATCTTCTTCTTCTTCTTCTAAATCTTTCAAATTTCACAGCATGGCTGTTGTCACTTTCACCGAAGATATCACCAGCCCTGTCCCCGCCACCAGATTGTTCAACGCCATGATCGTTGATGCCGACAACTTGTTGCCTAAAATTGTTCCTCAGGCCATCAAGAGCGTGGAGAGAATTGAAGGGGACGGAGGTCCAGGAACCATCAAGCAGATGAACTTCACAGAAGGCAAGACACACACACACACACACACACACACACACACATATATATATATATATATATATATAATTGAAGTAACAAACAATCTTCTTAATTCCATCTCATGTACGTACAGGTATTCCTTTCAAATATGTGAAGCTTAGGATTGATACGTTGGACAAGCAAAATTTAATGTATGCATACACATTGATTGAAGGCGATGCTTTGATGGGGAAGATTGAATCAGTTTGTTATGAGGTGAAGCTAGATCCGTCTCCTGATGGAGGAGGTTGTGTTGGGAAAAAAGTCACCACTTACCATACCAAACCGGATGTTGAGATCAGTGAAGAGGAGATCAAGGTCGGAAAGGAAATGATTGAGGGTATTTTCAAGACTGCAGAGGCCTTTCTTTTGGCAAATACTGGTGCCTATGTTTAGTGTATTAATTAATCCGAATGTGTTCTTTTTGTTTTTTATGTACTTCTATGGTTTAGTGTATTCAATCCGAATGTGTTCTATGGTTTTTTCTACAAGATGTAATGCGTGTGAAGCAGCATCAGTATGTATAATCAAACTGCAACAAGTAATATATGTCGATTTAAACGATTTCATTGTTCTCTAATTATTTGTCATTGTTTAACTACAATCTTTTTAAAAAGAGAAAATACTACAGGATGAGAAAGAGTAGGGGATAAATATGCATGATAATTATGAGAATTTAAAGGTATAATTAATATTATATTTAATAATATATAATTATTATTTTCTTAAATTTTATGCACAAATCTAAAACTACATGTTAAGGGACGGAGAATGGAGTATAAAAGGACTTCAAGTTTCCTGTTGCTGACAATTACCCAGACTCACCATAACCCAACTCAAAAAATGAAATTGACTTGATTGCACAGCTCATCATCATTTGCTGGCTAGCATAAGGTCTGGACTACTTGTCAATCGCAAAAATGGAATCTAGTCCCTGTCAACCTTTTCCACAAAAAGAAAAGGCTGTATATGCTCTGGAAGGCAAAATATATTATCCACTGCAAACACACAATACATTTTCGCAATTGTTTTTGTTGTGATCTCCTTCTTCCAGCAAAATGATTCCTCAAGAATGGATATCCACCCATCACCAAGAAAGCTACTTTCGTATTGTAATTGACCAGCCTGCCATTACCCATACGTATAGGTATAAAACATCAATCTTTCTATCTTCTTCTCCTTTTTCATGGTCGGCTTTGGATATCCAGACTGCATACAAAAACCCTCCCTCAATTATAGATGGCCATCCATCCATATTAAAGTAAAATTCCATTTGGCTCAAAATTCTAAGGTGCAAACAAAACACCACCCCTTTCCTTCTTCTTTTACAATATGACAAAGACTTCAGAAAGATAATTGTTCGGGAGTGTTTTTTCGACCCTCTTTTGTTCTGAAGGCTTGGGTCGGGTCAAAGGAGGTCGGGCTCGTATGTTCAGAGATGTAAGATCGGGGTCAGTTACCCGATCCCAATAGGCTGGGGCCCGTGGTCATCGTGAGGGTTGAGTTCGGGCCTGTTGGGTTTGACTATTGGTTTGGGCCTGAGCGTATGAGCAGTCCACATGCAGAGTTGGTGCGACAAGGAGTTTACGTGATTAAGGGCATCAACCCTAATCCTACGTCAACAAGGTAACTCTGGATGTAGTGATGGAAAGGGATTCCACTTGCACTTTTTAAGGAGATTGTGTTGGACCCAAATATGGTAGCTAACATATTTAGGAGTCCTACTCTAATCCAAAGAAGAGGATACCAATGTGGTGGGAGCTCTATAAATACAAGGCCGAGGTTACAATTAACAGGTAATATCTACTTTGAGCACTAAACATATAAACCTCCATTGTTAAACCTTGTGAACGGCCTGTGCTTATTCTCACACCGGAGCTATCCCCCGGCGGTACGGCCGTCAAGCTTCTGTGTGATCTGTTATTGTGCAGGATTCAGCGCGTGGATTTTGTGATTGGACGCGCGGACGAACTTGGCGTTAACATTGGCGCTAGAAGGAGGGCTCTTCTTTGCAACCACAAATACTTTTCTTCGGCAGCAATCATGACAAGTAGAGATAATATCGCTGTCTCGGAAAGGGCCAAGACCCAGCAGTCCCACCAAACAACTCAGGCGAGGGGGTCAGTGAAGGACCGACTGGGGTCTAAAATACAGGAGGTAGAAGAGTTACCGGTCCATGATCTTCGGCGGAAGCTCTTCCCCGAGAGTCAACACACGCCTCATCAGGCGAGTCAGGCCGACGAGAGGCACTCTCAAGCCCTCGTGAGGCAAGACCGGGGAGCAGGAAGCCGAGACCAACGAGAGTTTCTCTTGCAGAAGAGACTGGACCAGAATAAAGACGCCATGTTGGCGCTCCAGCTGCAACGATTGGAGTTGGAGAGACAGATGGCCAACATGGTCGGGGATCAAGAAGTGAGTTCCAGAAGGCGTAGGAATCGAAGCCGGTCCCGATCGCCTCGGCGGGGGGAGGCAAGAAGAGAACATAGCAGGCACCGGAGTCGCTCTAGAGATGGAAAGAGCAGAGGGAGGAGTCCTTCGGCCGGGCGCCGATCAGAACACCGAGGCAGGACGGGGCAGATAGAAAGGGAAGCGTCTCCTGATTATGGGAGGGACAAACCTCGATCGTCCCCTCATAAGGAAGGATCCGACCCCCTTACCCGGAGAGTGTCTGAATTAGAAAGGTTGCTAGGGACAAAAAACTCGACGGGGACATCTTCGGCAGGTTTAGGATCTCCCTTTTCGCCCGAAATCAACCGGGTGATAGCCGATCCAAAGAAGAAGATGCCCCCGATGGAGACATACGACGGATTGGGAGACCCCTACGACCATTCGGATGGATATGATCGCCTGATGTCGTACTACGGGCATTCGGATGCAGCCAAATGCCACATGTTCGCTACAACACTTAAGAAGAGTGCCAGGGAGTGGTTGGGAACCCTGGCACCAGGATCAATCGGGTCATGGAACGATCTTCGTGAAAAATTCCATGCTCGGTTCGGCAGCAACCGAAGACGAGGGAAGATCACGGCGTCCCTCATGCAGGTACGGCAGAAATCAGACGAGACCCTAAGTCAGTTCGTCAAACGATTTAGAGAGGCAGTGGGATCTGTAGCGGAGCTGAATTCCCCACAAGCACTGGGATTTTTTACGACCGGCTTAGACATCGGGAGATCTAAGAAGCTGGTAAAGGATTTGGTGATTAACCCTCCGGCAGACTTGACCGAGGCCTTTCATCGGGCAGAAGGGTTCATCGCTATAGAGGAAGCTTTGGGAAATTTCAAACCACACCAACCACCTTACGAGAAAGCTAAAGATCGAGAAAAACCGACCTACCAACGTTCGGACAATAACCAGTGGAAATCAGACCGAACGGAAAAGAAAAACTTCAATGGGGGAGGTTCAGGTAGCAACCGGCCTCCACTACCCAATCGTAACGTTAACAAGGTCTATACTCCCCTCACCGCGGATCGGTCGAAAATCCTGCAGGAAATGAAAAGCCAACCATTCTACGAGCCATGCCCCAGGCGAACTAAGCCCGGAAAGCGTGGTCGGGATAAGTATTGTGAATACCATCAGAGTACCAGACACTCGACCGAAGCATGCGTTAATCTGATGGATATGATCGAGAAAAATGTCCAAAACGGACAACTGTTACAATACGTGGCAGGCCGGGGAAATGCCGAGGTGCCCCGAGAGGAGACCGCAGATCAGATCCCGGATACCCAGGCGCCGCAGAACCCCCCAGCCCGAGGTGTAGTTGATGTCATTTCGGGGGGTTCCGTTAGACGGGTATCGGGAAGAAAAAGAAGTGGGACTCTGGAAGCAGTGCTATCTGTTTCGGGGTCAACCCCCAGAAAGGATCGGGCATATCCGGGAACGTCTATCTCATTTACGGACGAAGACTACCCGACAGATCTCATTGAGCCCCACGATGGTGCTTTGGTAATAACGGCTCAGGTCGGGATAGTGGATATGAAAAGAATGATGATAGATAACGGGTCTTCGGTAGACATCCTGTATTCCCACGCCTATCAGAGGTTAGACCTGCAAGGGAAGAAGATGGATTTGGGAGGGGAAGGCCCCTTGTACGGATTTAGTGGAGATCCGGTGCTTGTGTTGGGCACCATCGAGATGCCAGTCAAATTTGGTACGGCACCTAATCAAGTCGAAATAGTGGTGAAATTTTTTGTCGTCCAAATAGACTCGGCATACAACGCGATCCTCGGAAGGCCTACCTTGGCAGCCCTGCAAGCAGTAACATCAATACCCCATTTTAAAATCAAGTTTCCAACACCGAACGGGATCGGGGAGGTAAAAGGTGACCTAGATATAGCCCGAAGGTGTTACCGAAACAGCTTGATTTCTTCAGGGGTCGGGGTCTGTAAACAAAAACAGACAATGGCCATTGAGATCGAACCATTCACGGAGGGAAGCACGGAGCCACTTGCTCTTCCGGCCGAAGAAACTGATGATGTAGAATTGGTACCTGGGCAGGAAGACAAAATAATTAAGATCGGGTCGGGGTTATCAGAACCCTTCCGGACCGGGCTGATAGAATTACTTCGAGTCTATGCCGATATCTTTGCATGGGAACCCAGCGACATGCCGGGGGTAAGTGAATCAGTGGCTCTACACCGGCTGCACGTGGACCCGGAAAAGAAACCGGTCATACAGAAGCGGAGGATTTTCGCCCCAGAAAGGCAAAAAATCATCGACGAAGAGATCACCAAGCTCCTGGAGGCCGAATTCATCTTCGAGATTGATTACCCGGAGTGGTTGGCCAACGTGGTATTGGTCCAGAAGCAAAACGGGAAATGGAGGTTGTGTATTGATTACACGGATCTAAACAGGGCGTGTCCGAAGGATTTCTACCCTTTGCCCAACATAGATCAACTGATCGACGCCACGTCGGGATACGGTATGTTGAGTTTTATGGATGCATTCTCTGGGTACCACCAGATTTCGATGAACAAGGAAGACATCCCGAAGACAAGTTTTATCACACATCGGGCGATATACGCATACAGGAAAATGACCTTCGGGCTATTAAATGCCGGGGCAACTTATCAACGAATGATGAACCTGGTGTTCACGAAGCAATTGGGGAGGAGCATGGAGGTCTACGTAGACGACATGATCGTTAAAAGCATGTCAGCCCGCAAACATCTTGAAGATCTGGAGGACTGTTTCGAGACGGTCCGAAAACGCAAGCTAAGGCTAAACCCGACCAAATGCACTTTTGGGCTGGGATCGGGTAAATTTCTAGGATACTTGGTCAGCAAAAGGGGAATCGAAGCAAACCCAGAGAAAATCCAGGCAGTCCTGGATATGAAATCACCAAAGTCATACAAGGATGTGCAGAGACTAACGGGTCGGATTGCGGCCCTACGAAGGTTCGTCTCTAAATCAGCTGAGAGGTGCCTTCCATTTTTTGACACCCTGAAAGGACCCACGAACAAGAAAAGCTTCCAGTGGACCTCAGAATGCGAGGACGCGTTCCAAGGGATCAAACGATATCTTTCTTCGGCACCTCTGCTGATGAAACCAATCCCTTCAGAACCCCTATATATCTTTATCTGGCGGCGAGTTCGATGGCAGTGGGGGCGGCATTGGTTCGGGTCCAAGGAGGAAATCAGTTCCCCGTGTACTACGTCAGCCACGTACTTCGGGACGCAGAACTCCGATACCCGAACCTGGAAAAATTCGCCTATACCTTAATCATTGCAAGCAGAAAACTTCGGCATTATTTCCATGGTCGGGTGGTGGTGGTGTACACCGATCAGCCGTTGAAGAAAATTCTACACCGACCTGAGGTTTCTGGAAGACTGGCGGCATGGGCAATGGAGCTAACACAGTTCGCGATAGAGTATCATCCCCGAACGGCAATCAAAGGGCAGGCGCTAGCAGACTTCGTCGTGGAATGTTCGTTTTCGGAGCCAGATGTGGGATCGGTGGCCGAAACACAACCCATAAAGACTTCATGGACACTATATGTCGATGGCTCGTCAACGTCAGACATCAGTGGTGCCGTTCTAGCCGGGTTAAAATTGGCCCGAAGCCTGGAAGTACAAAACTTGGTCATCTACAGTGACTCGCAGCTGGTCGTCAAACAGATATCGGGAGAGTATGCGGCTCGGGGGGCGAGAATGACGAAGTACTTAGCCGAGACAAAGAATAAACTGACATACTTCCACACGGTCAGCTGTCAGGGAATTGACCGATCCGACAATACAATAGCAGATGCCCTGGCCAGACTGGCGACAACCGATGCCAACTCCTTCAACGGTTCGGTATATCTAGAGACATTGGAGCAGCCTAGTGTCTCAAAAGAGGAGACATTATGTATTGATCGGCTAGACTGTTGGCTTACGCCCTACATCTGTTATCTGGCTGACGGAACCTTACCATCAGACCGCATCCTAGCAAGAAGGATCAAGCATCGAAGTTCGAATTTCGTACTGATTGATGGAGATTTGTATCGAAGGGCCTTCAGCTCTCCCTTACTTAAATGTTTAACACCGTCAGAGGCAATCTACGCACTTCGAGAGGTACATGAAGGGATCTGTGGAGATCACATGGGCGCCAAGTCACTGGCGAATAAAATTCTAAGACAGGGGTATTACTGGCCAACCATTTACACAGAGGCCAAGGAACTCGTCAAAAAATGTCCCAAGTGTCAACTGAACAGCAACATCCCGCATCAACCCCCCGAAGAACTCTACTCGGTCTTATCCCCGATCCCCTTCGCAGTATGGGGAATCGACATCCTAGGACCTCTGCCGAAGGCCAAAGGGCAAGTCAGCTTTATAATAGTGGCTATCGATTACATGACAAAGTGGGTCGAAGCCAAACCACTGCAGAAGATTACCGAACAGGAATGTCTTAAATTTGTGAAAGAAGGAATAGTTTATCGGTTCGGCATCCCGATGGCTGTAGTATCGGATAACGGTAGGCAGTTCGTGGGGTCAAAATTTGAAAGCTTCCTGAAAGAATTGGGAATTCAACACCGGAAGACCTCGGTAGCCCACCCTCAGTCAAACGGTCAAGTGGAAGTGACAAATCGAACCCTACTCAACGGCATAAAAAGAAGATTGGATGAACTGAAGGGTCGGTGGCCCGAGGAACTGCTTAGCGTTTTGTGGGCATACCGGACGACCCCAAGGACAACAACTGGAGACTCCCCCTTCCGCCTGGCCTATGGGACCGATGCACTCATACCGGTAGAGATTGGGTCACCCACCCTTCGGGTCAGCCAGTTCAAAGAACTATACAACGATGAAGGTTTGAAAATGAATCTGGATCTGCTAGATGAAGCTCGTGACGCCGCGGTGTTGAGGTTGGCCATTTATCAGCAGAAGACAGCCCGACATTACAACCAGAAGGTGAAGTTGAGGAGGTTCGAGATAGGAGATTTGGTGCTTCGGGAGGCAGAGGCGTCAACCCCCCAGAACACAGGAAAGTTAATGCCTAACTGGGAGGGGCCTTATGAGATATTAGAAGTACCGAAGCCAGGGACTTACCGGCTTCGAGCAATGGATGGGTCGGAAGTAAAGAATACATGGCATGCTGGAAGACTTAGGAGATATTACCAGTAAATACATGCCTGTTCTTTCCTGATAACGGTGAAATTTATGCGATTTATCAATGAAATGAAAACTTCTCTCATGAGAAACGTTTGTACTTCGTTTTAATCTTGCACTGCTTTACCGATCAGATAAGCTTCGAGCGTGAAATGATCAGACGGTCCTAAAAAACTTAACTGATCGATAAACGCCACAAGTGTAACTGATCGACAAAGATACACGTCCGATCAGACAAGCTTCGAGCGTAAAACAACCAGACAGTCCGAAAGAACTTAACTGGCTGATAAAACGCCACAAGTATAATTGATCGATAAAAGTTACCTATCCGAGACAGTACACTTTAGACGAAAATGGACCAGACGGTCAGAAATGACCTAACTGGGCGATAAAAATAAAGTTAAAACTGATCGAGATAACTACTTAGAAATCTTTTGTCTCCATTCATATTATAAAAGTTTTACAATTCCCGATCAGATGAGCTTCGGGTACATACATCGTCGGCTTCACTGGTCAGGTGAGTTACAAGACTTAGAAAAGAAAAATTACAACTATGAAAAGCAGATACTAAAAAGAACTATGGTAAGTCATCATCGGCCTCGGCCTCCTCATCGGAAGAGTCAAGGATCGAGGCATCCAGGCCGGCATCGACAAGCTTCGCTCTCGCTTTTTCCCGATAGGCCTCCACCCCTTCACCAAACTGGGTCATGATCTTATCGGTCAAAGCAGGCGATTCTTCGTATTCCTTGATGGCAGCTTGTTTGAGGGAGACCTGTTCGGCCATCAAGGTGTTGTTCGCCTGGATCAAAGTCCTCAGCTGAGCATGAACCCCAGTGAACTTCCCCTCGAGGGCCTCCAGATTCCCCACCAGGGCTCTATTCTCTTCGGCCATCAACTCCTTGTCATGCACCAGCTTCTTGGCATGATCGTTGAGACCGACGAACTCTTGTTGAAGTAGGGAATTTTGTTCTTCGAGTTCAGCAATCCGACGATTAGCCTGGGATACTTTATTCCTGGTATCGGCATGAAGATCCCGCTCCCTCCTCAGCTCCGAATCCCGACCCGATAATTCGGCTTGGAGAAGCTCCACGTCGGTTCTCAGCTGGACCTCTCTCTTGGTGGATCGGGCAAGAGGAGCGATAGCTCGAGCAAGGATGGCGTTGGCCTAAATACATAGGCGAATTGGTCAGACAGCAAAAAAATGAATGAAGACATATATACAAATGAGGATAAATACCTGAGTCTGGGCTCGGAGATAGGTAACCAGAAAATCCTCTGACGAAAAGTTCTTGAACCGTTCATCATCACCGGAAAGCTTGAATTGATCAAGCAAGTGGAATGGGAATTTGTCAGCTGGGCTCTTCGGCCAGCAGGTTGTTGGGGATCCTCCGGAAGAGCTAGCCTTGGACTTCGGGGAAGAAGCATTGATCGGGGCAACGACCTCCTCGGCATGGGAGGGCCCCTCGACCAACCGCGACTTCTTCGAAGCGGGCTCCAGAAGCTGATCTGGAGTACCCTCCGAATCTTCGGCCACCGTCACTATGATCGGAGTTGGAGGAGTTGATTTCAGAGCAGGCTTCGGCGGGGGCGCGACAATGGCCTTGGGGGGAGCTCGAACAGAAGGTCTTTTCTTCGACTTCTTTAGCAAAGCCATCTTGTCGGCCCCCTTCATCTGCAACACACTTTTCGTGGAAGCATCAGCCTTGGAAGGTTCGGGAAGAGGGCCGGTTGACGAACCGACAGACATTTCGGCAATTAGAACAGCCTCGTCTGAAGGAGAGTCGTCAGCGGCTGGGAGATGGATTGGCTCGATAAGGATCGGCAGTGGGGACAGGGCCTCTTCAGTATTGTTTGGCTTGAAGATGGTCACTACAACATAAAATAAAAGGATCATTATGAAAATCGAAGCAAAAGATCGGGTGAATAAGAAAACAAGGTCGGATAGATTAACTTACAGCCGTGTTCGTAGAGCCAGGATTCGTTGGACACGATTCCTAGACCCCAATTAGTCTGCCTCAGAAGGGCGTAAAACTTCTTGAAGGCTGCCGAACGACTCTTCGGAAATTTGTTGACCTTCATGGGGATATCTTCGGGACCGGCCCAGTTGGGGAGAAGGTTAAGATCGGTTCCCCTCATGAAGAACCATTGTGAATGCCACCCCTTGTTGCTGGATGGGGTCTTCACGAAGGTGTCCCGTCCAGGAACACGGTTCAGATGGCGAAGGCCGGGCTCCTTTGACCGACCCACCGAGAACAGGACGAAGAAGAAATCCAGCCCGGGGGTGATGCCAGCCTCCTGGCAGAGGGCGATGAAGCTGATCAGCTGGATATAGGAGTTAGGAGCCAACTGGGAGAACCCGATCCCTACCAGGCAGAGGAAAGAGGAGATGAATTCGTGGAGGGGGAACCGAACC
Organism: Panax notoginseng; assembly: GCA_016801055.1. NCBI lineage: Eukaryota > Viridiplantae > Streptophyta > Magnoliopsida > Apiales > Araliaceae > Panax > Panax notoginseng. The sequence continues at coordinate 21,171,635 of CM029022.1, forward strand.
CCGTACCTTAGTGCATACAGATGGACGGCTACCCATTCGCCCTCGGGTCGGTGGTACATCCTCTCGTTGGCCTCGGGAACCCGAAGCTTGTATTCTTTGGGGATGTTGAATAAAGTTTGGATGTCCGACAGTTGAGAGTGGGTGATGGAAGATTTGGTGTTGATG